>CAJHUD010000016.1:0-415000 GCA_905146925.1 Autographa gamma
GGTTCTGCCGGCGGTGGTGGTCGGTACGGATCATCATCATATTCGTACGGGAAACGTATTTCTACCCGCGGATATAGCGGGCGCGACACGAACAAAGTGAGGCGCGGACAACGCGGTGCGGCGAGGGGCAACAGGACCCGAACTATCTACAAGCAAGACGAGGAAGTAAACAATGATTGTGGCACGGAGAACATTAATAATAATAATATGTATTATGAGGACGGAACTGACGAGTGCGACGACGAGCCTATTTATCAGTTGTCATTAAGTAATTATAAGCCGGTGCGTATAAATATTAATGTTGAAAATCGTTTACTCAAAATGGAGATTGACACAGGTTCAGCCTTATCGTGTATTAGTAAAACAGTGTATGAGGAATTATTCAGCAACTTACCTTTAAATAAATGTCGTTTAAGTTTAAAATTTTATGATGGTTCTACAGTGCGACCTTTAGGCTTCATAGAAACCACTGTTTATTATAATGGCATAATTAAAACTTTAGATTTGTATGTTTTAAGCAAAGGAATTACAAATTTATTGGGTCGGCAGTGGTTAGCTGAGCTTAATATACCAATAAAAGTATGTAAGGTTGACTTACAAACCAATCATATAGTTAGTAGTAATATTAATAATATATTAAATGATGAACAGGTAATAAAGGAAATTCTTTCTAGGCATAAACCCTTATTTGATGGCACATTGGGTACTTTCACCGGCGGGGTGGCGGAGCTACGGGTGCGTGAGGAAGCGGTGCCTATTTTCTGTCGAGCGCGGCCGTTGCCGTATGCGTTGCGCGAGCGCGTTGACACGGAGCTTGATGCCATGCTGAGGACTGGCGTCATTGAGCCGGTTGATCACTCCGACTGGGCTACTCCGTTGGTTGTGGTACGGAAAGCAGATGGTGGTTTAAGAATATGTGCCGATTACAAGGTAACCCTAAATAAAGTCTTAGCGATCGACCGATTTCCGATTCCGAAAATGGAAGATTTATTTAGTGATCTTAGTGGGAATATGTATTTTACTAAACTAGATTTGTCGCAAGCATATAACCAGGTCATTTTATCTGAGAATTCTAGGGACTATACAGTAATAAATACACATAGAGGGTTGTTCAAATATTGTCGTTTAGTCTACGGGCTGTCTTCAAGCCCAGGGATTTTCCAAAAACTTATGGTAAACATGTTTAAAAATACATCTAATGTGTCAATTTTTTATGACGATATATTAATTAGGAATAGAGACCTTCCTTCGCATTTAAAATCTATAGAAGAAGTTTTGAAAATATTGGAGGCAAATGGGTTAAAAATAAAAAAAAGTAAATGCGAGTTTTTGGCTAGAGAAGTAAAATATCTAGGATTTATAATTAATAGGAATGGCGTGCAAGTTGACCCGGACAAAGTGAAGGCTATTGCCACTATGCCTCATCCAAGAAATGTTTCTGAAGTCAAATCATTTTTAGGGATGGTAAATTTTTATGGAAAATTTATTAAAAATTTAAGTATGCATCTAGCACCTTTGTACGAACTTTTAAAAAAGGGAAGACACTGGAAGTGGGGCCCTCAACAGAATACAGCATTTTTAAGGGTAAAAAAAAAATTGTGTAGTACCAGCGCACTCGAGCATTTTGATTTAAATAAGGAGTCAGTATTGACGGTAGACGCGAGCGCGCGCGGGTTAGGCGCCGTGTTGGCGCAGCGCGGGGCCGGCGCCGGTGGTGGCGACGAGCGGGTAGTGGCATATGCCTCGCGGTCGCTCACTGCTCACGAGTTACACTACAGCCAGATACATAAAGAGGCTTTAGCGATCGTGTTTGCTGTTGGTAAAGGAGAATGCCCATATCTGGGCCTATGCGTTACAGTCAATTATTGGATTGCAAAATTATCGTAATTTTATCATATAACGAAAATACAAAAAAGAAAAGAAATATACAGTTACAAAACTATGAAAAATGCATTTTATTGTATTATTTACAACTCTCACTAGCTAAGTATGGATACTTAGCTAAAAAGACATCGTGTCAGGTTTGAAAATATATGTCATGTATTTTTTCATTTGTCAAACATGAACTCAAAGTCTCAAACGTCAATTGATCAATCAATTCATTCGCTTTGTTGTGCTTGCGCCGGTGAATGTGTTCTGCTACGAAATTCGTATTTTCTGTGATCTTACCAACGACTTTAGCTTGTTTCTGGAATCTGACGAATCTTGTTTTCACGGACAAACTCGGCTCAAACACGGACTTTTTATCTGCTACTCTGATTGACCACGGCTTGTTTCCAAGGACTTCGATTTTAACAATGGATAACTGCATTTTCAAAGATTCAAAGATTCAAAGATTTATTTGCGTAAAATATGGTACTTACAGATGGTTCTTACTTTCTATTGGTTCAGCATATTTTGTCATTTAAAAATGACATGCAAATTTACAGAACTATTACATAGGTCTTACACTAATACTGCATGCAATATAACAACATAGTTGGGATATGTATTTAGGCATCTTACACTTTATTATAATCAAAATCTATGTATTGCAATTATTTTATATCTATTATATATTAATATTTATCTATATTATATATTATCATTAATTATCATTAATTGCGGTATTAATACATCTCGTTGCAATATAACGGGCAGACGGCTTTTGAATGAAGAATCCATCTTATCTATTGTACGCGCATGGGTTTCTCCGCAAACAGTAAGTAGTTTCCAAATAGAACTATGTTCTTGTTCCTCATGCAATTATTTAAGTTGTCGGTACTTATGTTTCGAAAATAAATAATAAACTATTATTTATATTTAAGGTGGATTCCTGCCATCATCTCTGTCAAGTTTGCTGGGATTTGGCAGTTGATACATTACTGTCAGTTGAGGCAACAGAAGAAACTCCTACTCCTCGAGGACACATTCATGTGTGTATCCATTGTGGACGTTCATTAAGGAATGCACGGTCCCATCGTCTCCGATCCAAACCTGAACGAGAACTAAGGATACTAAATGTTATATCGGAATGGATTTTACCCCGAACTGTAATATGATTCAAATAACTACACTTGTATTAATACATCAGTTATTTGTTTATCTCATTATAATATACTCATCTTGCCTGGGTAGCGGAATGTTACAATTTCCCTTCAATTGTATCTGAAAAACAGATTTGGGGCCATAAGGGGGAGGCCATAAGGGCAAGTTTAGACGGATGATAACCTTTAAATTATAATTTCATTGAACAATAAGCTATAATGAAAAGTGGTAATGTTAATGATATTCCATTTATTTTAGGCTGGAGCTCAGAGTGAGGTATGTCATTCTTGTTGGGTGAGGGCGGACAGAGCCGCTCGTCACTTTGTCTCACAGCCATCAACATCAGCATCTACATCTGGCGTACGAACTTCACCAATTGACACATTCATTTCACAAGAAACCCCTAGACCAGAAATGCCAGTGTCTGATATAAGTACTCCAACTGTGGAAACCAATGAACCAGCACAAGGCGTTAGTCAAGAAACAATTATATTACCTGATTATCTGAGGCCTATTCAAACCGAAAGTAAGTGTTTTGTAGAAGGTTGTAATCGAAGAGAAAGAAACAGAATTCCCACAGCTATGAGGAGAAATCTTTTGAACATGCACAATTATTATGTGCCTCAGAATAACAGACTTTGTGATTATCATTTATATGCAATAGAAAGATTGGATTTATTAATTGGTCTGTCAAATAATTCTATAAATTCATTTTCGACAAATCACATTCAAGATATGCTCGCTTTAAAATCTCCCACATCTGTAGAACTCAATTTTGAAGATTTAGAGAGTATTCAAGACAATGTTTTTTACTATTGGGTTGGACTAACCAAGCAACAATTTCACCAAGTGCTTGATGAAACTCCAGCTTTGGCACATATGTCAAGAGGTGCTACAGCTTTAGCTGCATATTTAACAAAACTTCGTACTGGCGATTCAGACGAAAGATTAGCAAGTTTGTTAAAGATCCCAAGAGCAACTTTGGAGAGGCTTATGAATAAAGCGAGAGAATTTCTAACTAATAATTATGTGCCACAGCATTTAGGCATTAACCATATCAATAAGGATCAATTGTGCGAAAGAACTCTGACAATTCCCCGAGGGTTATTTGGGAATCATAATGGTGTTAATAAACCAGTAATTATTTGTGATGGAACATATATATATATACAGAAAAGCAGTAATTATATGTACCAAAAGGACACATACAGCCTACATAAGTATAGGAATTTAGTTAAACCATTTTTAATGGTTTGTACTGATGGGTATATAATCGATGTTTTGGGCCCCTATCCAGCTACAACATCAGATGCAGTCATAATGAAACAAGAATTTAAAGATGGAACAGTCATGAGAAATTACTTTGAGGCTGACGATGCTTTCGTGCTGGATAGGGGATTTAGGGACGCCCTGCCCTTACTTAACACATGTGGTTATCGAACATATGTACCCGCGTCATTAGAACAGGGTGAAAAACAGTTACCTACAATAGATGCAAATAAGTCAAGGGCAGTCACTATTTGCCGTTGGGTAGTAGAAGTTGTGAATGGAAGATTTAAAAGGGATTTTAAATTATTACGACAGGATTTTTTTAATCGTGCAAGCAAACATTTAATGGAAGATTTTAAAGTGGCTGCTGCACTTATAAATTCATTTCATCCTGTTTTAACTGACCGGGATGATGCTGAGGAAATTCTGGAAATTATTCATCGAAATATGTACATAGAAAATAGATTGGCCAATTATGTAATAGAAAATGAATTAAACAGAAGACGAGCCAATTTTAGATCACTGATTGTAAATGAAAATATTGTAACGGATTTTCCTCGGCTTACATATAATGAACTGATTTTAATTTCTCTAGGAACGTACCAAATAAAGCAGGCACGTTCCTATTATGGGGAACATGTAAGGGCAGATGGCTCCTATGTAATAGAAGTGTGCAGAGAGGTTGATAATGACCTAATAAGAGAGCTGTCTACTTCAAATACTACATCTTTGTATAGAGGAAAAATACAGTCGAGACATATTAGCAGAAAGGTTTATTTTATTTACATTTTAGTAGACAGCTCTCTATCCGGACGGCAAGCAATCTTGCAGTATTATTGTAATTGTATTGTTGGCAGGCGTACAGTAGGGTGTTGCGCACACATTATGTCTATTGTATGGTATTTGAGTTGGGCTAGGTATCAAGACCACATATCACCTCCTGCACACTTTCTTGATAATATATTAGTTGTTTATGAAGATGAATAAATGAAATATAGAAAACGTTTTTATTTTCAGTCCCAGTAGGAGCACCTTACTAAGTGTTGATATATACATTAACTGTAGGTACGGTATAGACTTTTAAACTCTTAGCCAGACCATTGTAAACACAATATTATGAAACTACTCAATACTCAAATGTTTATTGCATTCCACAATGTGAACTTAGGTGGTAGGTACATAAAAATATACATTTGTTTTGGAGCATTGTGGGCCCTGTCGGGCATAACAATATATTAATAAGAATTTGGAGGACTATAAATATTTACAGTTTTAACATTAATATATAACTAATTACCTAATAAAAATGTTTGCAGGCAATTAATCTTTGACAACAATTGCACAGAGCTTTATGTATTTTTGAAAACATGATCTAGGTAGATACTGTAAGACAACAGCCCAGAAGGTCAAGGGATTTACAAAGAAAACCATAATATACATTGCATGAACATTCACATTTATTAACTCATCAACAAAGTATTCATCTCCTATCGTTTTAAAGTAAAATCACTCAGCTAATATTTAATAATCATCACTTGTACTTACTTGCTATTTCCTTACAATCGGACTCGACAAAAATGTAATGATCCATTTATATTCCCGCGCAACAATCGCACGTTCCCGCGCTGTCAGCTCGTACCATCGAGAAAAATAATAAGTCGGCTCGTGCCAGCCAGTATGTTCCGCATCGTCAAACGAATGACTGATTAACAAATCGATAATAGAATGAATCGATGTTTAAATAAATAGTAGGTCGATTAGTAATATAATTATCTATAATTCGATACAAGCTAACAATACATACTACAAAAATATCAGGTTTCGGTTATAATCACACGTAAAACGATTACCAGTAACTGTAATTGTATAACAAACCAGTTAAATAAATGATTTCTGATTTAATTGTATAGTTGCTTGTCACTTAATCCATTTTCTAACCTCACTTTAGCCATAAATTCAAATTCAAAAATCTCAGAATACAGACTCTCAATTTCATTGAAATTAAGTGACATAATACTAGGTGAGTTATCCTTAAAAATAACACCAATTTCATGACTGTAACATGTAGGCCCCGAGATATAGGGAAGATGGGCTATCTCCTTTCATCAGTACTTATACGGAAGGAAATTTGTGCTCCGTACGGACCACAAGCCTCTTGTTAGTATATTTGGATCAAATATAGGCATACCGAGTGCGACAGCTAGTCGTTTGCAGCGATGGGCAATTAAATTGTCAGCCTACGATTTTACTATCGAATATATCAAAACAGATAAAAATACAGCCGACGTCCTATCGAGATTGATTTATTCACAAAAAGATGAGGTAACACGGGAGGAAGTTGATTTGCCCGAACAAACCTATTTACATTTTGCAACAGAGGCTTTGCTACTAGACTACAATTTTATTAAAAGGGAGACTCAACGTGACCCCATTTTGAGTCGTGTTTTAAGTTATATAGTGGATGGGTGGCCATCAGATGTCGATGTTAAGGCCCTAGGACCGTATTTCAATAGAAGAAAAGAATTATATTGTGAATTAGGTTGTATTATGTGGGGTCATCGGGTAGTAATACCATCATCATGTTACAAAAAAGTTCTTTTAGAGCTTCACGATTCACATATGGGAATAGTGAAGACCAAGTCACTAGCTCGTAGTTATGTGTGGTGGCCGGGCATAGACGAGTCGGTGGAAGCGGAGTGTCGCGCCTGCGGCGTGTGCGCTGCATTGGCTGATGCACCTCCCGCTCACGCCCCGCGCTCATGGCCGTGGCCCTCGCGCCCTTGGTCGAGGTTACATATCGATTTTCTAGGACCAATATCTAGTATAACGTATCTAATTGTAGTCGATTCGTGTTCTAAATGGATTGAAGCTATTAAGATGACAAGAACGTCTGCACAAGCAGTCATTGCCGTATTACGCAAACTATGGTCGCAATTTGGCCTCCCTAAGCAAACCGTTAGTGATAATGGACCACCATTCACGAGTTTGGAATTTCAGAATTTCTTAAAACATAATGGGATTGAGCATATTTTCACGGCTCCCTATCACCCTTCTTCAAACGGTGCGGCTGAAAGTGCAGTAAAAATTTGTAAACGGACAATTAAAAAAGCTCTGAAACAGAATTTAGACGTTGATGTAGCATTATCTAGATTTTTATTAACTTACAGGAATACGGAACACGCTACCACTGGTGATAGTCCGGCCAGCATATTACAGGGGCGTAGTCTTCGTATGAGGTTAGATAATTTAAAACCGGAAAGGGAATCTCGAGTTGCGGCGCGTCAGGCACGTAGTGAGAAAGATGCCGGGGGTTCACAGCGCGTGTTCGATTCCGGTGCTCACATTTGGTATCGTGAGTATAGGGGCTCAGATAAATGGCAACCGGGCACAATAATTAAACGACTAGGTAACACAGATTATTCGATCAAAAACAGGTTCGGCACGGAAATTCATAGACATGTCGATCAGCTAAGGCAGAGGGTTATAGATAGTCAGGTTCCCAATATAACAGCAAGGTCGAACATATCTACAAAATTAGAATTGAATAAGAAATCACGCAAATCTTTAGCCGTTCCCACAACCAATGTCGAGGTACCAGATCATGTCGGCAGCGGCAGCGAGGAGGAGCGTAATATTGCAGATGTCTCTATTTCAGGAAGCCCTAGTTTAGATTCTGAAACGGAGCAAGGCGTTGTCATGCCTACAAACCCTCAGCCTTCCCCGAATTTACCTAATGTATCGTCAAGCGAAAATAATACAGGTACTAATGGTGTGGTAGAAAGAAGCCGCCCAGTGAGATCTTGTAAACCACCTGTACGGTATGGTTTCGAGGAAATAGATTAGTAGAAATAATTATTGTTTTTTTTCCTATTGTTATGGTGTCGACCAACACGTGTACTTAAATAGATTTTTAGATACATAAAGAATAACGATGTAGTTTAAGGTAAATATTGTTTGTACTTAGTTTTAAGTTTCAGGATTAAATGTTTAATTTATTATTAAGGTATATGTACCATAAAATAAGGGTGGAGGTGTTATGTCTATGTTTTTATATTTTTATACTGGCAATACGGATGACGTTCTTTAGTCTGGTAATAAACACTGTTCGAAGCACCCGCTCGTTTTATTTCAACAATTATATGTATGTATGTATGGAAAAGGTATGCCCTTTAAATAATGATTTCGTCCGTCATTTATTTACGAGTAATATTAAGTCTACTTTAATTTGGATTTCCGTACCGATATGCTTTTAAATTTCAAATTGCCAAGTTAATAATAGTATTCATACTTCAAGTTAATTTTTATACGTGTCAAACATACATCAATAATAAAAAATGGTTATATAGGTAAATCATTATAAAAGTCATTGTATGAACAAAGCTATCATTGCTTCGCCCACCCTTCACCGCTTCCTAAGTGCTCTGGCTGTGGAGAAGAAATGGCGGAACAAGCTCACCAACAACAACCTGTCTTACTTACGGTTAACTAATAATAATATAATTTGATACGATTTATACTCTCAGATAGACAGAAAGCGTATAGAATCCTACTGAAGTAACTAAATAATAAATATAGTAGCTATACAGAATTCAGCTCAATACTAATAAAATAATTTTATCTCTCCTGAGGACCACAGATATAGCTAGGTTTCTAATTCCGTTCCGTTTTCTATTTCCGTTTCTAAGTCCTCTCCCCTCTGCGACTCCGCCGCGCACTCACGTATTTGTATTTACCTCCGTGTTATAAATTCAAAAACTAAGTGAAAAGTGCATAAATCAAAGCCAAAACTATATTAATACATCCTTCAATAAATGAGTGACAAATTAAGTGCAAAAAAACAGTGATATTACGTCTCAACCCAGTGTACGAACAGTTTTAATATCACAACGAACCAAATACCTTTAAACGTGTTCGCTTTCTGGACTTTGAACTCATTAGATACACAAAGGAGTCACGTACACCTATCCTGACGATTAAAGCAACGCAGAGCAATCCATACATGTATTTGATGAAATAGTGTAATAGCATAGTTAGCGCAGTGTGCTAGCTCGTCGGGCTGAGATTTGGGTGGTCGCAAGTTCGAGACCGACTACTTGAAACTCTTTTTCCTTTTTATATTTTATTTTTTATATATTATACATTGCATTAACATGCAAAGAACTCCGCCTCAAACCGGTTTGAGTCAGGGACAATCTCTTTCCGAGCCCGACATCCCGTCTGCTACAGCCGAAAAACCAGACGCGGTTAACATCACCGTACGGAACAAACGACAGCGCCTTGCAGACTCGCCAAATAACGTATTGCATACCGAACGATCAGGAGCATTCACCGCTTTTAAGTTGGAGTTAATGGACATGCTTACAACTTGGAAGTCCGAACAGGAAAAGCTGCTCACGTCATGGAAAGACGAACAAGCTGCCATTTTATCCAAGCTGGTCAAGGAAGTTGCCGAACTCAAAAATAAATATCTCGCACTTGAAAAATCCAACGCTGAATTGGACAAGACCATGTCGTTTATGAACGAAAAATTTGAAAGCCTACGTTCTAAAGCTTCGTTACTGGACAAAAAGGAAATTGAACATGAAGACCATATAAACCGCCTAAACAAGCAGGTACAAGATCAGAATTTCCTGTCTCGACAAGCTACTATCGAGCTGCGCAATATCCCAACCACAGACAAAGAAACTCCTGCAGATCTCATTTCTGCAGTTTCAAACATAGGGAAGACTGTTGACTTGGACGTCCAGAAAACTGCTTTCCAGGATGTTTATCGTATACCCGGAAAGGCAGGTTTATGCAGACCAATTGTTGCGGAATTTAGCTCTGTCACTTTAAGAAATGAGTTCCTTGTCAAAGTGAGGAAGTTTAATAAAGAACGCTCCGTCAATGACAAGCTAAACACACATTTACTCGGAATCGCCGGTGAAAAGAAACCAGTTTACATTGACGAACATTTACCTCCTGCAACCAAAAAACTGCTGTATGAAACCCGTCAGTTTGCTAAGGCACGGAGCTATTCCAGCTGGTATTCCAACGGAAGAATTCTGCTGAAGAAACACCCAGCAGACAAACCCGTTGAAATTAAATCTGAGAAATGCCTTACCATGTTAGCAATACCAATGCCAGACCCATCAGGAGTTAAACCATGACTATTTTCATTTTCGCTTGAAGCTTTTCGGATTTGTGCATGTATTCGATGGTATCTTATGTATCTGTTTAACTTCTATATTCTTAACTATTTCAATTATTTGTCAATGTACGTTACACCCATACTAAAAATACAACTAACACATCTTACACACATACACAGTTTCACTCAAGCTAGTATTTTTGTTTGCAATTACTTCATCAAGCTATATTACGGATTGATGATGTCGAAAATACGCTTTCATACCGTTATTCCTCTCGACAGACATCGGTCACACTCACTAAACGTCTACTACTTTCATACATTTTATAATATGATATTTTTTTGTACCACTAACGCATGATGCACAAAGGAACGTCTTAATCAAGACTTAACTTATCGAGGCCCATGACGTAATTTTGACTTGCAGTTTTTGCCTACCGTTAATAATAATAATTAGAAAAGTCAAGTTAGTTTAGTAAAGCCCATTTATTTCCAACATTTTTTTTTTTTTTCTTACAACTAAATAACTACTACTTCTTCATTGATGGAACCCCATGCTGGGTAAAGGCCTCCTCCAGCTTACTCCACAATTTTCTTTTGTTGGCTTTCGTTCTCCAATTTTTTCCTGCTATTACAATTATTTCGTCTATCCACCGATTTCTTGGATGACCTCTATTTCTTTTCCCCGTAGGTCCTTTCCATGTTGTGGTTTCTAATGTCCATCTGTTATCTGTGTATCTTGCGACATGTCCAGCCCATCGCCATTTTTGTGTGCGAGCGTGGTGAAGTACGTCTATTAAGTTGGTTTTTGCTCTTATATCTTTGCTTTTTATCTTTTGAATTTTTCTTATTTTTAACATACTTCTTTCTATCGCTTTCTGACAGTTCGTTATTTTAGTTCTTATTTTAGTGTTATACGTCCATGTTTGGCATCCGTAGGTGAGAGTTGGTAGAATACATGTATCCATTACAGTCTTTTTCAGTTGGAGGGGGAAACTGCCTTTTAGAATTTCCTTAAAACTCCAGTATCTTTTCCATCCAATATTCACTCGCCGTTCTATTTCTTCCTCCTCATTATTGTTACTGAATGATACTTGTTTGCCAAGGTATATGGTAGCGCCATCTATCTGTTTAAGACGGACTACTAGTCGTCTCATCCATATTTCGCAATATTAGTTCCATTCATTCATTTGACCACTTTTGGAATGAGCGATGTGAACCCCGCCGCTTCCTGACCAATCCTTTCGCACGCCTGGCGCGTAACGCACGTACGCGCTTTCGCAAAACGCTGGAAATAAACGAATCGCCGAGAGGAGGCACACGATACCGCGCCCGTGTCGCTCCTGTGCTGCATCGACTCCTTACTGCTGCTGCCGGATAGCGAACTTTTGTGATAATCCGCCCGCGGGTGTGAACGTGACAGTTTTGTGATCGCATCGGGAAGAACGCCGCCCGCCATCTTGTACTGCCCAACGCTGGAGAGCCAGGTATGCGTGCTTTTTCCCATAGACCTACATCGCTCGCTCACCTCTTGGCGATAATCAGCCATCCTCCAAAAATACAGTCCACTTAAATCTTATACCTCGTTTATTTCCAAACCATTTTTTGGTCCGAACGACCCGGATTCATATATCCGTATTCCCGCTCGCGTAGGTATCTTTTATAAGTGCCTACCTAGGTAGTTGTAGCACCTAGCTGCACTCCTAGTTCATAAATATATACCCATTACGTGGTTATTCCCGCACCCCCAGTAGGTAATATACTCAACGTAGCTACCTACTGACTTACAATAATAATTATAAACTAGGTATATAGTCGTTTTGTAAATTCATAATTTCAAGCGCCTTTTACCACCGCCTTTAAAGTCGTTGCCTTATTATTAGGTACAAGTACTTACTTTCCGCATAACATAAAACTACAGCATAATTTTAGGTTATTTACTTCTACCTACATTTGGAATATAAAATGTCGCAACAAAAGAAATATACTTCTGACGAGAATGAATTAGCTATCTTAGAAGCTAAACGCAATGTTTTATTTGAGCGCATACAAAACATTTACGAGCGTTCAAAAACCGCCAAAATTTCCGATGTCAACAAAGAATCATTTCTTAGTTATTGTATGACAGTAGACGATATTCGAACCGATTTTCATAAATTATTAGACGCTTATAACGCACAATTACTTTCTATTAATCCTGAATCTAAACCAAATTATCAGGCGTACACCTCATTTGAAGATCTTTATTGTATCATAAAACGTATACAATCGCAGTTAGATAATCGACAGTCCGCGAAGCCCAGCGCCGGACCGGCTGTCCGAGCACCGAAACTGCCCGCGATTGAACTCGTGTCATTCGATGGCGATATACGAAACTGGCCATTATTTTATGCAAGTTTCAAGTCTACAGTGCACGATAACGCCTCGCTGACGGACGCTGACAGGTTGTACTATTTAATAGGTAAGCTGTCGCCGAAAGCGCAATCTACATTCGCAGGTGTCACACCAAGTGCTGAGAATTATCAGGTCATTTTCCAGTCACTTCTTGATAGGTATCAGGATACTCGCATCCTCGCGTCTACTTACTTTGATCAAGCTTTGAACCTTAAATTGTCTGGTCCCGCGTCAGTTTCGAATTTCCAACTGTTTATTGATAACTTTGTTACCGCAGTAAATTCCCTTAAAAACCTAAAGTTAGAAAACCTTGCAGACTTTATGTTATTGCAACTCGCATTAAAAAAGTTCGACACGGAAACCGTTCGTGCATTCGAGATGACCGAACGTCAAAATAAATTACCTACCCTAAATAGTTTTCTTTCATTCATTAAAGATCAGTGTCGAATATATCAGAATACGCAGCCTAGTTCGTCTAGCTCGTCTAGTAATAATAATACAAGTAAACAAAACTTTAGTAAATCGCGAAATAGTAATAATAAGTCGGTCCCTAACCCACAATCTTACGTAGCATGTTCGGATTCCGCGAATAACTCACACAAGTGTCTGTGCGACAATATTGTTCACGACCACCTTTTTAAATGTCCAGTATTTAATAATTTAAATCCGATTGCTCGTTTTAAATACGCTAAAGAAAATAAAGCTTGTGTTAATTGTTTGAGTATTAAGCATAAAACAAGCGATTGTTCTAGTAAAACTAAGTGTCGCTCATGCAATCAACAACATCATACGTTATTGCATTTTGGGAAAAAATCTCCGTTATTTGACCGCGGTAACCTTAACGTAAACGTAAATCCTAGTCCAGCTGTTTCGTTCTCTGTACCGCAGGCACAGGCCGCTCGTACCACGGCGCCTGTCCTTCCCGCGTCTCAGCCTGGAGTTTCTTTGTGTACGACATCCATAGCGCTCGCACGCCGGCAGTGCGCACGCACTCAACATACTCAGCGCGAAGCAGAGCGTCAATGTAACGCGTCTACTACGATATTATTAGCGACCGCGCAAGTTATTATTTATGACGTGAACAACACACCCCGCGTGGTTCGTTGTTTACTTGATAGTGCATCACAAAGTAGCTTCATTACTTCGGATTGTCTCAAATGTCTTGGACTTTGGAATAACTTTAAAAATACTAACTTAGTAGTTAAAGGGATCGGTGGTTCAGAAAAATCTTGTAAGGGTTCCGTCGATATTAAAATACATTCGCGTTTCAATAATGATATTAATTTCAACGTTTCGTCGCTTATTGTGGAACGTATTACGGACACGTTGCCTAGCGCTCACGTGGACGTGTCGTTACTCGCGCACCTCGAGACATTGCCGCTCGCTGATGCTCACTTTGCGCAGCCGGGTAATATCGATGTTTTGATCGGTGCTTCAGTTTTTCCGCACTTACTACTACCTAATGTTGTACGTAGTGAGCAATATAATTTACCTCCCGCTATTGAGACGGTATTTGGCTATGTAGTTATGGGTGCCGTACCTACGCTGCATAATACACATTATACTACGTCTTGCTGTTCTGTTCTTCAAGAAAATAATATTAATTCTCTTCTTAAGCGATTTTGGGAGCTTGAAGAGGTCTCCGCACCGCCCTCGTTGAGCCGTAAGGATCTCGAGTGTGAAGAACATTTCCGCGCTACCACTGTTCGCGACGATAGTGGTAGATATGTTGTAGCGTTGCCGTTCTGTGGCGACCCGTATTCTTTAGGCGACTCGCACGCTGCTGCACTTAGGCGCTTATACTGTTTAGAACGTAAACTCGATGCGTCGCTTAAATTACGCGGTGCTTATAATGACGTCATGCGTGATTACATAAATAAAGGTTTTTTAAGCCCAGTTGTAAACGACGAGGGCAATTCTCTTCCCGCGTATTATATTCCGCATCACGGCGTGGTTCGCGAAGATAAGACCTCCACTAAACTTCGTGTGGTTTTAGATGCTAGTTGCCGAACTACATCGGGTCAGTCGATCAATGACATTTTGCATGCCGGTCCTGATCTGCAGGGTGATTTATTTAACATCTTAATTAAATTCCGCCTTTTCAAAATTGCACTTTCAGCTGATTGTAGACAAATGTTTCTCAATATCGGCATTCGCGAATCCGACCGTAGATTTCAACGAATTTTATATCGTTTTGACAATAGTGAGCCTTTAACCGTGTATCAATCTAATCGCGTTTGTTTTGGACTTAAGTCTAGTCCATATCACGCGTTACGAGTTGTCCGCCAGTTGATCGCTGATGAAGGCGACAACTTTCCCGCTGCAGCCGCTGTTGCTGCTTCCGCTTTATACATGGACGACATTGTCTGTAGTGTCGCATCCGCTCCGCAAGCAGTTTCGCTTTGTGAAGAGCTTATTCAGCTTTTCAAACGAGGCCAATTTGACCTTGTCAAATGGACAAGCAATGCCAAAGAGGTTCTCGCGCACATACCTGATTCGCATAAAGCTTCTCCGGACATTGAGTTCGAGAGGTCCGCACATCACAAGGTTCTTGGTTTACGCTGGGACAGACATTGTGATAACTTCCGCTTTGACATCTTATCACCAGGTGATAAGTGTACCAAACGCGCAATGCTATCCACAGTGGCTCGTTTATGGGACATAATGGGTTTTGTGGCTCCTACCATTTTGTATGCCAAGCTCTTGATCAAAGAGCTTTGGTTAGCAAAATGTGATTGGGATGACACTCCTCCCGACCATATTGTCGCTGTTTGGAAACAGTTTTGTGCTGAACTTCCCGCACTCAATAAAATAATTGTGCCGCGCCATCTAGGTTTAGTAGATGGATGTTTTGTTAACTTAATAGGTTTCGCTGACGCCAGTGAACGCGCTTACGGCGGAGTCATATATTTGCAAGTCCGCATTGGATCTAACTACTCTGTGCAGCTAGTTTGTGCCAAGTCTAAGGTCTCGCCTGTCAAAACCATTTCGGTTGCGAGACTGGAGTTGTGCGCGGCTCTGTTGCTGTCTCGGTTGCTTCGCAAAGTTCAAGACACAATTGCGCCCCATCACTCCATCAATAAGATATATGCATTTTCAGACTCCAAAGTAGTGCTCGCTTGGATTAATTCTTCTCCGCACCGCTGGCAGACCTTTGTCGCCAATCGCATTGATTGGAAGTTTATTCCGCCTGCTTCACCACATTTTGGCGGATGTTGGGAAAGCATGGTCAAAGTAATTGAAACGCATCTCTTCAGAGTCATAGGTCAACAAATCCTTTCTTACGAAGAGCTTTTAACTGTCCTCGTGCAAATCGAGGCACTTGTTAACTCGCGCCCGCTCACAGCACTCAGTAGTGACCCTGCTGAACCATCCGCGTTAACTCCCGCGCATTTTTTAAATACTGTGCCATTGTCGTCACTTCCCGCGCCTGAAGCAGACTCTTCTAGCTTGCTTCAGAGACATACTCTTCTTGACAACCTCGTACAGTCGTTTTGGCGGCGCTGGCGCTCAGAATATCTTCACCAACTTCAGGCTAGATCTAAATGGAATAGTCCTGCATCCCCTATACAGGAGGGTACGTTGGTAATTATTATAAATGATAATTCAGCACCGCTTTCATGGCCACTGGGCATTGTTGAGAAGTTACATACCGCAAAGGACGGCACAACCCGCGTCGTTACTGTAAAAACCGCTAAGGGTAGCTACGTGCGCCCTGTTGTACGTCTCTGTCCGCTACCGACTCAGTGAGATCTAGCCTGAAGTTGGATCTCTTTCTTAGTTTAGGTATTTAGTTTGTAATTCAATTATAATTTGTTCCGCTTTGTTAACGCAATTAATTTAAAATATTTTAACGCTCGCTGTCTTAGACTGTGTATAGGTTATGCGGTAGTACACCTTACATATCTAGATTATTATTATTATATTTCTTTTAAAGGCAACCCTTTAAGGCCGGGGGGAAATGGTAGTGCCATCTATCTGTTTAAGACGGACTACTAGTCGTCTCATCCATATTTCGCAATATTAGTTCCATTCATTCATTTGACCACTTTTGGAATGAGCGATGTGAACCCCGCCGCTTCCTGACCAATCCTTTCGCACGCCTGGCGCGTAACGCACGTACGCGCTTTCGCAAAACGCTGGAAATAAACGAATCGCCGAGAGGAGGCACACGATACCGCGCCCGTGTCGCTCCTGTGCTGCATCGCCTCCTTACTGCTGCTGCCGGATAGCGAACTTTTGTGATAATCCGCCCGCGGGTGTGAACGTGACAGTTTTGTGATCGCATCGGGAAGAACGCCGCCCGCCATCTTGTACTGCCCAACGCTGGAGAGCCAGGTATGCGTGCTTTTTCCCATAGACCTACATCGCTCGCTCACCTCTTGGCGATAATCAGCCATCCTCCAAAAATACAGTCCACTTAAATCTTATACCTCGTTTATTTCCAAACCAGTATATATAGTTGTTTACGTATTCCAGCGGCTTGCCATATAGGTCGATGTTGGCTTTTTTGCTGTTTGTCATTAGCTTGGTTTTATCTTGGTTCATGATGAGCCCAACTTTTTCACTTTCTTCCCTCAGTGTGCTTATCATTTCGTCTAATTTGTCACTGGTTTCGGCGAAAATGACGATGTCGTCTGCAAATCGTAAGTGCGTTAGCCTCCTCCCATTTACGCTGATTCCGTGTGTTGGCCAGTGCAAGTTCTCAAAGATAGTCTGCTGTACCGCTATGAAAAGTTTTGGCGAAACAGGATCTCCTTGTCTTAGTCCCCGACAGATTGGTATATTTATTCCTCTTTTTTCAAGTTTTCAAGCTTTTGCCTACCGTTACTTAACCTTTATTATATAATTCGATAACTTAGAAGATATTCAAATAGACTTGGATAATATTTCGGTAGCTCACTCTGCCACCTGTATGATTGAGGACTGTAGACGGATAGCTAGCTTACATACAAAATCTATCTCCATGCTCTGTCAAAATATTAGAAGTATAAATAAGAACTTTGACAGCCTGACAACACTCCTCGAAAGAAGTAGAACTTGCTGGGATTTAGTTATACTCACCGAATGTTGGCTATACAATTCCCCCCCTCTTCCTTCAATGCCTGAGTATACATCCGCTGCCACTAGCCTGCATAGGTCGCAAAATAAGGGGGTAGTGATCTTTTTCCGTTCCCACCTTCAGGCTTCTGTCTCTGAGCCCTCGATTCAGGACGCTAACTGCTTATTGCTAAAACTAAATAATGATACCGTTGTAATAACAATCTACCGCTCGCCGGCTGTTCGGAATGTCACCGCGTTCCTGGATTCACTTAATAAACTCCTGAAATCTGTCTCCAACTATAAAAATATTATTTTAACCGGTGACATAAATATAAATATACATGAAACCAGCGAAGATTCTCGGGCAACAGAGTACTTAACTATTCTAGCTTATCACGGCATGCTTCCGGCGCATACCCTTCCTACACGACATCGCAACTCTTGTTTGGACCACCTAATCCTAAAAACGCGGTATCCTGCTTTTTGTTTTGTCGCTAATACCTCAATTACTGATCATGACACAGTTCTGTTGTTTTTGAAGAACTATACCACATCCAGTTGTTCTCGGCAAAAATCTAGAACTATTCGCGTATTAGACTATGAAAAAATTAAATTGGACCTTCTCGAGACAGACTTTAGCCCCTTATATATCTCCCGAGATGTTAATGAAGCTACCGAATTTTTTATCTCTACTCTCAAACTAATTGTACTTCAAAATTCTAAATCTAAAGTGGTTTCCAACCGTAAAAGATTGAGCAAACCGTGGATGACCCCAGGGCTTCTTAGATGCTTACGGAACCGCGACAAGTTGCATTTGAAATAAAAAAAAAACCCCGATAACGAAAGTTTACAAATCACTTTTAAACGAACAGTGATCTGTTCGATGATACTTAAATCTACAAAATCTAACTATGATAAATCACAATTAAGTAATGCACAAAATAACAATAAAAAGCTCTGGGAGGCTATAAAATCAGTTACTCACACTGCAAAAGTCAAGACACACGCCGATGCTCTTTTGTCACCCTCCGATCCAGTCAACTCCGTAAATGAGGCGAACGCACGCGGAAAACATACCCACCGTTGCAACCATACCTCCACAATCCGATGTTTCCCAGGCGTGCCTTAATTCCTTTGGCCTTCTGGGAACAGATGAAGCTGAATTGGATAGTTTAATTATGTCTCTGAGGAGTGACTGTGCGGTGGGTTCCGACGATATATCTGGCACTTTTCTTAAAAGAAATAAAAATATACTCATTCCCCACTTAACCTACATATGATAAGATAAGATAAGATAAGATTCATTTATTTATAAACATGAGTAAACATACAGAAGCATGCTAGATCTTATAACATTAGGGTAGGTGACAGTCATGTTTGGCCTTTTAGGCGTGTAAATTTAGTAATTTTACAATAGTAATGTCAGGTACAAACAGTCAATTTTACTAGAAATGTGTGAGTAGTCATAATATGTCAACTAAATAATATACAGTCAATAAAAATATAGATGTGCGGGTAGTTACAATTTGTCAATTAGAAAATCATTAATGTCGTAGTAACACTTATCCGCTAATAAATCCCGCAATTTTATTTTAAACAGTTTAATATTTAAATCCTTATATGCCTGAGGTATTTTATTGTAAATAATTGGTGCCATACAGAAAATGCTTTTTCTCATTAAAGTAGTTTTTGATGTGTGAAGGCGAAGTCTGTCTTTATCTCGTCTGTTACGCACTACGGTATCAGATAATCGTGGAAACAGCTCAGGATTTAATTTGACAAAGATGGCGGTTTCAAGAATATACAGACATGGTAACGTTGGTATTTTAAATCTTTTAAAGAAAGGCATACAGCTATCTGTTGTTTTTAAATTAAATATTGCTCGAATGCATCGCTTTTGTGCTTTAAACGCTACGTCCTTATGTGATGAGTTTCCCCAAAACATAATTCCGTAACGCAGTAGCGATGCCACTATCCCATGATAGGCAGTTATTAATGCATCTGAGTTGAGCACTGGGGATAGTCTGTACAATGCGTATGCGAAAGAACTTAACCTTTTACAGAGTTTCTCAATATGTGTCTGCCAGTTCAGTTTTGAGTCTATTATGATCCCTAAGAACTTTGTTGATGCAGACTCACAAATTACTGTGTTATCGTATACAACATTAATGTCAGGTGTAACTTTGGTCCGTTGTTGAAAATGAATAATATTAGTCTTATTTAAATTAATGTTTAGGTTGTTGCGATCTAACCAGGATATTTTTGATGTCAAAGTTTTATTTATGTCATAATTATAAGTTTCTTTATTATTGCATGATATAGTAACATTACTATCGTCGGCAAAGAGAGTGATTGGGTGGTCAACTGTTCTAGGTAGGTCATTTATGTATAAAATGAATAGTAAGGGCCCGAGAACGCTGCCTTGGGGGACACCAAAGAGAGGCGTTCGTTCCTTTGAGAGGTAGCATTCTTCTGATTTTTTGTCAAAATTTATTTTTGCAACTTCTGTGTACTGTTTTCTATTGCTGAGATAGGATTTAATTAGATCAGAAATGTTGCCTCTTATACCGTAGGCCTCCAATTTCCGTATTAAAACTTTATGATCAACGCAGTCAAATGCCTGCGTCATGTCGCAGAAGATAGAGCAGACTGGGACTCCTGCATCCACATTATTTGTTACCCTGTGTAGAAACTCATATATAGCCTGATTAATTGACCTTTTTTCTCTGAAACCCTTCTGTTCGACGTTCAATATACATTTCTTCTCAATATATGCATATAGCTCTTTATATATATATTTCTCGAAAATTTTTGAGAACACGGGGATAAGCGATATTGGTCTGTAATTATTAATTTCTTCCTTACAGTTTTTTTTATACAATGGTTTTATTATTGAAGTTTTTAAAGCATCAGGAAAAATACCTGAACAAATACATAAATTTATAATAAAACTAAGAGGCGCACTAATATATTCTGACACATATTTTATGACCCTTGTAGCAATTCCGTCGTAACCTACGCTGTTTGTATTTTTTAAGGATTTTATAATTTTATTTATATCTGCTTCTGTGCAGGGTGCAACAAAGATTGAGTCTCTACGGCTAGAGATAAGCTCTGTAGGATTAGATCCAGACCCTGGAATGGGTTGAATTTTATCTACAAAGTAATCATTAAAAGTATTGGCTATATCTTGAGGGTGACTAATAATTGTACCGTTTAATTTAATATTGTTGATAGGTTCTTTGGGGAGATTTGGTTTTGTGCTATTGATGATTTTCCATGTTGTTTTTGGTTTATTAGTGGACATTTTTATGTTATAATTATTTTGTGCTTTTCTTGTTAGTTTTATGATTTTTTTTAGTCGTTTCGAGTAATTTAGAAGTCTAGTCTTGTTTGTCAAATTGGGTTGTGACCTGTAACGCCATAACATATCACGTTTTTTTTTACTGCATAATTTTATGCCTTTTGAGATCCAATTGGATTTCTTAATAACTTTAACAGTTACTAATTTGAAAGGAAAACAGATGTCATAGAAAAGTTTAAACGTTTCAATAAAATTATCATATGCAGTATTCGGATCATTAATTTCGTATAAGTCAGAAAAAGTTAATTCTTTTAGGCAATTCTTAAATTTATTCATGTTATCTTTACTGTAATCTCGTCTTTTTACGCGCCAGTATTTTAAAATATTTAATTTATCCACAGGACATTTTAACACTTGTGCTGTATGGTCAGACAAGGCAAATTCAAAAACTTTTCCTTCACACTTAACTCTATAATTATGTGCAAAATTGTCAATACATGTTTGAGATTGTATTCTGGTAGGCACTTTTAACGTTAATTTTAAATCAAAACTTAATAATAAACATTCGAAATCGAATGTAACGTTGTTATTTTTAAGAACATCAATGTTATAATCTCCTGCCATTACAATTTTTTTGATGTTTTGTTACATAAATTGTGAAATATTCTTTGTAATGTTTCGTAGAACATATTTAGGTTATTAAACTTAGGGACTCTATACACACATACAATAATAAAATTATGCTGTACTAGCTCCACACCACAACATTCAACTACTCCCGTCACTGAAAGTTCTGCTATTTGAGGTAAGTCTTTCCAATCATGTCCACGTCTAACCAGAATGCAAACTCCGCCTCGTTTGCTTTTTTGTCGACAGAAAAATGAAGCTAAATCATAGTTAGGGATCGTAAAGTGTGTTTCATATCCTGACATAATGAAATGTTCAGTGATACATAGGACGTCAATAGTTATATTTTTATCTGTCAATAATTCGTCGAGGCAAACATTTAAAGCATCGGTCTTATTTAGGAGTCCAGCAATGTTCTGGTGCGTCACATGTACATAACTCTTAAAGAAAAAACAGTTTTTCAGTTTTTGAAAAATTTGTCGGTTCGTGAGTAGTTAACGTAACAAGATTATTATTTACAGAAGTATTATTATAGTTTTGTATATCCATAATAGATGCAAATAGAGCAAGAAAAATTTGTTGTAAACCAAAATTATTCAACTGGCCAGATATTCTATAGAATGTGTCATAACAATAAGATACATAAGCATTTGAGTCGAAAACATGCGCATAATTATACAGGCTTATATCTTGACAAAGAATGTGATTAAAATTCATAACCCGTGAGTTGTACATATTACAGTTTATACTATACTTATATGTAGGCAGGCATAAGATGATATTGGTATGCATTATTTCGCTAAGATACTTTCTCACATCTAGAACAAGGTTTGAATAATTTTTACTTATTTTAAAGTCTTCTTCACCAATAAAAATTACACAATAGTCACTCATTGTGAATTCCTTGAGTTTTGTGTCGATCCCCTTTAAAAGTTGAGTTAAATTCCCATCAGGTATCATGTAGTGGCAAAAATTGTACAAAGAGTTGTTTGTTTCCTCAGCGATAGACAAAACTTTGTTGTGTTTATTGGCACTCAAAATGCACATTTTGTTTTTTCTGTGCGCTGATGTAGCATTTTGTTTGGATTCTGTATTTGCTGCGTCTATTTTTGACATTAACTTCTTTGTTTTTATGCACTCTTTTGAGGGTGATATTACGTCATTTTCTTATGTAACCTTGCTTTTAGTTCAGGCACTTTTCCAAACGCTTTCAAGGTGGCAGTAGTGCACCCAATTCATAAAGGAGGAGACAGAGATAGTTTGAACAATTACAGACCTATCTCAATTTTACCTACACTATCAAAATTACTTGAGAGATTATTGAACAACAGATTAGTCAAATACCTAAACCAACATCACATACTCTGATCTTCTCAATATGGTTTTCGCTCCGGGATTTCCACTAACAATGCTGTATTAGACCTAACAAATACTATCGTCACCAAACTTGATGAAAAACAGAAGGTCATAGGCATTTTCCTAGACTTAGCGAAAGCCTTCGATACTATTTCTGTCCCAACCCTCACTGCCAAACTGGAAAACATTGGTATAAGAGGCACTCAACTATCCCTTTTCGGTAGTTACCTCACTGGCAGACGACAGTGTCTCAGGATAGGAGATTGGACCAGTGATGAACTCCTAATAACATACGGAGTTCCGCAGGGCAGTATAATCGGTCCCACGCTTTTTCTCATTTACATAAATGAACTTTGCCAGTTAAAGCTTCCAAATGCTTCCATCTTTACATATGCCGATGATACTGCTCTAATATTCTCCGGGGATACGTGGGATCTGGTGTTTCAATATGCGCAGTCTGGACTAGGCCTTGTCACCAGCTGGTTGGCACAGAACCTGCTCACTCTGAATGTTGAAAAAACGAATTACCTCACCTTCTCGCTTTCAGCCGCTGGAAAGCCTCCTTCCCCTTCTCTTGCTTTAATCGCTCACTCCTGTATTTCAACTCACAACGTAGGCTGCTTTTGCCCTCACCTAAATCGGGTGAGATACATTAAGTATCTTGGAGTGCAGATCGATGATTGCTTAACCTTCAGTACTCACATTGATACACTCTCTACTCGGTTGCGCAGGTTAATCTATGTTTTTAAGAACCTCCGTCACGTTGCTGACTCACAAGTCATTAAGCTTGTGTATCTAGCTCTCTGCCAATCCCTCATCCAATATTGTATAATAACTTGGGGTGGTTCAGGAAGTCCCACATGTTAAAAGTAGAACGCGCCCAAAGGGCACTGTTGAAAGTTGGTTGGCAGTTACCCTATCGCTTTCCTACCATAGACCTTTACAAAACTTGTAAGGTTCTGACAGTTCGTAAATTATATATATATTCAATCTTTTAATGACAACTCACGGCAACACTCCCTACGATCCTTCGTTGATCTCCCATCGACGCAAGCATGCGGTCTGTCCCACAGTTCGTACAAATTGGGCTTCGGCCCAACGCTTCTTCCGCTTCCTTAGCAGTCATATGTACAATAACATTAACAAAATTTTAAACATATACCCTTTGTGCAAATCAAAATGTAAAGAAAAAATTATAAATTGGCTTCTTGATTTAGATTATTCTGAGACGGAAAATATTTTAGCTGTTTTAAAATAAATTAGATAGTAAATTAATAGACCACATTTAAGTACTCACACCTATAATCACTCTAACAAATATAATTTCACTCACACACACACACACACACACAACACACACACACACACACACAACACACACCATACACAACTCACTCCACACACTACACACACCATACACTACTCACACGCAGACAAACCAATTTTAGTTTTACCTCTTTTTTTTTTCTTCTATTTTTTTTATATATTCCTCTCTATGAAGGTTGATTGATGTTGAATTTTTTTTTTTTTGAAATTAGTACTTAATAGTATTGTTTTAAGAGGGTGAGAGCCTGGAGATCTGTCATACAGGTCCCGGACCCACTATAGACTCCAGCTCTCACAAAGGTTACAAATTCGATTTGAAATAATTTATGTCATGAACCAATGTATGTACCTTTTTGAGAGAAATAAATCATTATTATTATTATTATTATTATTAATTGATACCAAATAACTTTATTTCAGTTCTATCATTTGAAATATTCCAGAAATACTGTCAATGATAAAAGTTAACTGTTATGGGAAGAGAACAATAAGATATAACACTTTTGTGTCAGAAAATAACAATCATACCAGCCTATAAACGCCCCACTGATGGTTACAGGCCTATTCCCATATAACATTATAAATGCTAGCGTTCCTTCTCTAAATAATTCCTTTATTTGTATATTTTAAAGGTAAGACCTACATACCTTTTTTCCTCTGTGGGTAGGCATTGTGGACACAAGTTAAAACAGAGTGCTGCTCTTTGAAATTAATTTAATAATATTTATTCTTATAATTTTAATGACATAATACACTTTTTAAGTATTAAGCCACCCCTTACTCACTATCTAGTGTTTTCTTTGAGTTACAATCAAGGTTTAAGTTATTAATATAGTACCCTGTGAACACTGAACTTTGACCCACAATAACAAGATGGCCACTGTCACAGCACTAGAAGATTTGGAGCAACTTTTTGCAAGCCGGATGCACCAGTATGAAGAAAAGCTGCAGCGTGCAACCTTGAGTTCCAGTCCGGCTAACCTCACTATCTCTTCGCTTGCCAATGAGTTTGCCGAGTTCAAAACTTTTGTTTGGCAGGCCCTGAGCAAAATGAAGGCCCAGATCACTTCACTGGTGGCTACAGTTGACCGTCATGAGACCTCAATGCGGCGAAAGGTTCTTCTCATACACGGAGTTCCAGAAAGGAGTGATGAGAAGGTACGGGAGACCGTCTATAGTGTACTCTCAAGTCGCCTGAAGCTGTCTGATGCGGAGGTCAACAACTCTGTACACGTCTGTCATAGACTGGGTACATCGAGACTCAAAGCCCGACCCATCCTTGTTCGGTTCTTCAGCATGGAGCACAGGCAACTTGTATGGGGAAGTAAAAAGTCGCTCAAGGGCACGGGAATTACGTTGTCCGAATTCTTGACCCAGCCTCGTCACCTTGCATTTACTGCAGCCCGCAAGCATTTTGGTGTGAACAACTGCTGGACCATCGAGGGCAAGATTGTTGTTATCACGCCGGACAAGTCTCGCCACAAACTTGAAGGCATGGATGAACTGCGTCGATTGTTTGCCCGTTTTCCTATGCCTATTGCCGGCGATGCAGAGGACTCAGCACCATCGGACGAGCCTGGATCACCTAAAGAGTTGCCTGCTGTCCCTACCAAGGGTACGAGGAAGGCTCGGCGGCGCAACTGATTACTTTCAGGCTGATTTTTACATGCTTGAGCAACTATTTTATTGTATGTATCCATCTATTGCTATTAATGTACGTATATCTCTTCTAAATTGTTTCTTCATTCTTCTTACACCGTCATATAAATTTATCTTCTTAACTTTAGTGAGGGTGACAAATTTCATCACTCACAATATTTTTAATTGTCATCTGTCACTGTCAACCACATTGTATTTCCTTGTCATGACGTTCCATTTCACTCATGTAAGTTTTTGTTTTGCACATTTTGTTAAAGTAATTTTATTTGGTTCTTATTTTGTCAGTGTTTTATTGGAGATTTATTATCTAGCTTTAATTTTGGTGACGGTTTATTTTACAGCACTGCGTGAGTTAGTGGGTGGCTGACAGTTCTTTGTATAGTGATACGTTTAACTGTCAACTGCGTATTGTTTTGCCTTTTACTTTTATTATTTATTCGTGTTATATATTTATTCCATACATTTAATGTTTGAAGACTTAAATCTCAACGATAGTTTCGTCTCATGCTCTTCTTCCACTGATAGTTTTGTTAGTGCCGGCAGTGATACTTCTCCTCCTATCACACTACGTGGTAAAATCGCCTCTGCGTTTTCTACTACTCCCAAGCACCTCCATTTAGTCCACATTAATGCCCAGAGTGTTCCCGGCCACTACAATGACCTTCTGGCGTCTATTAGCAGTGAACATATCGACGCTCTGTTGATATCTGAGTCATTTCTTAAACCTTCTCTTCCCTCTACACATTATGCTCTCCCTGGCTTTGTCCTGATCCGCAATGACCGGACTGGCAAAGGTGGTGGCGGTGTGGCTATTTACCTTCGTGCTGACATATCTTTTAAGATCATTTACACTTCTCCCAATCTTTATTCCGAATCAGCTGAATATCTCCTCATTGAGGTTATAGTTCACCACACCAAAGTATTGCTACTTGTAATTTACTGCCCGAACCTTTACATAAACTATTTTGACTCCCTCGTATCTATATTGCAGGAATATTGCCCTCTTTATAGCCACATCATTGCAATGGGGGACTTAAACACTTGCTTGTTGAAGCGTGACTCCCGTTCTCTCAAGCTATCATCTCTTTTATCTTCCTTCAACCTTCACATTCTACCATCTTCTGCTACCCACTTTGCTCCTAATTGCACTCCTACTCTACTTGACCTCATGATTGTTTCGTCTCCTACTAACGTCTCTACTCACGGCCAATTTACAGCTCCCTTCTCCTATCACGATCTTGTATTTATGTCCTATCGGATCCGCCGCCCCAAAATTAAACCTCAATATCTCCTATTGAGAAATTATCGCTGTATGGACCTTCAAGCGTTGAGGTGCGATGTTGAGGCTGTTGATTGGTCGACGCTGCTTGCAGCACAGAACGTTAATGATGCTTTATCTTTATTTAATGCTAAGGTTATGGAAATATTTGACAAGCATGCTCCTAACCGTCGAATAAAAATGAAGCATGAGCCTGCACCCTGGATTACATCCTCCATTAAGGAGCTTATGGCTAGAAGGGACAGAGCCAAAAGTAGGTATCAGCGGAGACCATCTGAGGCTAACTTGCTGCTTTTCAAAGATCTGAGAAACCGTTGCAATCGTCTGTGTCAGGATGCTAGGAGGCGCTACTTTCACGATTCTCTCGACAAACTTAATCCTTCTGATACGTGGAAATTTCTCAAATCAGTCGGTATCGGTAAATCTCCTAAAGTTGACATCTGCAAAGATGTAAACTTAAATGACCTTAACCTTCACTTCTCCCTCTCACCGGCTTCTTTAGATTCATCTGCCAAAACCTGTACCTTATTAGAACTGTCGAGTATACCGGTACCGAGCTGCCCTCCCTTTGAATTTCACACTGTGACTCACTCCGAAGTAGAAAAATCTGTGTTGGCTATATCTTCCTCGGCGGTTGGCAAAGATAATCTTAGCTCGAGGATGATTATCCCTATCTTACCGCAACTACTTCCCATCCTAACCTACATATTCAATTTATCCTTTTCCTGTTGCACTTTTCCATCTCTTTGGAAACAAGCATTCATAATCCCTTTGCCCAAATCACCAAATCCCACTATTGCATCTCAATTTAGGCCTATTTCGATTCTCCCTTTCCTTTCTAAAGTCCTCGAGCACATCGTACACCGTCAAGTTTCCTCTTTTTTAACTTCCAATTCTCTCCTCTCGCCTTTTCAATCTGGGTTTCGCCCGGGCCACAGTACTGTCACAGCCCTGATTAATGTCACTGATGACATCCGTTTGGCCTTGGAGAACAAGCGCCTTACGGTACTTGTTCTGCTTGACTTTAGTAGTGCATTTAATTCAGTGGACTTTGACGTACTGCTGGGAATACTGCAATCAATAAATTTTTCTTCATCTTCGTTAGCTTGGTTCTCTTCCTTTCTTCGGGGCCGTTCGCAGTGCGTCCGTCATGAAGATTCTACTTCTGAATGGTGTGAGCTCTCTGCGGGGGTGCCTCAGGGTGGCGTCCTCTCCCCTCTATTATTCTCCATTTTCATTAACTCAGTCACTGCTGTTATAACTTCAAACTTCCATCTTTACGCAGACGATTTGCAGGTGTATAGGCATTTCTTACTGGCCGACGTTGATGCTGCCATTTCAGCAATGAACGTTGACTTGGCTCGCATTAGTTTGTGGGCTAAGTCCTACGGCCTAAAATTGAACCCAGCTAAATCTCAGGCTATAATAATTGGCAGTCGGTACTACCGCAACTCACTTGACCTGAACTGCTGCGGAAAACTATATCTTGATGGTGTTCACATCCCTTTCTCTGATTCCGTTAAAAACCTGGGTGTCATATTTGATAATAACCTTTCCTGGCGAGCACACATCAATGAGGTCAGCCGTAAAGTGCATTACTCTTTCCATTCTCTCAAAAGCCTACAATATTTCCTTCCCCTCAAAACCAAAATTTCCCTAGCACAATCTTTGATTCAGCCCATTATTGATTACGCTGACGCCTGCTTTTTAGACGCTACTGAGGAGCTATTAGATAAACTTGAGCGCTTGCAAAACTTGTGTATTCGGTTCGTCTTTGGTCTACGAAAGTACGATCACATCTCAAACTTCCGCAAGGATCTCAAGTGGCTCCCTATCCGCCTTCGCCGGAACACTCGGATATTATGTCTCCTCTTCAACATCCTGCATAATCCACAATATCCATCCTATCTGCGAGAGCGTTTTTCCTTTGTAAAGCCTCCTAACGCTCCATGCAGATCCCACCTCAAAACCCTCCTAAAGTTCCAACCTCATAGCACGGACTTCTACTCCTATTCCTTTTCCGTGCACGCAGTCAGACTGTGGAACTCACTGCCGCCTAACATACGAAACTTACCAACTATCTCTCTTTTTAAGAAAAGAGTGAAAGAGCACTACCTTTCCTTATGATTTAAGTGTATATTTATTTATATATATAAGGTGTTTCCGAAATATCTGCATCGGCTTTAATAGGAGGTAGTATTGTGTTTATAGATTACAATAGTAAAGATAAATTATTGGTAATTTATCATTTTTTATTTCATACAAAAATAAATATCGTATAAATTTGAATTGACTTATTAGTATAAACCATCCCGTGTCATAAGCTGTTGCCGCTCCGCACCGAATTCATGCGCTGTTGCCATTCCTATCAAAGCATGCCGCCGTACGCGCCGGCCGGCGCCGCTCAGTCTACAAAGCCCTGCCCCGCGCGCCCCTACCCTCACCCGCTACCCCGCTCGTCGCACGCGCCTAGCGACCGCCGGTCGCCAGTCGCCTCCCGCCGCCCGCGCGTTCCGGAAGTTAGTTTAGTGGTTAGCGACAAGGATTTCGCGCGCGCTTTGATGACCCCTCCCAGACGACGGTATTCCAATCAAGGCTATCTTGAAATTGTATCGTGCTACCGCGAGTGTAACTCCATAACTGCGCACGCGGTAAACTTAGACAAGCAGAGGTTTGGTGAGCGAGTGAGTCATCATACCATTCTGGATGCCGTGTACAGGTTTAGAGAATATGGCCGCTTTGACCCGCCTCCAGTTGACGCAGGCAGGCCTTCATACTAGGCCGAACTCGAAGAGAAAGTGTTAGACTTCTTCCGGCGTCATCCTCTTGCGAGCACCAGGGATGCTGCTCGAGTCTTCGACGTGAGCGACAATTACGTGTGGCGACTTTTAAATCGTGAAGGGCTCCATCCTTACCACTTCACAAGAGTGCAAGAACGCCGTAACATTATGTGGACTGACGAGATCAAACGCGCATTTAGGCAAGTGAAAAGTGAATCGGACACATTAACTAAAGTGAAGAGACATGACGTGTGCAACGCGAAGGCGGACTTGTGTAACAGTTTTGTAGATAAGTAGGTAGGAAGTGTGTAAATAACTGTAAATATGGTGCAGTTGTTGTAAATAAAATGATTAACATTTAAACACGCCAAGTTACTGTAACTTATCGTTATTCGATATTAATCTAACTAAAGTACGCGCCAAATAAACCTGAAACAAAGTTTGTTCACCTCCTTCTACTAATGTATCCCAATATTTAAAAACGATACGTGTCGTTAACACGATCGAAACAAGTGTTTCGTGGTAAGAGGCGTCTTTATCGCAAGACATCAAGGAATATGCCTATACATTTTTTTCGTATCGTTTTTAAATATTGGGATACATTAGTAGAAGGAGGTGAACAAACTTTGTTGCAGGTTTATTTGGCGCGTACTTTAGTTAGATTAATATCGAATTGAATAATGATAAGTTACAGTAACTTGGCGTGTTTAAAAGTTAATCATTTTATTTACAACAAGTGCACCGTATTTACAGTTATTTACACACTCCCTACCTACTTATCTACAAAACTGTTACGCGTACTATACCTATTACACTAACTTGTCAGTCCAAAGCCTGTTTCAAGTGTGATGGGAAGTTTATCATCTTATTTACCTACGTCAGTTTTTTTGAAGAATGCGGTTGCTGGTAAGTAGTTGCACTTTTGAAACACTTGTACCTACTTGCGTATTATTGCGTACCTAGAAGATTTTGATGTGACAAACTAGTCAGCTGATTACGTTTCTCATTCATAGAAAAGATAGAAAGAGATAGCAGTTGTTTTCATTGACGAACCGTCACATTGCGCATAATTTGTGAAACACGTTATGCAGAATAGAGTTAATGTTCATTTAACTATATTAATCTCTAGAATTTAATTGACTGTTGGGGGGTACGAAATTTTTTCACTATTGTAATCTATAAACACAATACTACCTCCTATTAAAGCCGAGGCAGATATTTCGGAAACACCTTATATATTCTAATTTATGTTTAAATTATTTTGATAACCTTTTTCTTTTTTTCCTTGTATCTATTGTACACATTGTCTACAAATTTCATGTTCTTCTCCTCTCGCAGGTCTGCTGGAAGAGATTTCTTTTAGAAATAAGCAGTACCTTTGTACATCTTTTATTCTATGTCCTGTTCCATTGTTGTTTCCTGTTTGTGTACATAAACTGTTAAATAAATAAATAAATAAAAATACAGGGCTATTTTTTATAATTTGAAATCTAATATACATATTATGCATTATTGATGTATTCATGTTTTACACTAATTATAAATATAATTAAAAGGGTAAAGGTCTCTGAATGGTTTTTTGCATTAAAAAATTCGTAGCTAATTTGAATAACTATGTTTTGAATTAAATATTTTCGTATTCTGTAAGTCAAGACTGAAGGCGGATCAAACCGCAAAGCATGGAGAGGCTACGCACGTGTGTTAAGGGTTGCTTTAAAAGAAAATGTAGGTGATCGTGTCACTCGGCAACCCACACGGACACGTTGCATAGGAATTGAATTCATTGGTACACGCGAAGCTTACTCCTTACCAGATAGCCATCATCTTCTACAGCCCTTGTCCTCCCACTGCTGGGTACAAGCCTCTCTTTTCTCGTGCCATGTATATTTTCTTTATCTTTTTTTTTTTCATATTTTTGCCCCGTCTTGTTTCCAGTCAACCGAATTTAATTTTTATCAACAACTATACCAAATGATACTGTATGAATACTAAAGAATATACAAAACGACAGCATGCTGCTAAGGAATAGTTTGTTGTGCAGTTTCTTCTCCACAGCCAGAGCATATAGGAAGCGGTGAAGGGTGGGCGAAGCAGGGTGCTCTCCATTGTATAGACTTTCAAAAAGTGCGTCTTCGTACTCAATTGTTTGGAATAAATAAGTTTTTTATTCTTCATATTATGTATTATGTGGATAACGCTGTGAGTAGTATATTTGTTAATTTTACTGATACGACGCTAACCATGTTATAATATTTAATATACTGCTGTTTGTTATCCCTATCTTAATAAATAAATAAACACTTAGCCATTAGACTTTTCTTATTTAATGAGAAGGAACAAGTCATATTTTCAAATGTTATATGCTCTCAGAGTATGTAGCGTAAATATAATTATTTTAACTTATTATAACAGTGAAAACACTTCATATACCTACAGACAAGATGTAGTTAAGAAACTGACAACAATAATAACTCATAATTATTAAAGGTGCACACCGTTTATTACTCGGATATGCATTTTTAAATTATCGCACTCGGCCAAATAACTCAGTTCAACTGAGTATTTATTATCGGCAGTTAGATATAGGAAGCATAGTGAATAAACGTTTAAAGGAAGTATTAGTTTTAAATATATATATATTATACATTTTAACGAAAATAAATAGGAATGGAAACATTTTTATAGGTATAGTGAGAGATATAAGTAAGTTTGAATAAGATTTTGGTCGCCACATCGTAAAGATAATTGTTTAGCAAATGTTGCTTGTCGAATTAAAAAAATATATTTAAAAGCAAAATGAAATGATATTCGATATTTGGTTAAGAGTAAAAATTTCAGCGAGTCTGTGCTTAAAATAAATGAGTATTATTAACATCAAAACTAATTAAGAGACACCCTTTTATGACTGTTTATTAACTATTGATTGCTAATTTGCGATGATCATCTGCTGTCGAAATAAATTCATTAAATTGCATCGTCGTTTGAATCTATGATTTTTTATAATACGTGACGGGCCTTCCTGGCGAGGACGTAATATAGAGCCGCCGGCCGTTGTGTTTCGTACTGCTACCGCTAGCTAAATGGAATGCTTCTTCAAGAAGCGTTGTAGGTATTATTGTTGGGATAGGAAAGAGTATGTTTGGCGGCTTGGAGACACAGCCGCGGGCCACTGCATGCCGTAGCGATCCGCATTGCGTCGGCGTTGATCGGAGAAGACAAAACCACAAGACAGGCAAGGCGGTTACGCTGGCGCGACCGGGTGCGCGTACGGCGACCGCGACCTGCCAGGATGATTGTGCGTATTCAAGAATCTTGTGGATTTTTTAAATTATGTTCTGTTTTCAGCACAGTTACCTTTAATTAGCGAAAAAATGTGTGGACCTGTAATTTATCTCGTATATCTCGTAGTAAAAATGATAACTACAAGGAATAAAAAAAAAAAAGTGTGATGAACAAAACACAAAAAAAATAATACAAGGTTATTTATAAAATATTATTTTATTATTAAAGTAATGCAGCTTTAAGATCAAATGCACAAAGATCACAGACAATTATGGATCCAGGAGGCTTTCATGTGTTAAGTATAATTATCTTGTAAAGAAAATAAACTTGAACATTCATAAATAAAAAAAATATCACAGTCGATAATATGTAGGTATCTACAGTGATACTAATACTTATCATCACAGCTAAAATATATATCTTGTGGTATAATTCAAATATGTAATATGTTTTTATATTAATTTAAGTATTTAAATTTACAAACAACTGACGAGCTTAAAATGAAAATAAAAGCGTAACGAAAACTATTTTATTTTTATGGCACTATAATTTACCATTTGTAGACACCATAATTATGCTTAGGTAGCATTAGCAGAACAAAATTAGGAAACAATTTAAAAAAATAAGGGTTATAGATTTTCCATACGAGCCTTCATCAAACAACAAAAATCTTACAACACAAACTCGATTCCTGCTCAAACAATAAAAGGGTATAAAATATTTTAAGCGAGTTTTTGGAGTGCATGTAACTATTATATAAAATTTACCCTCTTTCTTTCAGCAGTGGCCCTTATTTCGTTTCGAGTAGATAATTATGAGTCACACATTAGTCGTATACAACGCCTAACATTCATCAACTAACGAATAATTATTATCTATAAATACAATATTATTATTAACAATTTTAAAACAAAATAAGAAAAATACTCAACACACTTTATCGACAAACACTTAAATATACTAAAATTAAAACTTATACAACGTGTAATACAATTGACGCTAGTAAAGGAAGTAGTCGGTTCAAAATAGGCATCTTAATCGAATTCCGAAAAAAAAAAACATGTTAATTTTTCAGGAAAACTCCCTTCACAAGTGTTGAATTAGAAACATAACAAATCAATTCAATCTTTAGTTTAAAGTAATTTTTAAGTCAAAAGAATAAAGTCCAATTTGTATTTCTCGTTCGTCACTAGTTTTCTTACGCACACATAAACCATAAAACATTTTAAATATTTAAGTTGTTAAAACGCGAATAATAAATATTCAAAGAAATTTGGAACTTACTGCAACGAAATAAAGCTTATCTAAATGTACTTCCGACTTTGTAGTCGGCATTTTACATTCTTGTGTCAAAAGACACGAAATCCCTAAAAAAACATTGTACGTCATTTGCTAATGTAAACATAATGCAAAAGACGCAATAAATAATAATAAATAATGCATAACGCAAACATTTCTCGGCCACCCTCTGACCAATGAGCGCCGCACGCGCCGCGGCCGCTCGCGCGGCCGCTCGCGCTGCTGCAGCGCCAAGAGCGGCAACCGCTCGCCTAATATCAAAGACGGTTAGTCATTAGTGGTTTGCACCGGAGCGATATTTTGACAAATGATTGAATTCACCGGTGATTGAGCGATCTCCGGTTATTCTCCGGTGATTCACCGGAGAATAAAGCTGTTGGTGACAAACATCGCACCGTTAGCCACTGCGGCGACCAGATGGCGACAGCGGCTTGCGGGGAGCGCGGGACGAGGCGCCGCGAGTGGCCGGCGCCCGCGTCGCTACGACACGCACGACCATTGCCTGATACGACACGGACTAGAAGCGCGCGTTCTTATATCTAATAAACCAACCTAAATATAATTACAGTCCACTTATTTCCATCACCTCTGAGTATCGCCAACAAAGTGGTCCTCTCACCGTGCATAAAGATTTCAGGACGTCTTGAGGCTTTTAGGCATTCCGTGTCAAGTAATCAATAAACTTTAATAAGTCGTGCGCGCCGGTCAATACGCGGCGACTTTCGAGAAGGTCAAGGAAGGACAGTGGGACGATAAACCGTCAACGGCGTCAAGTCGGTGTGGACAAAGGATAAGACATCTTGTGAGTTCGTTCCTATTTATTCCTCTTAATCCATCTTCTCTTTGCTATTCAAATTCATATTCGTTTATCCATTTCATACCCATTTTGCTAAAACTTGAGTCAGTGCTTTGCGCATTCTTCATACGTCACTATTCATTCATTATTACCTGCGCTGTTAATCTGTTATCTATAATATTTAAACTGTTCATTTCATTGTCCATTTTTTTGGTTCGGGGCTTTGTGCGCTAATCACCTACGGTCATAAAACTCGAACGTTGAATGTCTTTTGCATGAATCATCTTGTTTACTTCAAATGCATAGTCATTAAGCTTAGAAAACTGGTTTTATTTTTTGCTTGCACAATATTATCTTTATAACGGTGCATTGAGTGGCTCGTTATTTTACATCAGCTGTTGCCATTATCGAATTGAGATTTGCTTTGTGATCATGTCTGAACTTAAAACTTTAATTAAAAAACGCTCAGCAATAAAATCGAAGCTCACTATTTTTGGCAATCATATTAAATTAATTGAAACTTCTAGAACCTTAACGGAGTTACAAATCATAGATTTACAGTACCGCTTACGAAAATTTGAGCCCTTATGCGAGGAATTCGACACCTTACAGACTGAGATCGAGATCCTATCTGACGAGCCACCCGTTGATGAGGTGCCCGCGGAGCGTGTGCAGTTTGACAACGACTTCTATCCGCTTGTGGCCCGCGCCAAGAGCCTGCTTGCTGCCGGGGGGAAGAACAGCGACTCTGTGGCGGAGTTCAGCGATGCGGAATCAGGTGGGCGAGTGAGAAATTTGGTTAGGCTGCCTAAAATTGACTTACCACATTTCAGCGGTGGCTATCAAGACTGGCTCGAATTTAAAGACACATTCCTTTCTCTTATACACAACAGTGATCGCATAGATAACATCAATAAATTTCATTATTTACGGGCTTCACTTAAAGGAAATGCTGCTTTGATAATTAAAAATATCGACTTTAAAAGTGACAACTATAAAATTGCATGGGAGTTATTGTGTGAGCGATTTGATAATAGCCGCTTACTAGTAAATAATCACTTACAGGCTTTGTTTAACATAGAACCCATTCGATCAGAATCAAGTAAGTCGATTCAAAATCTTATAGATGTAACTAACAAGAACATTAGGGCTCTCGCATCATTGAATGAACCCATCTGGGACACGATTATAATTTATATGATGTCAACTAAACTTGATAGTGTGACGGGTCGAGAGTGGGAAGAACATAGAAATACATTGACTTCGTCCCCAACCGTATCACAGTTCATTACATTTTTAAGTCAAAGAGCCAACATCTTAGAAACTTTAGAAGAGAATAGTAAAAATATTAAATTAAATTTAGAACCCGTAAAAGCAAAAAGTTTGGTAATAAATAGTAGAAATAGCACTAATAATAAAAAATATAAATACAAATCATGTCCATTGTGTGACGATGAGTCACATCAGCTGTTCAATTGCGAATCTTTTAGAAGTCTTCCTGTAGAATCTCGGCTTTCAAAGGTAAAAGAGTTTAAGGTGTGCTTGAACTGTTTGCGTTTCGGTCACGTAGCAAAGAAATGTTTTTTGTCACATTGCAAATATTGCAACGAAAGGCACAACACTCTTTTACACTTAGAAAAATCTGAGCAATCTGCTTCTCGTGATGCGTCATCTACGTCTTCAAAGGACATTGTGTTGACAACTGATGTTGTACCGGTTACTACTCCGACGCGTGTTTTCCTTTCCACAGCGCTGGTGAAGGTGGTTGACGGCAAGGGCAACAAACACACCGCCAGGGCGATCTTGGACAACGGTAGTGGAATAAATATCGTTTCCGAAGCTTTCTGCAGTAAGCTGGGTTTGCCGAGGCGGAACGTGAGCTCCACGGTATCAGGTTTTAATAGTCATGTATCCCATAGTACACAGTCTTGCATTCTCACAATTGAGTCAATGAATACTGCCTATAGGACTAACATTGACTGTTATGTGTTTACCAACGTCACCACAGTGGTACCGATAACATACATTGATACACGACATATTAAAATTCCAGCTGGCTTATGTTTATCTGACCCCACTTATAATATACCTTCTAAGGTCGATATTCTTATCGGGGCAGATATCTTTTGGGACATTCTAGGTAACAAAAGAATTAGCCTAGGCAAGCATCAACCTATGTTACGTAGTTCGGAGCTGGGATGGATAGTCACTGGTCACATCTCGGGTCCGAAAAATATATTCAGTCAATGTCTTTTTACTCAAGGTCAACTTGATATTGATCTCACTCGTTTTTGGGAAGTAGATAGTGTTTCTCTTGAGCATTCTCAATCCGCGGAAGAACGAGCGTGTGAGAATAGTTTCACCGTTAACACAACTCGAAATAGCGATGGTCGTTTTGTCGTCACCATTCCTCTCAAGCGAGACCCACAGGTCTTAGGTGATTCTTTTGAGATGGCGAAGCGACGGTTTTTATCGCTTGAAAGAAAATTTGAACGAGAACCAATATTCAAGGAGAAATATTTGAACTTCATGAAGGAATACGAGCGATTAGGCCACATGACTGAAAATAAAATTCTTTTTCCATACAGTGACAATGCCAACTACTACCTTCCTCATCATGGCGTACTTCGGGAGTCGAGCACAACGACAAAGTTGCGTACAGTCTTCGACGCTTCTGCCGTCACCACTTCAGGAATTTCATTCAATGAAATTCAGATGGTCGGTCCTACAGTCCAAGACGATCTCATATCGATTCTCCTCAGATTCCGCCAGCATAAAATTGTAGTATCGGCAGACATCGAAAAAATGTTTAGATCTATTGACATTGTACCCAGTCAACGCTCATTACAGCAAATTGTATTTAGGTTTGATTCATCGCATCGTTTAAAAACTTATACACTAAATACAGTTTGTCAAGGAACCGCATCAGCGCCATACCTTGCGACAAAATGTCTGAGTAGCCTGGCATCCACAGTCAGCGATAATAGCGTCAAATATAGTATAGCTCACGACTTCTATTGTGACGATTTGTTAAGTGGGGCTAGTACTGTAAGTGAAGCTATAGATTTGTGTAAAGGAATTACAGCCACCTTAAATTCAGCTAAATTTAATATTCAAACTAATTTAACATCAAATAACCCATTAGTTCTTAAAGAGTTATTTTTAGGCCAAGTTATTGATTCAAACACAGTTTTAGATCTATCAGATAACAACATAAACACAACATCAAAAACATTAGGATTGTATTGGCTTTGTCAGCAAGATATTTTATCTTTTTCAATTAATATTGAACTTCATGAGAAGGTTACCAAGCGCGATATTCTTTCCGTCATAAGCCAAATATTCGACCCATTAGGCCTAGTTGGACCATGCGTTGTCGAAGCAAAATTAATTATGCAAAAATTATGGGTAAATAAATGTTCTTGGGACGAAGAAGTTTCGTCAGAGATCTTACATCTTTGGTCTTCTTTTGCTAACACATTACCCTGTCTTAATAAGTTACAAATACCTCGTTGGGTTCTTAGTGATCTTTGTGTAAAGATTGAAATCCATACATTCACAGATGCTTCGCAAAGTGCGTATGGGGCATGCGTCTATATTAGGTCTGTGTGTAACTCAGGGATGGTGTGTGTTCAGCTCTTAGCCTCAAAAAACAAGGTTGCGCCAATTAAACCCACAACTATCCCACGTCTTGAGCTGTGTGGGGCGTTATTAGGTGCAAGACTGTGTACGAAGGTGCAAAATTCACTTAAATTAAATATTAACATGTGTCGCTTTTGGTGCGATTCCACGATCGTATTAGGGTGGTTGTCCACCCCTTCAATGCAACTTAATCAATTCGTACGTAATCGTGTTAATGAAATCAAGGAAAGCACCAGTGGTCACACGTGGAGCTACGTGCCGTCCAAGGAGAACCCGGCAGATCTCGTTTCTCGCGGGGTGAGGGCTGATGTGATCAGCGACGCCTCGTTGTGGTGGTCGGGCCCATCGTTTTTACTCAAATCAGAGCATAGTTGGCCACAAATGCCTAATGAGACCCAGAAACGGGACCTACCGGATCTCCAACCTTGTCTTATTTTAAATAATAATGTTAATAAAAACCATGACGACAAACTATTTACAAAACTTATACTTAAATATTCACAATTTACACGTTTACAGAGAGTTATAGCTTATATATACAGATTTATTCATAACTGCAAAACCAAAATAAACAGATTCCACGATCATCTTTCTTGTGAAGAATTGCAACGGTCATTTAATTTTATTATACATATTGCTCAGTTGGAAATGTTTCCAAATGAATATCTTATCTTAAAGTCAGGTCATGCATTACCGAAGAAAAATAAATTAATATCATTGACCCCATTCATAGATTCAAATGATATCTTGAGAGTAGGCGGTAGACTTGATAATTCACCTTATAGCTATGACACAAAGCATCCTATTTTATTATGTGGCAAACATCATTTAACAAAAATTATATTTCACATGCATCACTTGAAACTTTTACATGCTGGACCTCAGTTATTGTTGTCCAGTATTAGACAAACTTATTGGCCTTTGGGAGGAAGGAATCTGTCTAAATCTATAACAAGGGGTTGCATAAAATGTTTCAGATTTAAAGCCAGCAATGTCCAGCCCATTATGGGGCAGTTACCTGAATCCAGAACTACACTGGAATTCCCTTTTTTACATTGTTCGGTAGATTATGCCGGCCCAGTCATGATAGCTAACCGTAAAGGTCGAGGCTGCCAACTAATAAAATCTTACTTGTCCATCTTTGTGTGTTTATCTACAAAGGCCGTGCACCTAGAACTCGTCACAGATCTGACTAAAGAGGGATACATGGCCGCTCTAAATCGGTTTGTGGCTCGTCGAGGGAAGCCGCAAAGTATAACCTCAGACAACGGGACTAATTTTGTAGGTACATGTAACGAGTTACACCGTTTCTTGCAGGACTCAAGTTCCCAAATTAGTTCCGCCGTCGCTCAAGAGGGTATTGAGTTCCTCTTCATCCCGAGTTACACACCCCATTTCAATGGTATGGCTGAATCTGCAGTCCGTTCCACCAAATATCATCTTCGTAGGCTTCTCCAACTTACGCATTTCACGTATGAAGAAATGCACACTTGCCTGACTCAGGTGGAAGCCATTCTTAATTCACGTCCTATAACTGCCTTAAACTCTGATCCTACAGACTTCACACCTCTAACACCCGCACACTTCCTAATAGGACGATCACTTGTGTCAGTCCCACATCCACAGCTGACAGAAAGGATAACCAGTCTTGAGCGGTACAAACGAGTCGAGTTCGTCAAGCAACATTTTTGGAAACGATTTTCCAACGAGTATGTCACAACCCTGCAGCAAAAGACAAAGTGGCCTACTGCATCAAGTGAACTCAAATTGGGTTCTTTAGTCCTTATAAAGGACAAAGCGCTTCCTCCCCTACGTTGGGCCCTGGGTCGCTGTGTGGCCGTTTTCCCAGGAGCTCAGGATCAAGTCGCTCGAGTCGCCGATATAAGGATCAAAGGAGGAGCCATAATTCGAAGGGCGTTTAATAACGTTTGTCCCCTTCCAGAACCTGATTGTTGAACCAGCTGCCTTCCTGCCTACTTCAACCCGGGGAGTATGTTGGTGACAAACATCGCACCGTTAGCCACTGCGGCGACCAGATGGCGACAGCGGCTTGCGGGGAGCGCGGGACGAGGCGCCGCGAGTGGCCGGCGCCCGCGTCGCTACGACACGCACGACCATTGCCTGATACGACACGGACTAGAAGCGCGCGTTCTTATATCTAATAAACCAACCTAAATATAATTACAGTCCACTTATTTCCATCACCTCTGAGTATCGCCAACAAAGCTTTTTTAAAAAGTAACTTAAATTAGGCTAATCAAGTGTTTTGATTTCTTGGACAGGTTCTATTAGGAGTTTAAAACGATAACACACACTTTTTATTGATTAAACGTTTAATTAACCTATAAAATTATTAAAAAAAACTGGTCAAATGTAAGGCGGAGGTGATACCATTTTAATTGAAAAATATTCTGTAGTCATTAAATTTATCTTTTACAATTCTAATAAATTATGATTTTCATGCAGAAAGCTTAACATTTCAACTGCGTCACTGCGTAACATATTTCTTCGGTTATTGAGAATGTAACCTGTTGTTGAAAAGACTCTTTCTGATCTAACTGATGTTGCCGGTACAGTCAAGTATTTAAAAGCTATTTCTCCTAAAGGATGAAGATGTTTATTAAAATTCCAAAATGCTACAACGCTGTCCCAATTATGATTGATATCAGAAAAAGATGTTTCAGTGTACATTCTTAACAAATTTATTGCGGTTGCTGATGATGAATCCGAAGTAGAAGCATTAACGTTTCTAAGAAAGCTGAATAAGCTGGCACTGTTATTTTCACCAGCGCTTGCCAATATTGTTTCTTCTGTATTTACGGATATTGTACTAGCTTACATCCGACTGATATTATTGATTTCAGCTTTGACGGCCTCTTTGGCGGCTATTTTATTTTCTAATAATCGAAAACTGTTTTGGAAAGTAATCTGGTATGACAAGCACCGAAAAAACCACCGTAGTCTTTACAACGAGCTCGTGGCTCGCTTGTCGATCACAACCAACGGTGTTATATATATTATATATATATGTGATATATATATTTTTTTATTAATTAAATTTAATTTATTATAAAATTATTCATCTAATTTAATTAATAATAAAATTATTCATCTAATTTAATGAATAATAAAATTATTTATCTAATTTAATTAATAATAATTTAATTTAATTAATTATGAAATTATTATTTTAATTAAATTAATTATAATTAAATTTAATGAATAATTTTAAATAAAAAAAAATACCCTAATAAAATTATTAATATGAATTTAATTAAATTTATTATTTACTAAATAAAATTTATTATTAATTAAATCCAGCAGAATCAACAACAAAATATAATACTACCATTGATCCAGATTTTTCAAGACATTTAAATAAAATAGAATCCCAAACATTATGTTTCCTACTTCAGTTATAATATAATTACTAAAATTGAGCCTACTGATTAAGTTTATATTACATTATATTTGTTAATTTTTTGTTTTATTTATTATAACTTAAAAAAATATATATTATAATTACTTCACTAATTAATCGAAAGGAACTTCGTTCCATCCGGGTGTCCCTTGACACCTCACAAGTTTTCTATTATTCTTATAAACTTAATTTTAATAAGATAGATATAATATCCCTACTTGTAATTGACTGTAAGCTTCATTAGATGCTAAGTGGTTGCTAATTGCAACGCCAAGATCGATGGTCGATTTGGGTCATAATTTTGATGGCAAGTGGTAACAAGAGTGAACCATTATATTGTTAGAACTACTCATTCAAGGTTTTTTATGAAAGATGAAAGATCGAGATTTACCAATTAATTAAATACCGGTTATTATTCAGTTTTACTTTAATCAAAATGAGTTATCTACCAAATAATTATTAAATTATTTCTTTAAATATTATTTCCACAATATATCCTACATCTTACTAACATAACATCATAGTAAATACAACTTATCAGTTAAACCGAGTTATTTGTCTAGTACGAGAACTTCGAAACTCAGAACCGACTGTAAAAAACAACACAACGCGACAAGCGCGGCGAATCTTCACTATCACTATCATCATCATCACTTCACTATCACTACATAGTATAAAACAAAGTCGCTTCCCGCTGTCTGTCCCTATGTATGCTTAGATCTTTAAAACTACGCAACGGATTTTGATGCGGTTTTTTTTAATAGATAGAGTGATTCAAGAGGAAGGTTTATATGTATAATACATGCTTAATATAGTAGAGGAATACGGACAATCTTAGAGATTTCTAATGTAAGGTCGTAAATGAACCCATTTTTTGCGCTTTCATTGCAAACGCTGGGTGAACCCTATGAGATAGATCAAAATAATGTACTACAGTATTGTGCACCTTAAAAAGATCTACAAAAAAGTCCGCGATGGCATATGTCTATCTCTTGAGGCTAACCCACAATACAGTTGCGTGTGAGCCGGCAACGCGTGTGCACACGTTTTATGCACGCGCGTCTACGTCTTTCTTGTGACAAATTTTAGTCCATAGACTGATTATAGTTATGATTATTTCAAATGGCTGAAGAACAGATTAATGCTGATTTTTGCTACTCCAGTAGCAGTGAGATAATGGAGGAGGATAATGGAGATGAGGGTGAGCAACAAGATAACAGGAATTTGACAGCAGAACAGGAGAGGAGTGTGTGTGAGAAAGAGAAGGGCGATCAACGGTTACCGGAAAAAAGAGGACGCCAAGATGATGAGGAAATTGTGGAGGATGACGAAGGTTTTGTCACGGTAATAAAACATAAGAAACCTTCTAGAAGAAATTCGAAGGACTTGTCGTGTGCGGTGAAGGAAGTTAACGAATCCGAAAAGTGTGTTGTTTGTGTCACGAGCAATAAAGATATTTTACCCAAGCAGTTTGGTATGGCAAAGTGGTTACGAGCGGCAGGCATTGAGAACATCACGAAAATGATATATAAAGGTGCGTACAAAGTTTTGATTCAATTTGAGAATAGAGTAAGTGCATTGAAATTAGTTACATCTACAAAATTACACGAGTTAGAATACAGAGCCTACATTATAAATGAATTACAATTTGCTTACGGAATTCTTAGACAGGTTGACTTGGATATGGAAGAAAAGGAAATCCTTGGAAATCTGAAGTGTGAATTTGAAATAGAATCAGTCAAGCGACTTAAAAGACTGGATGATAATGGTAAATGGATAAACTCGGAAACAATTAAAATATGTTTTAAAAGCTCAACCTTACCGCCATACGTGTACGGATATGGTTGTAGGTTTCAAGTTGAGCCGTTCACATTCCCTGTGTCCCAGTGTTCCAAGTGTTGGAAATATGGCCACCTCTCCCGTTCATGCCCTAACAAGAACCCAACTTGTCCTAAGTGCGGAGATAAACATGCAAATTGTGAGAAAACAACTTATACGTGTGTCAATTGTAAAGGACCACATATGGCTTTAAACAAAAAATGTCCTATATTTATGAAGGAGAAGGAGATAAGAAACATAATGACTAAGGAGCGCTGCACTTATAGAACCGCTTTGGAGACTTACATTAAAAAGACTGAATATCATAAGAAAACAACACATCAAATTGAATTACATAAAATACACGACCAAACAAATATTACGCAATCGCATTATCAAACTAACGCTACTCAAGTCACGAGCGAAAACAATTCAAACCGGTTCTTAATTACTACTGAGGCTATTATCCACAACGAGATGTCAACTTCCGATAGTTGTGCGGAAACGGAGGAACCACCTGTTCAGGATAGTCAAGTTTATAGCACTAAAAAAAAGAAGAAACTTAAAAAACATAATTCTAAGGAGATTAAGTCTCAAGATCGGTTATATAGTGAAGTTGTAATGAACCCCAAAGGAAAAAATGATAAAAAAACCTCGGAAAAAAAAGACGATAAAGAAACAGCAAACAAATCTATGCCGAATGTCGATGTGAGTTTTTCAAGCACCGTCGAACGCATAAAAGATATTTGTACATCAGGTGGCAGTTTATATGATAAAATAAATATGTTGGGTAGTTATTTGATTCAAGTTTGTATTCAGTTTATCTTAAAGTTTGTTAAGAATAGTGACTTTTGTGGAAAGATTATGGCATTGTTTATAAATGGCCAATAATTATAATAAGAGGGTAATGATAAATATTATGCAGTGGAATGCACAGAGTTTACGTCCTAAACTAACTGAATTTGAACTTTTACTTTTCCAAGAAAAGATACATGTTGCAATAATATCGGAAACCTGGCTTGAGATGGAATCGTATTTGAGAATTAGTGAGTACTATATTTATAGAAAAGACAGGATTGACGGCTATGGCGGTGTTGCTATATTGGTTCACAAAACAATTAAGGTACAAGAATATCCTATTAAGATAAATAATTTAGGAATAGAATTAGTCTGTATTAAATTGTTTAATAACAATTATATTAGTCATATTGTGTCAATCTATTGTCCGTCATCAGTTCGTTGTACACAATCTGATTGGGAACAAATGTTTTCTTTATTTCCGAATAAATGCATCATAGCTGGTGATTTTAATGCTCATCACTTGAATTGGTCTACTAAGAATGATACTCGTGGAATTCAGTTGTATGACGCAGCGCTGGAAGCGGGATACATTTCCATAAATAACAAGGATATAACTAGAATTAAATGTGTCAACAATATTATTCAAAAAACATCCCCGGATATAACGTTTGTCTCGTCTGAATTATCTTATGTGTTAAATTGGAAGGTGCTCAATGAGAACCTAGGCAGTGATCACCTATTTATTAAAGTCTCGTTTGCTTATATGGATTCAGTTAAATTGACTTCTAAATATAATTTTAAATTGGCGAATTGGGACAAGTACACAATGTCATTAAATGAATATTTTTCACAGACTTCATATAGTAACTCTAATGAGTCGGTAAAATCGTTATATAACGCATTTATAAAAATGGTTAGTAAGGCGGCTGATGAACACATTCCAATGACTAGAAAAGTTATTGATCCCAAAAACTGTTTTAGACCTAAACCCTACTGGAATCCCTCACTTTCCAATTTAGTAGCACAACGCAGGTTAGCCTTAAGCCAATTTAGGAAAAACCCCACACCACATAATCTTATCATACTTGAGGGTAGAACACAAAAAGCTAAAGAAGCTATTCGACTAGCAAAGTTTTATGACTGGCAAAATTATTGCAGCAGCGTAGACGAGCAAACGTCTAGTTCAGAGATGTGGAAGCGTATGAGATGGGCCAAAGGTTTTAGGTCACCAAATACTAATTCACATGTTTCAAATGAACAAAAAATCGAACTTCTTACTAATCTTACACCAGATTATGTTCCGACAAAGATGCCCGAGTTTCGTTCACATAACTCATTACTAGAACAATATTTCACGTTACATGAAATGAACAACTGTTTCAAGAAGAAAGACACAGCTCCAGGACATGACGGAATAACTTATTCTATGCTGTATCATTTGCCTTTAAATGGAAAGCTTTACTTGTTGAAAATATACAACCGTATTCTAGAAACTGGTGATGTGCCTGTACAGTGGCGTGACATATACATAACTCCTATTCCAAAATCTTCACCAGCCGGTGTAATTAAACTAAGACCCATTTCATTAATATCTTGCGTATGTAAAATGTTGCATTCTATGCTTACTAGGCGGTTGGAGTGGTTTATTGAGAGGAATACATTATTATCTCCGTATACATCGGGCTTTAGAAGAGGACAATCTTGTCAAGATTGCTTAGTCAAGTTAGTTGGCCAAATATACTTAGGTTTCTCAATTAATTCCCCAACTGTAACATGTTTTTTAGATATTGATAACGCCTATAATAACGTCGTAATAAATACAATAGCTACAACTTTGGACAACATTGAGATTGGTAAAAGCATATGTAGGTATCTGTGGAATTTTTTGAGCGAAAGACATTTACACATTAAAGATGAAAGTAATCATAACAACTACTTTGTAAGATATACAGATAAAGGTTTGGCTCAGGGTGATCCGATATCCCCACTCCTCTTTAATATTATCACGATTCGATGTTTTCAAGGACTTAATAACGTTAACATGTGCCAATACGCGGATGACTTCGTGTTGTTTATTACTTCTAATAACCTTTTACAATGTAAATATGATATGCAAGCAGCTTTGTATAGTTTCTGTGATGTTATGAGGGAGGTGGGGTTGGAGGTATCATCAACTAAATCAAAGGTTTGTATTTTTTCTAGGGGTTTTAAAAAGTTAAACATTGATTTAAAAGTGCATAATTGTAGGCTGGATTTGGTAGAGAGCTACAAATATCTGGGCGTTTGGCTAGACAGATGCTTGCGTTGGTCTAAACACATTAATGTCATTGTAGAAAAAGCCAATAAACATCTTAATCTTCTTAAAGTTTTAGTGGGATCTTCTTGGGGCTTGCACCCAAAGCATTTGCGTCATATTTGTGGCGTGGCAACACTTTATTTACTATTCTTAACCTAAACTATAATTAAAGTACTTAGTCTAATATTTGAAAATAGTTATGTTAATATAGATAAATATATATATTATACTATACCTAAATACATAAACATATAAATAAAAATATATGTTATACAAATAAACGTTTAATAAATATTTCTAATAACTATGTTGTAATACGCAAACAAATATAAATAAATATAATGTAAAGTAAATTTTGTATGTAAATGTAGGACACACGACCGAGCTTTCATATTAGATATTTTACGCCGGCGCGTGACGTACAGCTACTCCTGCGCGTTCGTTCGGCCATGTTGGTGATCCCTCGCCAGTCGAATACATGTCTCGAGGCGCATTGCATGTCGCTCGCCGCTCCGTCGTATGTCTTCGATAAATCTATCGCTTGTGCTTTCATAACGTCTAGATCTTTCGTGTTTCTCCTTCTATTCTATTCTATTGTGAACTATTGTAAATTTCATCCTACTTAATAAACTGTGGACTTGGTGCTGTGCATACTTCTTTATCTAAAATTACCCGCACACAACTACCTACATTGGTGACCCCGTACGAACACGATCATGGACAGGACAGGTCAAGAAAAAAGCGGAGATCAACATACTGGCGACAGAGCTTCTGAACCTGTCGCCCCTCTGGAGCTACATCGAGTCGCCGTGCGAATGCCACCCTTCTACCCTGAAAAACCAGGATTATGGTTCGCTCAGCTGGAGAGTCAGTTCGTCTTGGCAGGTATCACCGTGGACGCAACTAAGTTCCACTACGCCATGGGCCAGCTCGACCCAATATACGCAACAGAAGTGGAGGATATAATCACCGCTACGTCAATGCCGAACAGGTACGAGAGGCTGAAAGCTGAGCTCATCAAACGGCTCTCCGCATCGCGAGAGAAGAAGGTGCTACAGCTCCTGACTCATGAGGAGCTAGGAGATAGAAAGCCGTCTCAGTTTCTTAGACACCTGAAGCATTTAGCGGGACCAGACGTGCCAGAAGAGTTCTTGAGAACAATTTGGACTAGCCGGCTACCAGGCAGCACCCAGTCTATCATAGCGTCCCAGTCCAAGGCAGCACTAGAGGAGGTCGCGGAATTGGCAGACAGAATACACGACGTCGTACCCACTACCTCACAAGTAGCAGCAGTGTCAGGTTCCAAGAGTACACCGTCAGATGATACGGCGTGCCTAATAGCAGCGCTCACACGACAGGTGCAGGAGCTGTCATCGAAGGTCGACAGGATGTCACGATCAAGACAACGGTCTACCAGTCGGGGCCGCGGCCGCGATCGCTCGTCATCGAATAGGTCCCAGCGTAACTATGACAGGTACCCAACGTGCTGGTACCACTACCGTTTCGGCGAAAAAGCTAAAAAGTGTGTTAAACCTTGTGACTACGCGGGAAAAGCATAGGACAGTCGGTCATGGCGGCCGACGGCTGTCCAACTACTGGTCGCTTATTTGTTACAGACATTAATACAAAAGTGCAATTTTTAGTGGATACCGGCAGCGATTTGTGTGTTTTCCCTCGTAAGGCATTAAAGGAGCATAGAACAAAAACAACGTTTGAATTATGTGCCGCTAACGGGTCAATAATAAATACATACGGCTATGCTCATTTAATACTCAACTTGGGGTTGCGCCGCGACTTTGCCTGGCGATTTATTGTAGCGGATGTGACTAAAGCAATAATAGGTGTGGACTTCTTATCCTTCTATGGTTTAATTGTAGACGTAAGGAGTAGACGCCTTATAGACGGTAATACTACGCTCTCGACCGCGGCTTCGCCTGTCCGAGCGTCGGAAAATATTTCTTCGGTAAAGGTATTGTTTGGTAACACAGTATATCATGACATACTAGCACACTATCCAGACATCACTCGCCCATCCGGTACACACCGTACACCGAAACACAACACCGTCCACCACATCCGGACTACACCCGGGCCACCCATTTCTTGTGGACCACGGAGGCTCGCACCTGATAAACTTAAAATTGCAAAGGCTGAGTTTGAGGCGATGTTACAGAATGGCACCTGTCGCCCTTCAGAGTCACCTTGGGCGTCACCCCTTCACCTTGTGCCCAAGAAAGACAATGGCTGGCGCCCTTGTGGTGATTACCGCCTGTTGAACGCGCGTACGATACCTGACAGATATCCCATTCGCCATATTCATGATTTTGCTCACAATCTTTCAGGCTGCACAGTATTCTCGACTATTGATATGGTGAAAGCATATAACCAAATACCAGTTTCAGAGGGAGACGTCCAGAAGACCGCCATAACAACGCCGTTCGGACTTTATGAATTTCCGTTCATGACGTTCGGACTTCGTAATGCCGGACAGACGTTCCAGCGCTTCGTGGACGAAATGCTCCGGGGACTGGACTTTTGCTTCCCATATATCGACGATTTCTTGGTGTTCTCGAAGGACCAGCAGACTCATGAACAACATCTGCACCAGCTCTTCACCAGGCTCAAAGAATATGGTATGGTTATAAACACTTCTAAGAGCGTCTTTGGCGCCCCTGAGGTATCTTTTCTAGGTTATACCATATCGGCAAAGGGCACAAAACCGCAGGCAACGAAGGTCGAAGCAATAAAGAAGTACCCTGCACCGAAAACGGTAAGAGAGTTGCGCAGATTTTTGGGCATGACAAATTTTTACAGGCGGTTCATACCTAACGCTGCTATGCATCAAGCCCCTCTAAATGCACTGCTGGTCGGCTCTGTTAAGGGATCTAGCCCTGTGCATTTTGATGAGGATCAGCTTAAAGCCTTCGAAGCCTGCAAAAATGGACTTTGCCAGGCGACCATGCTGGCCCACCCAGATTGTGGGGCTAAACTCGCTGTTGTAACAGATGCCTCGGATACGGCGATGGGAGCAGCTTTACAACAGCAGCAAGGTAATTCCTGGCAGCCGCTGGCGTTCTTTTCGCGAAAGCTAAGTCCCTGTCAGCAAAAGTATTCTCCATATGATCGAGAACTTTTAGCGATCTATGAGGCTATTAAATATTTTCGCCATATGATCGAAGCTGCGGATTTCATTGTCTATACGGATCACAAGCCGCTTATTTATGCATTTCAAAAGCATAAAGATAATTGTTCACCGAGACAGTTTCGACATCTTGATTTTATATCACAATTTACAACAGATATCAGGCACATCTCGGGAAAGAACAATGTTGTAGCTGATAGTCTGTCGCGAATCGAAGAGATCACACAACCAGTTGATCTAAAACAGCTCGCGGCATCCCAGCTTACGGATGGAGAGCTGAAACACCACTTAACTAGTAACACATCTTTGCAGCTCAAAAAGGTAACGTTGTTGGATTCAGATGTCGAAATATACTGCGACGAGTATAATAATATACAAAGACCGTATGTGACTAGAGAATTTCGTAGGCAAGTATTTGATAGTCTCCATAACCTTAGCCATCCAGGGGCCAACGCTACGACCAAACTGGTAGCAGACAGATACGTATGGCCGGGAATCAGGAAAGATTGCAGGGAGTGGACGCGTAGCTGCATAGCTTGTCAGCGCTCGAAGGTGTCGCGGCATAATACCTCACCCCTTGGGAACTTCAAGCTGCCGCAAGCCAGGTTTGCGTTCATCCACATTGATTTAGTAGGACCTTTGCCACAGTGTCAAGGCTATCGATATTGCCTCACAGCAGTAGATCGCTTCACCAGATGGCCCGAGGTGATACCACTAATGGACATTTCTGCAGACACTGTGGCCAAGGCTTTAGTCAGTGGATGGATATCGCGTTTTGGATGTCCCACCGACATAGTCACAGACCGTGGTAGACAGTTTGAGTCCTCGTTGTTTAGGAACTTGTCGAAAATGATCGGGTTTCATCATAGACGCACAACAGCTTATCACCCAGCGTGCAATGGATTGGTAGAACGTTTCCATAGGTATCTGAAAGCTGCCATCAAGTGCCACGCTACTGACAACTGGGTAGATACACTACCTCTAGTTTTACTAGGTATCCGTTGTGCTCACAAAGAAGACCTCAAGGCATCCGCGGCAGAACTACTTTATGGGGAAACATTACGTCTTCCAGGAGACTTATTAAACCCACAAACAGATACCTCCATCTCCATACCTGATTTTGTTTCAGGGTTGCGCCGATTTGCAAACAATTTGAAACCTTGTCCAGCGTCACGGCACTTTAGCAAACGTTCAACATTTATTTTCAAGGATCTAGGTACCTCCTCTCATGTCTTCCTGCGTGATGACACAGTGGGTGGAACCCTTACGCCCGCCTATACGGGGCCTCATGAAGTGTTGGAGCGTGGGGACAAAGTCTTTAAGTTAAAGGTGAATGGGAAGTCTGTCACAGTATCTGTGGATCGCATTAAGCCGGCCTACATACTGCATGACCCAGACACACACTCCTCACATACAGCACATACATCACCCACACAACAACCACCCATAACACATACTCATGCTACACAAACGCCACTCCAGACAAAACACTTACCTGTTACCGAAGAAAAAGTAGTCAAGACATCTAGGTCCGGACGAAGGGTCAGGTTTCCAGACTATTATCGCCCTTAACCCGGTCTCTGGGGGGGAGTAGTGTGGCGTGGCAACACTTTATTTACTATTCTTAACCTAAACTATAATTAAAGTACTTAGTCTAATATTTGAAAATAGTTATGTTAATATAGATAAATATATATATTATACTATACCTAAATACATAAACATATAAATAAAAATATATGTTATACAAATAAACGTTTAATAAATATTTCTAATAACTATGTTGTAATACGCAAACAAATATAAATAAATATAATGTAAAGTAAATTTTGTATGTAAATGTAGGACACACGACCGAGCTTTCATATTAGATATTTTACGCCGGCGCGTGACGTACAGCTACTCCTGCGCGTTCGTTCGGCCATGTTGGTGATCCCTCGCCAGTCGAATACATGTCTCGAGGCGCATTGCATGTCGCTCGCCGCTCCGTCGTATGTCTTCGATAAATCTATCGCTTGTGCTTTCATAACGTCTAGATCTTTCGTGTTTCTCCTTCTATTCTATTCTATTGTGAACTATTGTAAATTTCATCCTACTTAATAAACTGTGGACTTGGTGCTGTGCATACTTCTTTATCTAAAATTACCCGCACACAACTACCTACATATTTATATTGCGTTAATCAGAAGTCGTTTGGACTACAGTTGCATATTATATGACTGCAGTGCTAAGTGTCATTTGTACAAGATTAATAAGGTTCAAAATCAGGCCTTAAGGATTATCGGAGGATTTATCAAATCCACACCGATCCATGTCATGGAAAGTGAACTCTGTGTACCTCCACTGCACTTAAGGAGAGAGTATTTAGCATATAAATTTTGCCTCAAGTCAAAATCCATATTAAACAATGCAATTACCAGTTTGTTATTAGAGCTTCATTCTTTTCGTAACAATTATTATTGGAGGAATAAAACGATGCCGTTGCTTGTCTCTGTGTACGACGAAGTTAAAGAAGAACTCGTTGCTTCTAGTAATCCTTTAAAAATGTTTACGTTAAGAATGTGGGTTACAAATTTTGACGTGAATGAATTAATTATATCAAGCTTAGATTGTATTACAAAAGCAAAAAAGTGTTATGAAAATAGTTTATTGAATCAATCAGTTATAGATGAGTTACATTCAAAATATGAGGACTGGTTACCTATATTCACGGATGGTTCTAAGAATGAGAATGGTCAAGGAGCAGCATTTTACGTACCGAATACACCAATGTCTAATCATGATAACTGTTTTAAAATTGATGTAAAAGTTTGTATTATGACCTTAGAGCTGGTTGCGATTTCGGAAGCACTGTCTTATGTTCGTAATACTGATATACACAGGAAGGTGGTTATTTTGACGGACAGCAAAAGCTCACTACAACACATAGCTCGATGCGCCTCTGGTTGCAGAGGTGCATCGATAGCTTATGTTATCCTCTGCAAGATGGATGACCTTAAAGAACGGGGTGTGCTTCTGAGGTTACAATGGGTTCCTTCTCATACAGGTTTAAGGGGTAATGAACAGGCTGACAGATTGGCTAGGTTCGCAGCTACTTCCGGTAAGCAAATGAATATTATACCAGATTATTCAGAGTTAATGCCTAAATACAAACAAATATGTTTTGAGAACTGGAAGGAGTATTTCAATAAGCGTTCAGTAGAAAAAGGAATATGGTATAAAACTATCCAATGTCAGCCTCTTCATATCCCCTGGTGCGCAAATACTGATCTCAATAGAAAATTAATTGTTATGGCTCACAGACTCAGATCTGGACACATTCCATGCAATAAATTTAATTTTATGATGAGGAAGACTGACTCGCCAAACTGTGTAGATTGTGGCGTCTGCGAGGATTTATATCATTTGTTGCTGGAATGTGTCCGATTTCAGGCTGGGAGAACATGGCTAGCAAATGCCTTTAAGTTAAACAGTTTGGATGTTGGTACAGTCAATGTGATTCTTAGTAGCCCTAATTCTAACGTAGCCAAGTGTCTGTTTGAGTTAATGGCATCTAAGTAAAATTTAATTCATACCATTTACATATTAAGTTACTGGCAGTCAGATGTGGTTAGGGTATAATGGGACTGGTATGCACCATGTGTAAAAGTCCTTATAATAAATTAAATAAAAAAAAAAAAAAAAAAAAAAAACCCACAATAACCATTTTTATCGTTTATTTATTACTTATTTACGAAAAAGCGATTTTAAGCAATACAGTATTAATCCTTATCCAATTAAGTACGTTTAATAAATTGTGCATGCAATATAGATCAATATTGCCCTTTACAGCATGTAATTTAAATGAATATTTTCGAAGATATTACAAATTTAAAACGTAGGGACGTAGCGGTTGCGGCGATACCGGCCGGAGGGCCACGCGGGGGCCGGGGTACGTGCCTATACCAAATAGTGCGTGTGCTTCGCCCTACAGAACTTTATGATTGTGTAGTTATATTTGGTATCAGCGTTGCACCCGAGCAAAGCCGGGGCGGGCCGCTAGTTAATTATAAGTTATTTTTGTCATTTTCTGAACTATGCTAGAGGCATCGACAGGTGAGCGTAATAACGGTAGCTCTCATTATGTTTATATTTTTAATGATTTTATAAATAAAAATATATTTTGAAGTATCTAATTTGTTTTATTTTGTTTATTCCTTACTTCTAAAAAAACATGCTGAAGTTCATGGAGCTAGTCGTTGACCGACCAGCATCGTCTCCTTGTTGCGCGTTTACTCCTTGTTACAAGTGTCCTAGGTGTAGACGCATACTTATAAAATATTGCTATCACAATTAAAGGCACAACTAAATTTACAATCCAGACTCCATTGAAAAGAATTCCTGCTACACACAGGGAAAGGTGGTAAGGTTCAGATACTGGGTTTATTGAGCTTAAAAACTCTAAACTGGAGTATAAACGGTGATTTTAGTAAGTAAATAGTATTAAAATACTATTTAGACATTTTAAGTTTACATCTAATTAGTATTTTAGTAGTAGTAAAATGCATTATGCATCCTACATAAATTAACTTAAACAAAGCAACTAATAATAACATTTAAAGGTAGGTATTGATGCAATTTTACTATAAAGTAAACAAAATATAAAAAACATAAAAATCCCGACTAGCTTTTAATAATAATTCATATTTTCTCAACCCAAATTACATTTAAACATAACATTATGCAACAAATTACATAAATAAAAAAAAGACATAGTATCTATAATAATACTATAAAATAATGATAATATCCTGTGACAACTTACACACAGCAATCTAATACCAAAGTAAGCAGAGCTTGTTTTATGGTTACCAGAAAACTGATAAATATCCTCATATTATTATATTTCTAATACATTTTACTGATAAAATAGCCTGGGTGTCCAGGCACAGAACAAATGATTGTGCTCATCAAAAAAAGAATTGTCCTAGGTGGGAATCAAACCCACAACCTACGGTCGCAGATCAGCTATTTATAAAAACAGATTTAGAAAACACACTCAACAGATGAAGTAAAAAATCGTCAATTTCGTTTTAATCACCCATCGAAATAATAGAAAAATGTCGAAATCTGTCAAGACGTTTAAAAAAATAAATCTAGAAACTTATTATGAGACATGAGCAATAAACCTAACAGTTCCTTGATTTTCGAGTAAGAATAATGATAAATTACATACTTATGTGTAAACACAAAACTGTCGGTAAAGCTAGCTTTTTTCGTTACTCTATTATTGTTATTTTTGCAAATATACTGAAAATTGAATAAAAAAAATCATCTTAATATTCTAGCATTTATAGTTTACATATTTTTTATGAAAATATGTGCATAAGAGAAACATAATGCGTAAGTCGTCAAAACATTCGTAGTATTTAGTGACGACAACAACGAACATTACATACGATATATTGTTTTACTCGTGCACAGTGTCAACTTTTACAATGACACAGGCAATTATAGGTACTATATTAAAACACAAATCAGAAATAAGGGGGCGTCGCCACGTGTCGCTAGCGTTAGAAAGAGCGCAAGCGACGAAAACCGTTTCTCGACGGTAAGGTGATAAGGCGAAGATGTCCCCGATTGTACATTCGTAAAAATATACAGAGTTTAGTGTTAATAGTGATCACCACAATTTAAATACTAGGAACAAAAATAAACTAGTAGTGCCAAGATTTAGACTAACTAAAACAAATACTAAATCTTTTCTAGGAAATTCAATTCGATTTTACAATAAATTACCGGAAGAAATAACGAGTTTGTCTACTAAAAAGTTTAAGACGTGCATTAAATCTAAACTAATAGAGAAGGCGTATTATACGGTCAAGGACTACGTAGAGGATAAGCGCGCGTGGAATTAGATCATCTGCATATGTGGCCTCCCTGGCGGTCTGCTAATAATATTGTTTTAGCTTATTTACTTCAGTTAGCTGCCCCCATAGCCTCTATTCAAAGAAGGCTCTTGACATGCCTTGACATTTCTGTTAGGGATTTTAGTAGGACTACATATGGATTGTATGTAAAGTATACTTTTATATTTTTTTCTTTCTATATTTTTATATTTTTCTATATTTTTAATATGTTCATCCCTTGTTAATGTGACGACGATGTAAATTTAGTTGAATGTTCGATTCTATTTTCTCCTCCATTTTGGATGTCTTAGTTTACATTAATCTAAACATTCTGCTGTTTACGTTGTTGTAGCATATTTTAAAGCAATGTAATCTTAACAACGATGTTATCTTTTTTTTCAAAAGAGTAACCTATGGAGTTTGTTGCCGGCTCTTCTCTATAGGAATGACACTTTGGAACCGAGCAACTAGAATCAGTAGTTTTAACGTAACGTTTCTTAAGCGCCTTTTTTTTTGGTTTACAAGAAATAAAAATATTTTGATTTTGATTTTGATTGGTTTTGTGATTATTTTCAAAGATATTTATGTTGAAATCACCACCTATGATTATATTGCACTTAAAATATTTTTTGTTCACATAGCTAAGTATTTTTTTAATTTGACTATTAAATGATTCTTCCTCTCTTCTATTCCAATACATCGTAATTAATAATATATTTTCTACAGGCAGCTGAATTGCACATATTTCCAAAACATACTCAATAGACATATCAGTGATATCATCTCTTTCTACATATTCAGTATGATCTTGTAACATAATACATACACCGCCGCCTACTCGAGTTTTTCGGCAATAAGATGTGACAATGTTATATCCGCTAAATTGCATAATTTCTAGTTTGTCTTGTGTTAACCAGGACTCAACTATACATATTGCATTGAAATTATTTTTGGTTTCTTGAATAAAGGCCTCTAGAGTATGTTGTTTTTTGTACAGACTTTGGAAGTTTTGGAACATGACTTTAAATGGTTGGGTGTTGTGGTGTACGAAAGGAATTACTCGTCGAATTATTTCTGTCTCTACGTTCTTGGTCAGGGTAGCTGCACGTTACTGCCTGCTCTATTTGCGTTGCGTTAGAAGGTAGCTGGTTAGTCTGCTGTGTGAGAGTTGATAATTTACCATCTATGAACAGTTTGTTATTGCGTATTATGGCGTGATGTCCATTATTTCGAGCTTTTATCATCTCTTCACGTAGAGCAGTTCTTTCCTTTCGTGCTTTTTCGTCCAAATATTCTGATATATATAAGTTAGTTCCTTTTAAGCAGTAGCTGTTTTCTGTTATAAGTCTAGTCATCCGCTTGCTTAATAATTCAATTACTAATGGCCGATTCTTTATATTGTTTCTTCCTATTCTATGAATACCTTCTATATAACCCGACAGATCTACATTTTGGATATCTTTAAATATTTCAATGAGCCTGTTATGTAAGTCGTATTCAGTTTCCATACGGTATTCTGTAAGACCATACAGTACTATTTTCTTATTGTTGTTGTTAGTTTCAATAAAGTAATTTTCTGAATTTTTCGCTTTATTTTTTAAGTTTTCTATTTCCTTTTTTAAATTTTCATTTTCTAGATGTAAGTTCTCTATCTTATTATTAATATTGAGTATATCGAATTTTCTGTCTTCGTTCTGTTTGAATAGTTGTTTTATTTCTGTATACATATTTTCTTTCAGTTCTTTTAGAGTCTTTGCTATTTCAAGTTGAATAGTATTTTGCAGTTTAGTAATAATGGATTTGTTATTTTCTTTCGCTTAAGTTTTCCAGGGTTAGTTCTTTTTGTGTATTATTTTTAAGTATGTTTTCTTCTGTATATATGGTATCACCAAAAAAGGTTAACTCATCAGAGTTTAGTGTGTCGTTCATAGTATTAGTTGTTCTTTTTCTTGTAGTTACATTTGTTCCTCCCGGCGACGTTTGCGTATCTCGACCACTCAGATGTATGGGAGTATCTGTGTTTCCAGTTTTGGGTAGTTTGCAGAGACAGGCTTGACATACCCATTTCTTGAGCTCAACTGGCTTCATAGAATGAAATCTGTCTTTTATATTTGCGCATATCAAATCATATTTGCATTTACATGTTGCACAGGTAATATTTTCTTTATTAGTTAAGTTTTGTTTACATCCTGCACAATTTTTAATAGGTGCCATTTTTACACAACTATTAGCGCTCCCTGTTGGTATAAATCGTATTTTACTATTAGCGCCCTCTGTTGGTTTTTGGAACTATGAGTTCTTCGGTGTATCGGTTTACTAGAGGAGGTACAAAAGCTTTGCGTAAGATGGCGCTGTTATGAAGTTTTTATATTGAATAGACGGTCTGACGTTATTTCTTGGCTGAATTTGCATAAAAAAATTGGCACCAACCTTTTCTGTGCTGGTTGCTGCCTGGTTTTCGTCAGAATCACCGTTTTTATATAGCTATTTGTTCATTTACATCTAGAGCTAGATCTTTCGTTAGTTATACTTAGGTCGTCTAGATGTCACTGTTATATATGTTTGCAGTGATTTGTTGAATTTTGAATAAAAAACGGATTTTATTTTGTTTGTTGTCGCACTATTTCCGTGTCCGGATGAACGGACGTGACGTCATAATAAAGTGAAGTTTCAACAAAGCGTCAGTGCCAGAATGATTCTCGTCGACTCGCCCACTCGAGTCATTGGACTTCCAACAGTCACCGGGACAACAACTAAGAGGATCTACCTGAGATAATAAAGTTAACTGCAAAACTACTGGGTATAAGTATATCTTAAGGAAAAGGTATTGTGATTAACTCATTATCATTTTGTGTAAAAACTGTGTGCTTTATCTACTGAACAATAAAGAATAATGTATTATGTTTGTAAGTCTATTTGTTGTTATGTGTCATTATTGATTGAGCTTAAGTAACCCCTGTGTGATTCTACCCAACATATTTTTATAATTAAAAATATAGTGATTTATGAACAGTGTTTTATTTTATCAGAAGTGGAAGCAGTCTACGCTCACAACATGCCACGAAGTCACAAACGAAGATCGAGGAGACAATCTTCGACGAGTTCAAGTCCTTCGGTGCGCGCCAGTTCTAGCAGTAGCAATGCTAGGGAACACACCCGGCGACGCAAGAAAAATAAACGACGTCGTAAGGAATCCAAAACCGTGAGTCAGAATGTAGTATTATCATCAGTGATTCCTGAATTTGACCCTCTTCTTGATAATGTAGACATGTGGCTCAATGTAATAGACGCAAATGCTCGTTCGTTTGGGTGGTCTGACAGCATGATTAAATATCAAGCACTTCAAAAATTACGTAACACAGCAAAAACGTGGTTAGATTATTTTCAAAAAAAATGAGACTAGTTGGACGACTTGGAAGTGGAGGCAATGGCGTCATATGTTATCGGATACATTTCAAGTAAAACGTAATATGTTTATTTCACTTAAGGAATTAATTAACACTAAACCTTCAACCAATCAATCGTTGTATAAATTCTTTTTTCAACAAAAGGCAAAAATAGACAGATTGCAGTTAGGGTTTCGAGAACAAGATATTATATCTATTATAGTAGGATCAATAGGTGATATAAATATTAGTGTCGCGGCTGAAGCAGGCAATTTCCGCTATTGTGATGATTTAGCATCTTTTTTTCATGGAAAACTTTTCTTGACTAGTGAAAAAGAGGGTACTCAAAAAAATCATTTGACTTCGAAATCAACCCGACCTCTATCGTCTGGACATTATAGTAATTTAAATAAATCAGATAATAGAGCTGAAACACTTTCAACCAATAATACTTTAACAAATACAAATGTTACTTGTTTTCGTTGTGGAGAAGTAGGTCATAGGAGGAACTACTGCACTGTCAAGGACAATGTAAGGTGCTCCTCGTGCAATAAATTAGGTCATTTAGAGGCAGCTTGTAAATCTAAGCAAAAAGTTAAGCCCGAGAAAGAAAGTGAAGTCAAAATGATTTCTGATTCAAAATTAAAACAAAAATTTTATAAATCGGTTTTATTAAATAATCATAAATGTAATGCATTCTTTGATATGGGTAGCGACTGCTCCTTAATTACAACCGCGTTAGTACATCGTTTTAAGTTACAACCATTTAAATTGGATGATCCTATTAATTTAGTAGGGTTTACTAATGAATTGGCTGCTAAAGTAACACTAGCTGTAACAGCCACGTTGAAGGTAGATTCAGTAAAGTCTGTCGTTACATTGTATGTCTTAGAAGGGCTATCTGACTGTGACATTTTGATTGGACGCAATTATACCGAGGATAAAAGTATAATGTATGCTCGCGTAGGCGATAGTTTAACATTTCGATCAGTGCAGACGCGAAATATTTGCAATGTAAATATAGCCAATAATGTAAATTCTGATTATCAAATGATATTGTCAAATATTTTATTAAAATATCCTCAATCATATTCCGATGATTTATCATGCCTAGGTAAAACCACTTGTGTAGAACTAGAGATTCAATTAACTTCCAGTAAACCTATTAGTCAAAGGCCATACAGAATGTCAGAGTCAGAGAGATTAATCACGCGAGAAATAATAGATGACCTCTTAAAACATAAAATTATTCAGAACAGTCACTCTGCTTATGCAAGCCCCGCTCTTTTAGTTGACAAAGCATGTGGAGCCAAGAGATTGTGTATTGACTATAGGCAATTGAATAAGATAACTGTCAAAGAAAAATATCCAATGCCTATGATAGAGGATCTCATTGATCGACTACAGGGGTGTAAATTCTATACTTCATTGGACCTGAAAAGCGGCTACCATCAGATCAGTATCAGGTCAGAAGACGTGCACAAAACTGCATTCATTACAAATGACGGTCATTATGAATATTTAAGGATGCCGTTTGGCTTATGTAATGGACCGGCAGTATTTCAAAGACTAATGAATACTGTTTGGGGCAACCTACGTTTCGGGAGCGTAATCTGTTATATGGATGATTTGCTCATTGCTACAAAGAGCATTGAAGAGAATATATCTTGCTTAGAATTAGTACTAGAGATTTTTGTGAAAAATGGACTCACAATTAATTTAAATAAATGTTCATTTTTCAAAAATGAAGTTACATTTTTAGGCTATGTTATATCTGAATGTGGCGTTCGGCCTAGTTCTCGAAAGCTTGATGCCATCTCAAATTATCCAATTCCAAAAACTGTTCATCAGTTGCGGCAATTTTTAGGTCTTATTAACTATTTTAGAAACTTTGTCCTTAATTGTGCTTCTCTTTGCAAACCTTTAACCACTTTACTAAAAAAGGGAGCAGTTTGGCAATGGGGTCCTCAACAAGAGCAAGCTGTATCGAATGTAAAGAAAGCTTTAATCAACAATGCAGTACTAAACGTATTTAACCCAAAGTTACCTATAAATCTATATACTGATGCAAGTCGCGACGGTATAGGATGTATTTTGGCCCAAGTTACTAGTGACGGTGAAAGACCAGTTTATTTTTATAGCCGGCAAACTAATAATGATGAGAAGAAATATCATTCTTTTGAACTAGAGCTTCTAGCTATAGTAGCAGGTTTGCAGAAATTTCGCCATTATTTATTAGGCACAAATTTTAAAATTACTACTGATTGTAACGCTGTTAGGCACGCTTTAAGTAAGAAAGAAATTATACCGCGTATAAGTAGATGGATATTGTATACTCAAGATTTCACTTTTGAAATAGTTCATAGAGCAGGGACACAAATGCAACATGTTGACGCGTTAAGCAGAAACCCAGTTGAAGACATACCTAAAGCAACGGAAACTGTTAATACAATTACTATTACTGAGGGTGACTGGTTGCTATCGGTTCAGTTGCAGGATCCTGCTATCTGTAGTATTCGAGATATATTACAGTCAGGTGAGACCGAGACGAATAAACAAATATTTAACACAAACGAATTATTGGGAAACAAAGTTTATCGTAGAACTGAATTTGGAAGACGTTGGTTAGTGCCAAAACAATGTGTATGGTCTATCATTCGGTCTAATCACGACGATGTAGGACATTTTGCCGTAGACAAAACTGTCGAAAGAATTAGGTCAAAGTATTGGTTTCCTCATTTAAAAAAGACTGTTTCTAAATACATAAAAAAATGTTTAAATTGCATTTATTACAAAAATATTCATGGTAAAAAGCCAGGTCAATTATATCCAATCCCTAAATACGCTAGGCCTTTTCACACACTCCACGTCGATCACCTTGGTCCATTTGTAAAAACTACACAAAAAAATAGTTATTTGTTAGTCTTAGTTGATTCATTTACCAAATTTGTGTTTATTGCTGCTGTGAAAAATACCAAAAGTAAGTCTGTCATTAATGAATTAAACAAGATATTTAAAGTATTTGGAAATCCAAAGCGTCTAATTTGCGATGCTGGTAGCGCCTTTACATCGAAACTATTTACTAACTATTGTAAAGATAATAATATTAGAGCCCATATAATCGCCACTGCTGTACCACGTTCTAACGGACAAGTAGAACGCTATAATCGAACTATATTGGAAGCATTGCGTAGTATGGGAGCCGATACGGATAATAATAAATGGGACCATCATGTCACAAACATACAACAGGGTATCAATAGTACTATCAATAAAACCACTTCCGCTGTACCAAGCGAGGTTTTCTTTGGGTATAGAATTCGTATGGGCAATGACATGATCACTGATGATGATAACACTGAACATTCTGTTGACGTCACTGCATTGAGAAACGCAGTTGATGATAATATAAAGAAGAGTGCTGAAAAACAAAACCTCTTTTGATATGAAACGGAAGGAAGCACCTAATAATGGCGTAGGAGACTTGGTGGTGCTTAAAATCCCGAGTCACTCTAATGAAGGTCAAAGCACCAAGTTACTGCCTATTTACAAGGGTCCTTTCCAAGTAAAGGAGGTTTTAGGCAAAGACAGGTATAAAGTATCAGACATGCGAGGAGCTGAGAGATCCTCACGGCGATACGATGGCGTTGCATGTGTGGAAAACATGAAACCATGGATCCACATTGCTGATTAACACCGGATGTTGTCAGGTATTCGGATTATTTGTTTGTGTGAGTTGATACATTTTTTTTCTTTATGTATAATATCATGCAATCGTGTCAATAACCTTCAAAGTTAAATGTTTTTTTTTTATGTTTTATAGTGAGGTCTGATGTGAAGCTGAAAACATTGTGAACGTAGTGCGGGATGTCTGATCTGATAAACAGCAACAGGCATCCGATGTGAACGCTGTTGTACTGCGTGGTGATATACGATTAGATTGATTCTGTGATGAACATCAACTAGTCCAAACCACAGGCAATGAGATTGTTGGCCGCCGAAGGAATAACAATACTCTATTCAGACATCCTACATACGTGTCAATGTAGAGTCATATTATCATAAGCTTTTCTAATCACTGCAATTTGTTTCCAGTTTTACATCAGACCAGAACACTGTTCGAGGACGAACGTGTGAGCAGGACGGCCGGATGTTGTCGCACTATTTCCGTGTCCGGATGAACGGACGTGACGTCATAATAAAGTGAAGTTTCAACAAAGCGTCAGTGCCAGAATGATTCTCGTCGACTCGCCCACTCGAGTCATTGGACTTCCAACAGTCACCGGGACAACAACTAAGAGGATCTACCTGAGATAATAAAGTTAACTGCAAAACTACTGGGTATAAGTATATCTTAAGGAAAAGGTATTGTGATTAACTCATTATCATTTTGTGTAAAAACTGTGTGCTTTATCTATTGAACAATAAAGAATAATGTATTATGTTTGTAAGTCTATTTGTTGTTATGTGTCATTATTGATTGAGCTTAAGTAACGCCTGTGTGATTCTACCCAACATATTTTTATAATTAAAAATATAGTGATTTATGAACAGTGTTTTATTTTATGTTGTTATGAGCACTTTTTTTCTAGTTCTATTAAATAACAGTTGATATTTAGTTAAAATGCACTCATTAGTTGGTAATATAAGGTGTTTCCGAAATATCTGCCTCGGCTTTAATAAGAGGTAGTATTGTGTTTATAGATTACAATAGTGAAGAAATTTCGTACCCCCGAACAGTCAATAAAATTTTAGAGATTAAAATAGTTAAATGAACATTAACTCTATTCTGCATAACGTGTTTCACAAATTATGCGCAATGTGACGATTCGTCGATGAAAACAACTGCTATCTCTTTCAATCTTTTCTATGAATGAGAAACGTAATCAGCTGACTAGTTTGTCACATAAAAATCTTCTAGGTACGCAATAATACGCAAGTACAAGTGTTTTAAAAGTGCAACTACTTACCAGCAACCGCATTCTTCAAAAAAACTGACGTAGGTAATTAAGATGATAAACTTCCCTTCACACTTGGAACAGGCTTTGGACTGACAAGTTAGTGTAATAGGTATAGTACGCGTAACAGTTTTGTAGATAAGTAGGTAGGGAGTGTGTAAATAACTGTAAATACGGTGCAGTTGTTGTAAATAAAATGATTAACTTTTAAACACGCCAAGTTACTGTAACTTATCATTATTCGATATTAATCTAACTAAAGTACGCGCCAAATAAACCTGCAACAAAGTTTGTTCACCTCCTTCTACTAACGTATCCCAATATTTAAAAACGATACGAAAAAAATGTATAGGCATATTCCTTGATGCATGTACTGACGCCTCTTACCACGAAACACTTGTTTCGATCGTGTTAACGACACGTATCGTTTTTAAATATTGGGATACATTAGTAGAAGGAGGTGAACAAACTTTGTTTCAGGTTTATTTGGCGCGTACTTTAGTTAGATTAATATCGAATAACGATAAGTTACAGTAACTTGGCGTGTTTAAAAGTTAATCATTTTATTTACAACAACTGCACCGTATTTACAGTTATTTACACACTTCCTACCTACTTATCTACAAAACTGTTACACAAGTCCGCCTTCGCGTTGCACACATGTCTCTTCACTTTAGTTAATGTGTCCGATTCACTTTTCACTTGCCTAAATGCGCGTTTGATCTCGTCAGTCCACATAATGTTACGGCGTTCTTGCACTCTTGTGAAGTGGTAAGGATGGAGCCCTTCACGATTTAAAAGTCGCCACACGTAATAAAACACTTACTCTTCGAGTTCGGCCGAGTATGAAGGCCTGCCTGCGTCAACTGGAGGCGGGTCAAAGCGGCCGTGTTCTCTAAACCTGTACACGGCATCCAGAATGGTATGATGTTATGATTTTACTCGCACACCAAACCTCTGCTTGTATAAGTTTACCGCGTGCGCAGTTATGGAGTTACACTCGCGGTAGCACGATACCATTTCAAGATAGCCTTGATTGGAATACCGTCGTCTGGAAGGGATTTTTAATCAAAGCGCGCGCGAAATCCTTGTCGCTAACCACTAAACTAACTTCCGGAACGCGCGGGAGGCGACTGGCGACCGGCGGTCGCTAGGCGCGTGCGACGAGCGGGGTAGCGGGTGAGGGTGGGGGCGCGCGGGGCAGGGCTTTGTAGACTGAGCGGCGCCGGCCGGCGCGTACGGCGGCATGCTTTGATAGGAATGGCAACAGCGCATGAATTCGGTGCGGAGCGGCAACAGCTTATGACACGGGATGGTTTATACTAATAAGTCAATTCAAATTTATACGATATTTATTTTTGTATGAAATAAAAAATGATAAATTACCAATAATATATAAAGATAACTTTACTATTGTAATCTATAAACACAATACTACCTCTTATTAAAGCCGAGGCAGATATTTCGGAAACACCTTATATAGTTCACTTTATACAAATTTGTTTATAGTAACAGGTAGTTTTAAAATTATGAGTTCTATCTAATCTTGTGTTCACTGGTTTTGGCACTTTATTGTTTATACTATTTAGACTTTATATTTTTATTAGATAACACTTTCACTAGTCACTGAGGTTCTAAGGTTCACTTTTAACCCTTAATTAACTTGGAAAGATAGTTTTTACTATTTATTAACACAAAAAAATACGGAGCTAACTGTTTACTTAGCGACTAGCGCCCTCTCTCTCTTATTTTTTTTTTAATTATAGTCCTTATTTTGATATAACAATTTATTAAACTAATTGGGGTGTCTGAGAATTAATTGCTTAACACCTTGTATAAATAGATAAAACTAATAGGCGTCAAAAATTCATCGTTATCCTTTTCAAATATCTTATAACGAAAGTAAACTTGAAGATTTGGAGATAAAAAAATATCACAGTCAATAATATGTAGGTATCTACAGTTATACTAATAATTATGATCACAGCTATTTTAACATCTATCATGATATATATTTGAAATATAATATTATTAAGATAAGATAAGATTTAAGTATTAAATTGTAAAAAATATTAAAAAGTAAATAAACTTTCTAAACATAGATACTAGTTAACCATGTAGTTTAAATTTCACTGAGCTATCCTTCGCCGACCTTCTTTTTCACTGGAGGTTAATAAAAGATAGCTATTGATTACATGTTGGTATAGTTTTTTAACAACTGAATAAGGTTCAATAGCATTCAAAACAAGTTTAACAGTGTTTTACAAAAAAGTAATTGATACTAAACGGACGTCGGGAATGCACAAAAAATTGTTCCGGTCAGCCGCCCACAAACGAAAATAAAGCGATCACTTTTATTATTTTGTAACTCTCCTTCGTTGGTTTGACAACCAAAATACTATTCATGAGTTTTTCACTGAAGATTTTTATCCATTAATAGAAATAAATATCCACACATAAAATATTATTAATTTAAAAGTAATTTAAAAGTATTAACGATTCGATCTGCAAAACAAACGGTATGTTTCTGTCTTTTTCTTGAGCACGAAGTGCGCAATGGATAGAACGAGAGCTGAACTTCTTGCATAACGTTACACAGTCTAGTAAACTTGAAGGATGACGATTTACTGCCGCAAGTTAAAATAAACTGTTTTGGTATGATTCTTAAGTTAATATTAGGATGTAATCGTTTTTTATCGTCTATACAATTGTGTTTCTCGGGTCAATTTTGCGCGGGATTGTTCTTGACCCGACGTCCATTTAGTAGGTTAATTTCAAAGTACGATTAAATATTAAAATGGAGCAAGGTAGAAATCTAGAAGAGGCTAGTATATAAACAATCAATAGTAGATAAACAAATTTGCTCTGACATAATATTTTTTTTTTGCCAGCTTTCTATGGTGAATATCCGACCTGTGCAACGCTCTCTTACTGTCCGCATGGAACAGTCAAATTCCTGCGCAAAGTTCCTCGTCGGTGTGAAAGGTTCGGCTTCATATGTTCTTACCATTCGCTGTCGGTCCTCTTCATTTATTATTCTTGATTATACTTCTCGCGGGCGGTTAAGTAGGCTTCCCTCTTCTTCATAGCGCCTTATCCACAGCCTTACTGTATAGCGCTGCAAACAAAATTTTAATCAATGAAACCATAAATAATAAGAGTTATTGTAACTAAATAGTTTTCGAAATGTAGGACTTAGGCTTAGACTTAAATCTAGGTTTAGAACCCGATCCCTTAGATGTAACGTTTAGCTGGACACACTATACAGCTATAAAGGCTCTCTACTACTATGGTCATAATGTCACGTTTATAAAACGTATTCCCTGTTTTATTATGATGACACTGACTATATTTTTATCTATTCCAGTGAAACTCTTTTGACTAGCGCGAGTTTGCGAAACATAACAGTTCACATAATTCCTTGCCTTTAACTAAAATCTAGGTAAAAGTATTTGTTTTAAATTCACAATGTGTGCCGTGTCCCGCGGTTTCACTCGCGTAAATACCTAAGTTCCGTTCCCGATGTCGTTATAGTTCCTCTGTTCTTCGAGACGAAGCCTTTCTTTTTACTTTTTCGGGCAATTTTGTGTACAAACAATTAGCAAAATCGGTTCTGCTGCTCTCGAGATTTGTGCTTAGCAACACATTCAGCGATTCATTTTTTAAATTATAGATGACCAACACATTTTTTTTTTGTAAAAAATTTGGAAAAACCATACGTTTTGCGAAAACAATTATCGCAAGCTAGGGTTTATGACTCTTTTGTTCAAAGTAAGCCAGCAAGTCGTCGGCACACTTTGAACAAAGGAGTATTGGTTCATTTTTAAATTACAGATGCGCAACATTATTTTGTAAAATGATGGAAAAACCATACGTTTTGCGAAAACAATAATCGTAAGCTAGGGTTTATGACTCTTTTGTTCAAAGTAAGCCGGCAAGTCGTCGGCACACTTTGAACAAAAGATTATTGGTTCATTTTTAAATTACAGACTCGCATTTTATTGTTAACACGTGTGTAGAAACGAGTAGATTTATGCACCGATGCTTTGTTCAGGCCAAGTCGGCTTTGTTATTTATTGTTTTATCTTTAATTTTTTTTAAACTAAATTCTTAGAATACTTATTAGAGCTTCTCTTTTAACGGTAGAGTTAATATAATATAACCAAAAAAACCTATTTGATTAAAACAAGATCTTATCAAAATACTTTTAGATATAGATTATTAAAAAAACGTACGACGTAGCATAATAAGGGTAATAAATAACAGTGCCACAAATGTTTTGGTTGGCCACTGGATCAAACTTCTAAATTAATAAGTAAGCCTCTTAAAAGCTCATTCGCCTTGGTTTATATGGCCATTCAATGCCTATTATTTATAAAGCGTCAAGTAAAGATCTACGATAAAAAAAAACAAAATAGTGGAAACACATAACTTTGAAATTTGTTACAAAATAGTTTTAGCCACTATAACCATTACTTGTAAATTCCGATGCTTAAACTACGAGAATATACACAGATAATAATTAATTCGAAATTAATTAATAATAAATAAATTGAAAATAATTAATAAATTAAAATTAATTCTGGTAACGAATTCTACTTAAAATAGGGGGTTTAAAAACTTATATACCTAATAACACATTAGTAAAATGTTCCTTAATTAACCAACGCTCATCAGTAAGTCTATTCTTAAACTAAACTCATGATTATATATTTTGTGTAATAATAAAAAGTATATCAACTATTTTAAACAACTAGAACTACGGTCAATCTGGGTAACTTAAGCTTTCAGTACAACTTTGACTCACCACTTCCAATTCCGATTAATATTTTTTTTTCTGGCTCTGTACAAAACTTTACGCATAGAAATATTTTTTATTAGATACATAAAGGGCTTCGTTAAAACCCATCTAATGTCATTATTTGATAAATGTTAAAAATCCATAGATATAAAATAAAAACGGCGGGCTGTGCGCAACGTCTTTTTAAAAGTGCTCAAAAAACTTTGTTGCTTTGCGATTCTTAGACGCTGGATAAAGGTGAGTTTCAGTTCAGACAATAAATTAAAGTTTAAAAACTTAAATACAATTAAAATTTTCTCAATATTTTTATGAATATTGTTAATATTAGCAAAATTGTGCATCGGGTCCTTTAGAACTATCAAATCCGGATAACTTTGACTCGGGTCAAAGTTACACTGATAGTTTGAACGAACTCCACTAACGTACTTGGGAAATTTAAATATTTTTTTTTTTAAGTTAAACTTACAATACTTACTTAAAACTTACTTACTTAAAATATTTAAATTTCCCAAGTACGTTAGTGGAGTTCGTTCAAACTATCAGTGTAACTTTGACCCGAGTCAAAGTTATCCGGATTTGATAGTTCTAAAGGACCCGATGCACAATTTTGCTAATATTAACAATATTCATAAAAATATTGAGAAAATTTTAATTGTATTTAAGTTTTTAAACTTTAATTTATTGTCTGAACTGAAACTCACCTTTATCCAGCGTCTAAGAATCGCAAAGCAACAAAGTTTTTTGAGCACTTTTAAAAAGACGTTGCGCACAGCCCGCCGTTTTTATTTTATATCTATGGATTTTTAACATTTATCAAATAATGACATTAGATGGGTTTTAACGAAGCCCTTTATGTATCTAATAAAAAATATTTCTATGCGTAAAGTTTTGTACAGAGCCAGAAAAAAAAATATTAATCGGAATTGGAAGTGGTGAGTCAAAGTTGTACTGAAAGCTTAAGTTACCCAGATTGACCGTAGTTCTAGTTGTTTAAAATAGTTGATATACTTTTTATTATTACACAAAATATATAATCATGAGTTTAGTTTAAGAATAGACTTACTGATGAGCGTTGGTTAATTAAGGAACATTTTACTAATGTGTTATTAGGTATATAAGTTTTTAAACCCCCTATTTTAAGTAGAATTCGTTACCAGAATTAATTTTAATTTATTAATTATTTTCAATTTATTTATTATTAATTAATTTCGAATTAATTATTATCTGTGTATATTCTCGTAGTTTAAGCATCGGAATTTACAAGTAATGGTTATAGTGGCTAAAACTATTTTGTAACAAATTTCAAAGTTATGTGTTTCCACTATTTTGTTTTTTTTTATCGTAGATCTTTACTTGACGCTTTATAAATAATAGGCATTGAATGGCCATATAAACCAAGGCGAATGAGCTTTTAAGAGGCTTACTTATTAATTTAGAAGTTTGATCCAGTGGCCAACCAAAACATTTGTGGCACTGTTATTTATTACCCTTATTATGCTACGTCGTACGTTTTTTTAATAATCTATATCTAAAAGTATTTTGATAAGATCTTGTTTTAATCAAATAGGTTTTTTTGGTTATATTATATTAACTCTACCGTTAAAAGAGAAGCTCTAATAAGTATTCTAAGAATTTAGTTTAAAAAAAATTAAAGATAAAACAATAAATAACAAAGCCGACTTGGCCTGAACAAAGCATCGGTGCATAAATCTACTCGTTTCTACACACGTGTTAACAATAAAATGCGAGTCTGTAATTTAAAAATGAACCAATAATCTTTTGTACATCGACCCCTAAACGCGCCTACGCAGCAGTTGCAGCCACCAACAAGCCCGCTGTGACGCATAGTAAGCGGGCCAAAGCAAAAGGGGAGAACCAATCTCGTGGCAAACCACAGCCACCGAGTGGTCCAAAGAAGGACACGTGTGACAAGGAAGGCTTCATAAAGTTAGAAAGGAAGAAAAAGAAGCCTACTTGTAGGAACCAGTGCGGTACCGCACCAACTGGACCCAACATCCTGCTGCGTCCTGCAGTACCAACGACGCAGCTGTACGTGTCCCGTCTACATCACACCACGACGGTGGAGCAGGTCGTGGAGTATGTCCGTTCCAAGACCAACTGGACCTTGAGGGTGGAGAGGTTGGAGTCGCGCCACAACACGAACTTCAAGTCGTTCATGGTGCGAGTTCCAACTCACCACGTCGAGACCTTCCTCAAGGAAGAGTTTTGGCCGACGGGTGTCGTCTATCGAAAGTTCAGAGGAAGGATACGCGACACCACGCAGCGTAACACGATGCCGACACTTCGTGTGTATTAGTTTTTAAGTTTATATAGTTTGTTTATGTATAGTATTTTATATTTTGTTTTTTTTTGTATAGTAGTATTGTATTTTAATATGGGCCTTTGTTGCCTGAATTAAATAAAAAAATAAAAAAAAAAAAAAAAATATGTTCACTGGTTCACGTGACATTGCTTTGCGTCGCTTCTATGCGATTGAACGTCGACTGTCACGTGGCCCCGAATGTCATCGTCAATATTGCGATTTTATGTCCGACTATATATCTGAGGGCCATATGTCATTAGTCACTCCAGATGACGTGGGGAATGGGAAATACTATATTCCCCATCACTGCGTCATACGTCCTGATAGCACCACGACTCGCCTTCGTGTCGTATTTGATTTCGTTAAACGAAAGTCAACACATCCTATCAATTAGGGTGTTTTTTAATCTCAAAAGATTAAGAAACACCCTAATTTCAATAGAGAAGATGGCTGGAAGATATCACCTACTTGGGACCCAATAATACACAAACTCAAGGCCAAACCCAAGATTTTTTCTTCCTTTCTAACTTTATGAAGCCTTCCTTGTCACACGTGTCCTTCTTTGGACCACTCGGTGGCTGTGGTTTGCCACGAGATTGGTTCTCCCCTTTTGCTTTGGCCCGCTTACTATGCGTCACAGCGGGCTTGTTGGTGGCTGCAACTGCTGCGTAGGCGCGTTTAGAGGTCGATGTACCTATGCTAGCTTCAACCGCACGTGTTGCCACAGCGGCGGCGGCGGGACGAGGCGCATCGTCAGCGATATCGGCGACCGGTGACGCACTCGTATTCGCCGACTCAAAACTGATGATAGACGCATTTTGCGCCCCGCGACGTGTATTGACGTTCTTTTCGTCCGATGACCCACTTACAAAAATAACGTTGCGCAACAACGCTACTTCTCCACGCAGGTCATTGATGGTCACCTGTGATGCTTCCATCTTGGACTTCATATCTTCCAGGCTTGCCTTTAAACACGTTATGTCTTTCAGCAGCCTGGTGACGTCGCCGTGATCGAATGTGACGGGAGGCAGCTTGTGCAAGTCCTTCGCCACGAATTCAGGCACGTCGTCAGGATCAGTCCTCTTCAGCAGGGCGATGATATCCTGCAGGCACTTGTCGCCACCGCCCCTTCGGCGGGATGTCATCTGCTCGAGTTGTCCGAGCGACTGAAAGAGCATCAGCTTGACACTGCAAACCTCCTCCTCTTTGTAGGCGGATCTGCAGATCTGCACGATGCTGACCTCGTCCATATAATCTATGGCATGGATTATAAATGAAAACACTTCGTTGGCGATGAGTGGTTTAGAACTCATCGCGACTAAGACGGGCAGCGGCTATTGCCACGCAAAACGCGAATTAAATATTCGTAGTGAGCAGCAAAATCGCGACCGTTCGCGAGCGCGCATCGCACTTCACTCTCTCACACATAGGCTCGGACTTGTCCCTGAATGGCAACTGCACGATGTACCGCCCAGATGAGTCACGAGAATGAGTTGTGATAAAGTGTTGTTCACATGCTATCTCATCTGGGGTTAGGGATGCTGCGGGTGGTAATACATCTAATTCCCAAAAACGTTGAACTAGGGAGTTTAGTTCCCTATCACTTTGTATAGAATGGTTCAGTAGGGAACCAAGCGAATGAGTAGCTAAACGAGTTTTACCGAGCAAAAGCCGTCCAAAGACTGAGTCGAAGGCGGTAGGTTGATGCGATTTTCCTTTAATATTGCGATTAAGAAGCGATTCCGCGAATACATCCGCACCGAACAGTAGGTCAATCCGGCCAGGAATGTCAAAACCGGGATCGGCTAACGATAGTGAATTGATATGAGACCAACCCGATGTATTTAATGTAGCTATTGGTTGGTCCCCGCAAATTTTTGACATTACGTGTGTTATAAACGGCAAGGTAAATAGGATAAGCAATCTACTTAAACTGAAGTCAATGCCAATTATTGTAATTTACCGAGTCATAGTAAGGGAAACTACAAGGAATGTTTTATTGTTTATATTTTCAACAGATACCATATGTATATTACATATAAGCTTATAACACAAATACATAGATTTACAATTATGTAACAAGAGGTATCGTGTACCTCTAGCAATGAGAATATAGCCAAAGTTCTCATTTAATATAATTTACTGATATAACCAAAATTAGCTTTATAAATACCATCTAAAAAAAAAACAAATCAAGTTAGTTTTATCAATTTATTATTCTCAATATTGAGTAACATAATAACTACCTATTTATTTCAGCAAAGCAGTAATATATGTACTTAACTTTGTTCAGAAGTGTTCCCGTCGGCAGCCACACAATAAGTGACCGGCCTGTCACTGTGCTTTGCTTTTATACCTCATTTTTCCCGCCAAAAGTCAACCGAACAACAGTTAACAAATTATAAAACATAAAATATAGACCAAAATATTAAAAATATTTTGGTCTATATTTGTTTGTTTGGTTTTTTTTCGGCTTGTGGGTAGACACAGTGAAACACTTATTTTTTATTGCTCCCAGTCAATTTTATGTTATAAATCTTATTTTGAATTATTTTAACGTACTAATTATCACAATTGCTTTTTAAACCCCCCTTTCCTCACAAATAATTATTATCAAGTATCTAACACAAAAATTTGACCACATCACTATGGACGCTAAACTCGCATCAAACTTGGAGGACTTGGAGGCATTGTTCAACACTAGGATGGCTGTTTATGAAGACAAGCTGGCATTGGCAACATCCGGGTCTTCTTCAGCTTCAACTCCAGCGCCGAATCTCTCATCCCTCCAGCAGGAATTCATGGAATTTAAAAGTTTTGTCTGCCAAGCGCTGTCAAAACTTAAATCCCAAATGGAGTTGCTTGCACTGGGTTTTGACAGGCACGAAACTGCTATGCGGCGCAAAGTACTTCTTATCCACGGCATTGCTGAAGAAAAGGATGAAAAGTTAATTGACATTGCTTTTAAAGTTTTCAACCTACAAATGAAGCTGTCTGAGTTGAGCCGGGAGAACTTACATGTATGTCACCGGCTTGGTTCAGTGAAGCGCAATTCCAGGCCTATACTAGTGAGATTCTTCACAACCGAGCACCGACATCTTGTTTGGGATAGCAAAAAGTCTCTCAAGGGTACCGGCATCACCATCTCCGAGTTTTTGACTCAATTGCGACACCAGACTTTCATGGCCGCTCGCAAGCGGTTTGGCATAACCAATTGCTGGTCAGTTGAGGGCAAGATCGTGGTCATCACTCCAGACAAAACACGCCACAAAATCGAATCGATGGACGAGTTGCAGAAACTGTCTTCTAAATTTCCGGTCAACAACGACCATTGTGTGCAGACGGAAGACTCCGTTTCTTCTAAATCGCCGCCTGCTGACCCTACTACACCCATTAGCAAGGTCCAAAGAAGAACTCGTCGTCGTAATTAAGTAATTGTGTTGCTTTGTAACTCGTGGGTATGATATTTACTTAACCACATTTTAACCATTGCACTGCTGCCTTTGAATTACTTTAAGTCGGTACTTTACAACTTTTCTGGTTTGACCGTCTTTTACAGTCTTGCACGATATACCTACTTTGTTTAAACTCCGTTTCAGCGAATAGGTCCTATGAGATTATGTTGGCACCCCTGTGTTTTCCTTTGTATTACGTATTGAATAAAGTAAAACAAACAGAAGTGCCAACATAACGCCATAGGAACTATTCGATGAAACGTACTCTAACTAAGTAATTTTTTAGTTTTATGTTTTACTTTATGCTTGACGGTAATCCAGTCGATATAACGTGTTTGTTTACACCGGTGATAGTGACAGTGACAACTGTCAAATGTCAGTTTGGTTGTCACTTGTCATTAGTCTGTGGCTATCTGACGTTCCATTTTAGGTACACGATGTGATGGTTAAATGGTGTATAAATACGGTATATAAATCACATAATAATAATAATTATTATTGTTTTTTTTATTTATTTTTCCTAATTTTTGTGTCTGTCTTTTATTTTAAATGTATATATTCTGTGCTTTGTTGATTTATTGCTTGTGTTCTGTATGTTTTTCTTGTGAGTCGGGGAGGTTGTATGCAATGCAACCCGTAATTTGGTAAATTTTTAAATAATTTAGTTTGTTTATTTTTATTTTTATTATTTAATTTATATAGATATATATGGATAATCTGGCTCTTAATGATAGTTTTTTCTCGTGTTCTTCTACGTCTAGTTTTGTTAGTGCGGACAGTCATGACTCGTCCGTCCCACGCTCCCTGCATGATAACCTTTCCGATCTTTTTTCCAATTACCCGAGTAACCTTCATATCGCCCATATCAACGCTCAGAGTGTTCCTGGACATTATTCAGATCTTCTGGCATCTTTTAGCAGCGTTCACCTTGACATTCTTCTCATCTCTGAATCATTTTTAAAGCCTTCCCTTCCTTCAACTCACTTCGCACTTCCTGGTTTTGTGTTGCTTCGCAACGACAGGACGGGAAAGGGCGGTGGCGGTGTTGCTGTCTACTTACGCGCTGACCTTCCTTATAAGGTTATTTGTTCTTCTCCTTCTCTTTACTCTGAATCGGCTGAATACATCTTTCTGGAAGTTATGGTCAACAGTACTAAGATTTTGGTAGCTGTGCTGTACAGCCCAAACCTACACGTTAACTATTTTGATGATCTTGACATGCAGCTTAATGACCTGTGTCCCCAGTACAGTCATATCATCATTATGGGTGACTTTAATACGTGTCTACTAAAAGATGATGCTCGTGCTCGTAGACTGCAGAGTCTCCTATCATCTGTTAATCTACACATTCTTCCCCTTTCTGCTACTCACCACTCACCAAATTGTTCTCCTTCTTTGCTCGACCTTATGATTGTCTCTTCTCCTTCTAATGTTTCTGATCATGGTCAACTTCCTGCATGCTTCTCGTATCACAATCTTCTCTACCTCTCTTATCGTATCCGTACCCCCAAGCGTAAACCTAAGCTTTTACATTTACGTGGCTACAAGGGTATGAATCTGGAGGCATTACAGCGTGATGCGAGTACTATCGACTGTAGCCCTGTGGCAGATACCAGCGATATCGACGAGAAAGTGTACCTTTTTACCAATCTCTTACTTGAACTCTATGATCGTCATGCCCCAGTGCGACTTGTCAAGGTAAAGCGCGAACCGGCGCCTTGGATTACGTCTGAAATTCAGGATGCCATGGCTCGGAAGACCAGAGCGAAGCGGAAATTTGAACGCAGACCCACATCTGAAAACCTTTCTCAGTATAAGATCGCACGCAACCGCTGCAATCATTTATGTCAGACCGCCAGAAGAAAATATTTTCATGACAACCTAGTTGACCGTAGCTCTGGCGATGTCTGGAAATTCTTAAGGTCTGTTGGTGTTGGCAGATCACAGGAAAACGCCTGTAAGGATATTGACCTTACGGCCTTAAATAATCATTTTTCTATGCCTCCTATCACTCTTGATCCTTCTACCAAATCTTCTACTCTACTTGAACTTACCTGTCTCCCTACACCTCGCTGTCCCCCTTTCCATTTCTCTTCCGTTGCCTCTGAGGACGTCAAAAAATCAGTTTTAGCCATCTCTTCCTCTGCAATCGGCAATGACGGCTTGTGCTCTCGTATGATTTTTCCTATTCTTCCACAACTACTTCCCATCCTATCTCATATCTTTGACTTCTCTTTGACTTCCCGTTCCTTTCCCGCAGCCTGGAAACTAGCTCATGTAATTCCTCTGCCAAAAACTTCAAATCCTTCCTCATTTGCGCAGTACAGGCCCATTTCCATACTTCCCTTTCTGTCCAAAGTCCTTGAGCACATTGTACACCGTCAAGTATCCGATTTCTTAACATCCTTTAACCTTATTTCCCCTTTTCAATCCGGTTTCCGCCCTGGCCATAGCACTGTAACCGCTCTCCTTAAAGTCACTGACGACATCCGCTGGGCCATGGAAAACAAATCACTCACTATCCTCGTCTTACTTGATTTTAGTTCGGCGTTCAATTCTGTAGATTTTGATATCCTCTTAGGCATCCTCCAAACAACCAACTTTTCCTCTTCCTCTCTGGCTTGGTTTGGATCATACCTTCGGGGCCGCTCTCAGCGCGTCCGCCATGAAGAGTCTTTCTCTGATTGGTGTGACCTAGTTGCGAGCGTGCCTCAGGGTGGTGTCCTATCTCCTCTTCTTTTCTCCATCTTTATTAACTCTATCTCCTCTGTTATTTCCTCTAATTATCACCTATATGCAGATGATTTGCAGATCTATCGGCGTTTTCGATTATCTGAAGTGGAGTCGGCTATCGATGCTATGAACAGCGACCTGGCTAGCATCAGCAGGTGGGCAAGGTCTTATGGCCTGCAGATAAACCCTGCTAAGTCGCAAGCTCTGATAATTGGCAGCAGGCATTACCGTAACGCGCTTGATCTGTCCTCTCTGATGCCTCTCAGTCTCGACGGTGTTGTGATCCCCATCTCCAACACAGCTAAAAATCTTGGGGTAATGTTGGATTCACATTTGTCATGGCGTGATCAGGTCAACGAGGTAAGTCGTAAGGTACACTTCTCCTTCCACTCGCTGAAGTGTCTCCAGACCTTCCTACCTTTGAAGACTAAAATTGTATTAGCTCAATCGTTAATTCAGCCGATCATTGACTACGCCGACGCCTGCTACCTTGATGCCACAGAGGAGCTTCTTAATAAACTTGAGAGGTTGCAAAATATATGTATTCGTTTTGTTTACGGACTGAAAAAGTATGATCATGTATCTCAGTTTCGCAATGAACTCAAGTGGCTCCCAATCCGCCTTCGCAGGAACACTCGAATACTATGTCTGTTGTATAATATCCTTCATCACCCCCTATACCCTTCTTACTTGCGTGAGCGTTTTACCTATGTCCGTTCCCCCGATGTCCATTGTAGATCCCATCTTAAATCCAACCTCAGAATCCAACCCCATACTACTGATTTTTATTCCTTCTCCTTCACTGTTCATGCCGTCCGACTGTGGAATGCGCTGCCGCCTAACATCCGGGATTCTCCTTCCATCTCTACTTTCAAGCGACGTATAAAAGAGCACTTTCTTTCCTCTCTTATCTAATATTTATCCATATATATAATTTTATATATATATATTTATATATATGTAGGTCGTATAGGGTGTGTGAGGGTACAAAGAAGAAAAGTCCGAAGTGCACAAGCAGAAGAGGAAATAAAGTTTATTATAATACACAGGCACAGGTTACAGTTCTCACACACATATAAGTACGACACTACGAAGAATAAGAACGAGTGATAGTAGGAAGATAGATAGCACGAAAATAAGCATATAAGCAGTATACACTAGGCGCGGCTAAGCTACGATACTAGCTGTGACGGTTGCGGTAAGACGCGTGAACATACTGACTAGTACCGAACACTCGAGAGCCACACCGGCGTGCGCGCTCGCAGAGCGCGACGCATGACAGCCCGTCCCGCTCACGCAACCGGTCCGGGTGACGTAGCGGGCCGGCTTGCCGAGAACAAAAGGCGCGTCATAGCTACGCCGGCGCCGGCTAGTTGAGAATTTATCTATATATAAAAATGTGTTTGTTCGTTGAACTTTATTTTATTATCAATGTTAGTTTTAATTTAGTTTTTATATAATAATAGTTTTTAGTTTTAATTTCGTTTTATAGAATAATAATTAAGAAACTTAATAAAACAAGATTTTAAGTTAAATACATAAATAAATATACAGTAGGTCACTACATATATTTTGTTTTATATCTTAGTAATTTCAGTCTACTGTATTTTGTTATTTTATATAATTTATTATATTATTATTTTCTTACTACACACTGTGTCTATGTCTCTTTTTAAATGTTTCCAGTCACAGGTCTGCTGGAAGAAATTTCACATGAAATAAGCAGTACCTTTGTACCTATTTATTCTGTATATGTCTATTATTGTATGTCTGTTGTGTGTACAAAAACTTATAAATAAATAAATAAATATTAGCAGATAATTAAACACACAATTAAACACTATTTTTAAGAAGTAATTAACAGTTTAAACAGATCTAATTGTTTTCAATAAGCAAAATCTGTATGATTTCCGTTGGCAAAACAATTTACTTCTACCTACTTTATCACGGCCATTCCGACATGTAGTTCGTTCTCGGACTACATGTACATACTAAAAAAAAACTTAATACTAATGATTACTAAATACACTTTTATAATTAACTTAATGCTAATACATATTATTCATTTTTGTAGTCCAACCTTCTCACATTAAGTGGACAAAACAACAACGGTCAGTACTTTGACATCCATCTAAACCTGTCACCTGCTGCACATGAGACGGGTTAGAGCAAAGTCACTGACTTCAGCAGTTCCAATCAAAATCTGTTTCTCATTCCATTTGTCACATCTGACATAATTTTCATATGGGTACAATATAATATTTGATATGAAGAATCACATTATTCGACATCATCAATCCATTCTCCAGACCATAGTCTCAATTTATCTTTGGCTACAGTTATATTTCTTAAAGTGCCTATTCCCCGTAAGGAGTACCTATCATTAGGTAAGACAGCTGTGATCTCATAAGGACCTTTAAATCTGGGACATAGTTTATCATGACGCCTGTGGTCTTGGTTTACATAAACGGTATTTCCAACATCAAAAACACTATTATCTCGCCTTACGGTATCGAATCGAGTTTTGAATTTGTTTTCCTCATTACACAGACGCTGATAAGCAAGTTCACGATCTGCCCTAACATCTATGTTATCTTCGGGAATATTTATATCGTTCAAATGAGCTTGGATACAGGGGATATTAGCATTACAGCCTATAAGCAAACGAATCGGTGTGAAACCCGTAGAACTCTGAATAGTGGTGTTAATCGACTGTTATACCTTCCACAATCCGCTTGGCCAATCTGACGAGCCATTACAAGTAGTATTTAGCATATTGATCACTGTAGCGACATATCTTTCTATTTGACCATTACCTCTTGGTGTGCCTGTAGCAACCATATGATGTTCTATATGTAACTCTCTAAATAAGGAACGAATTTGGTTAGCACTAAAATTCGTGCCCCTATCTGTGATAACTATTGATGGGGTTCCAAATATAGTGATAGTTTCCCTTATAATAGGTACTAGTTCGATAGAGTTCAGAGTTTTGAGAGGTTTTAGTAAACAAAATTTGGTAAAGCCGTCGACCAAAAGTAGAATATGTTTGTATCCGTCACTTGTTTGTCTGAAAGGACCTGTACAATCCAGATGGATTGTATGAAAGGGAATAGGGGTTTTATCAATGGGATGTAAATAGCCTTGTTTTGGACCAGAATGACCTTTCCTTTCCACACATATTATACAGTGCTTTAAATATTTTCTAACAAAAGTAGACATACGGGGAAACCAAAAATGTTCGCAAAGCTTTTTGAATGTTTTAGTAAACCCTACGTGGCAGTTTTCATCTTGGAATAATTTTAGAAGGCTGAATCTGGATCCTTTTGGCACATATAATTTAGGTTCGTTACGTTGTACTTTGCAAAAAAATAAATTATTTTGTAATAAGTATTGATTTTCGTCTAATTCACCAGCTATAATTTTAGCTATTAAATTTTGGGTTTCTGAATCATTTTGTTGGGCGATTTCTAACCAAGATGGAGGCTCTTCAATCAAATGAATCATGCTAGAAAACTTGGGTGATTTACTATTGGATTGTATAGTGACGGTCTGTGGTGGCAAAGGGCTAGATACTGATGCACCAGCAGGAGTGGAGACTTCGACAGGATTACGCCTAAGAAAATCTACATGGCCTATGCATCTACCTTTTTATATATTACCTCAAAATTTAAATCTTGTAAAAACGTCCACCAACGGGCAACGCGGGGAGTTAAATCTTTTTTATTCATAGTGCTCTTAATAGAATTACAGTCTGTAAAAATCTTAAATGGAATACCTAGAAGGTATACTCTAAAATGTTTTAAAGCATTATATATAGTGTTCAGGGGGTGGATCTACCAGTTATCTGTCCGACACTTGGCTAGATCCTCCACGGGTACGCGACCCCGGACTGCCCTAGCTGTTACTGTCACATTCATTGTACCTCCGTGATGGTAGCATCCTATATCCCGTCCTACCTTGTTATCCTTTCCAACATATCCTTTCCCAAATCCTTATCCCGCAGGAACGCAACGGATAATTACAAAAATAATTTAATTATCCAAAATGGCGGCGATGTGGTTCGCCACCCATCACGTCTCGTTCCTCGCGGGGGCGAAAAGTGGGCCACGGAGAGCCGCCTCGCTGCGTTGAATGCAAGAGGAGGAATGGATGGTAAGGTGGATGAAGTGTGTCAGATGATGGATGTCGAGACGAAAATAAAGAATGGTATGCTGAGATGGTTTGGCTATGTCGAGAGAATGAATAAAAGAACGATTGACGAAAAAGTGTATAAGGCGAGTGTGAATGAGAAAAGGCCACATCAAGAGCATACCATAAACCGAACAGCATGTATGCAGGGAATAATGAAAGTGGACAAAGCGAAACAAGTGTGTAAGGATCGTAGCAAGTGGAAAGAAGTGGTCTCTGCCTACCCCTACAAGGGAAAGAGGCGTGATTATATGTATATAGCCAAAGTTTCTAGATCATACGAACAATATTTGGATTCCGCGGGTGAAATTTTTCGACTGAAATAAGCTATAACTTTTTTGACATTATTGATTTTTTGTATTAAAATGGCTCCATAGCCCAAGAAACTAGCATCTGTATATAGTTCAGTTGGTAAACAAGGATCAAATACTGTTAATAATGGTTTACTAGATAAATGTTTTATAACATAATTTCTAGCCGTATCCTGTTCTATTCCCCACTCCCATTTGTGGTTACTTTTTGTTAATTTGGTTATAGGTGCAGTTTGATTTGCGAAATAGGGAATAAATTTGCGGAAGTAACTAGCAAGACCCATAAACTGGCTTACTTGCTTAACGTTTTTAGGGACAGGGGAGTTTACTTAATCAGCTATCTTTGCCTCACTGGGGCTATACTTTGTACAAAAAACTTAAATTTTTTAATATTTATAGTAAATCCTGAACAGCTTTAAAATGCCTGAACCGTTTCATCTAAATAGTGAAGACCTTCTTCTATTGTTGAAAATGGAATTAAGATGTCATCTATATAAACTAAAAGAAATTTCAAGTGCTGCACAGCTTTTGTGATAGCTCTTTGGAAAACTGAGGGCCCATTGCAAATACCAAACGGCATTCTTAAAAACTCAAAATGACCATCGGGTGTCACAAAAGCTGTGTATTTTATGGACTCTGATGCTACGGGAATTTGGTAAAAACCATTTTTCATATCAATAGAAATGAAGAATTTAGCTTTACCTAATTTATCGATTTGGTCTTCGATTAGAGGGAGAGGGTAGCGATCTTTATCCAAAATTTTATTTAGTGCTCTATAATCTAATCATAATCTATCGCTGCCGTCTTTTTTCTTAACTAATATTACTGGATTTGAAAAAGGGGAGTCACTTTCACAAATTATGTTATGCTTTAAAAGTTCTTGAATAATTTTATTAACCTTCTCTCTCTCTATCGGCGCCAATCGATAAAGACGATAATTGATGATTTCATCTTTAATTAATCGTAACTTAAGTTCACCGGTTTTTACGGTAGTAGTTCCATCGAAGACAGAAGGGTATTTCTGAAAGATGTATTTTATTTTATCTTGTAGCCCCAAATCTAAATGATAAATTTTTGAGGATGACTCATTTAAATCGGATGTATCAGTAGAAATCATATAAACTTCTGTCTTAGTTGGAACCGACTTCCTAAATAGACGACTACCTAATGAATCTGTTACGATTTCTATGTCTTGATATTGAACAGCGTTTCGACCTATTAATAAATTATACTGAAAATCATAGTCTCTAACAACATATATATCTAGCTCTAAACAAATTGCATCGAATTTCACTGGTACGGTAATTAAAGCAAAAACATGTATTTTATTTAGACCTATACCGTTTAAATAAATTGATATTGGTGAAAAATGGCAACCTAATCTTCTTATTTATTTATTTATTTATTTATTTTATTTATTTATTTATTACATTTTAAAGAAGGCTTACAGACTAACAATAAAAATGATATAATGAGTATAATATTATCAAATAGCTAATTACAAGCCTCCACACATATGTAGATATAAAAGGAAATGTATCGAAAAAAAAGAAAGAAAGTAATTACACAAGTATAAGTCAATTACGAGAGAAGCTATTTAACAATCGAAAAATATTTGTGCCATTTGCCGTCGCAGTGTCACCACACTGGTACAGAACAAATCGATATCAAGGTCCCCCGAGAGTCTATTAAAACCAAGTGCACTCCGAATCGAAAAAACATTTTTCACATAATTGGTTGATGCGAAAGGTACACTTAATATTGGTCGCTGACGTAATCCCATTAGGTTTGTGCGTAATGCCAAATTAGCAACAAGATCAGGACAATCAATGTTGCCGTTTGCAATACCCATCAGCAGACTTATGTCCCCAATGTGACGCCTCAACTCCAGAGGAAGGAAGTGGTACCGTTTACAGCGGTGTTCATAGTCAACAGAGTATTGCCGTGCCTTATAATCTAGGTAACGTAGAAATTTTCTTTGCACGCCCTCTATACGCGACTTATAAATTTCGTACTGCGGGTTCCAAACCTGAGATGCGTATTCTAAGTGGCTACGCACGAACGAGCAATACAAGATTTTTACTGGTTTAAGTGAGCGGAAACATGCCGTGGTGCGTAGCATAAATCCCAGAGATTTTGATGCCTTTGTCACTATGGTATCCACATGCCGATCAAACAGAAGCTTGTCATCTACGATCACCCCTAAATCCCTTATGCTATGGAGTCTGCTAATTAATTGATTGTTTATTGTATAATTAAATTTTATCAATGATGTGCGACGTGAGAATGTAAGGACAAAACATTTAGATACATTTAATTGGAGTTTGTTACGGATGCAGTATAACTCAAATCTGTGCAGGTCATCTTGCAACTGGTTTGCATCCGACATGTCTTTAATAACTTTGTGAATTTTCATGTCGTCAGCATAGAGTAAAATATACGAATGATGAAAGCACTGTGTGATGTCAGCAATGAACAATATGAATAACAAAGGACCCAGAATGGAGCCCTGTGGCACCCCGGAAGGTACAGAACTCCAACCAGAGGTGTAACCTTGAAGCACAACAGCCTGCGTTCTGTTCTCTATATAGGACACGAACCATCGGTACAAGTCCCCGTGAATTCCGGCGAGAAATAGCTTCTTCAGCAGCATGCGATGATCAATACGGTCAAAACACTTACTATAGTCGGTATAAACCACGTCAACTTGGCGCTGTGCCATACCATTGGTAATAAATTCTTGTGACAGGAGCAAGTTAGACGTGGTTGAGCGGTTCTTTACAAAACCGTGTTGTTCATCACCAAGAATTGTTCTGAAAGCCGCATAGACATCGGTATAAACTATCCGTTCAAACACTTTAGAAAAAAGGCAGATTTTAGATATGGGGCGGTAGTTTTCCATGTCAGCTTTGTCACCCTTTTTATAGACGGGAGTGACGAAAGCTGACTTCCAGATCTTTGGGATTATACCTTCAGAAAGAGAACGCTTGAATAGGATAGTTATAGGTTCAGCAAGACTATCAGCACAAGTAACTATGAACAATGGAGGTATAAGGTCTGGTCCACCTGATTTGGTTTGGTCTAAGGCTTTAAGCAGCTTCAGTACACGTGAGTGGTTTATATTAACCGTGCTGATAGACATAGCAGTATCACAATATCTTTCACTGGGAGTAGATTCATCCTCACCATCTGATACTGGTTCTAAAAAGGTAGACTGGAAATAGCTAGCAAAAAGGTTGCTAATATCTTGCCCAGAACTCACAGATGTCTCGCGGTAGAACATCATATTAGGAAATGAGCCAGCCCTCCGCTTACTTTTTATAAACGTCCAAAATGATTTAGGATTTTTAATAATAGAAGCCTCAATATGAGCCATATAACTGTCATAACATGTTTTTTCCAACTCAATAGCTCTGCTGCGTAGTAATGAAAAGGAGTGATAATCAGATAAATTACTGTATTTTTTATACTTCTTGTGATATTTATGTTTTTCTTTAATAATTTTAATCAGAGCTGGGGTGTACCAAGGTGGGTAGGAGGATTGTTTTATCGATTTTAAAGGGATGTGTTCATTCCTAAGCTCATAAAGTTTGTTATAAAATTTAGTGACAGCATCTTCTAAGCTTACCGAGTTTCAAAACTGATGCCAGTCAATTAGGTTAAGCTCTGATTTAATGGCCTCATAATTCCCCTTCGAGAAAACATAACGTTGCTTAGGTTTATCGACAAGTGTATGAAGTTCGACAAATTTTGTCGCAATAATTATGGGCTTGTGATGAGGATCAATAGGCAGAGAAAGAGGGTCCGTACATTCTGAGACAGTTACCATGTCATTACAGAATACAAGGTCTAGTAGTCTGCAATTAATATTTCGCTCACCATTAAACTGTGACATGTTAAATGTTTGAAGTGTATCAAAGAAATAAGTGGCATGCTGTGAAGAAATATTTTGAGGGATTAACTCACCATTAGTGGCTATGTCCCCATTACACCACTCGACATCATTACCAAAATTAAAATCACCCACGAGCAAAAACTTATCAAGTGGATGAGTCAAAATTAAGTTATTAAGACTATCCGCGAAATTACGCAACTGATTACTATAAGAATTACCGAGATTCTCCTTACACAAGTAAAGCGCACATACATGTAAATTGTAACTAACCTGTGGTTTAGACCTTTTAAGGATTAAGGATAGCCATATATCCTCCGCAGAACTACGCCAATCCAACCTCTCAACTATTGTAAGTTCATGTTTCACCGCAATCAGAACACCACCACCACGCAACTGACCTGTTCGGGAGTAGTCACGATCACGTCTCCAAACCAGGTAACGTCCATCGAAAAATTCACTGCTATAAAAGCTGTCATCTAACCACGTTTCTGTAAATATAATTATATCGTAGGAACTAAGACATACTCCTCGAAACACTATGCTTGTTTTCGTACGCAAGCCACGCACATTCTGGTAATAAATTTTAAGCGTAGCCATAATTAACTTTAACCACGCCTAGATAGCTTATAAATAGATAAAGATTTGTCAAAAATAATTCAATTATTACTGATAAAAACGAGTGCAAGTTATTATCGCAACTATTATAACAGTTATGATGGGTAGTGGTAAAATAAATTAATAGACACAGCAATACACAGTGACTAGTAAAAATATCATTATAAAAAACTGGTGTTATAAAGACAAACAATAAGCGACGACCTGCACAGAGATAAGAGAACCGCGGAGTAAAACGTCATAACTGACCACGGATTTTGAGGGAAAGTGTATTCTATGACACGACTTATAAGGTTACAATTGGCATTGCGGAAAATCACATTGCAAAAATAATACTGAATTGACTTACTTGGGCAAACTGAGCAACGACACAAAACCAATAGGAATACGCAACTAGCACACATAAGACTAAGATTCTCAAACAACTTTGCTTCGCACTTAGGAAACAACACACTTATAACAACATAATATTATGACAGCGGTTGTAACGAGTATTATCAGTGAATAATTTAGACCATTTTTTGTAGATCTTTCTCCGACCTGATAACCAGTGTTGGCGACAAATCGTTTTTTCTCGCATGTATCTTCGTGTGCTTGACCCAAACGTATTTGAAATCCATTTCTGCTAAGGTTTTCTTAGTTTTGGACAGCAACATTTTGTTTCTTATCGTTAAGTGATCATTTATGAAAATTTTATGGTTGCCAATTAATCCAATTTTAACTGGCGTCAGAGGTGAGATCTTGAGTTCGTGCCTAGCAGCTGCTATGAAATCTTCTTTTACGTAACGTTGGCAGAAACAGACTATAATGGGCTTTATATGGTCTTTTTCACTAGTAGGTACTCGAGTGATGAAGTTAATTTGATTTTTTGAGATTGGGTAATTAACTTTAGCACTGATTTTGGCTATTATTTCCAATAGGTTTTCGTTACCTGTTTGCGGCACTCCCTTAACTTTAACATTGTTCATACGTGACCACTGATCTTTACTATTATTGTCGTCTTCCAATTTATCCAAACGGGCTTGCAGTTGTTCGACCTGGTTTTGAACCTTTTCAACTTTCTCGATACGTAGCTCCATATCCTTCAGCTTTCCAGTGACCTCTTTCATAACTTCGCTGTACTGATTTGCCATGGTTGTTTTGAAATCAACAAATTCATTCCTCAATGCGACGATTTCTTCTTTCATATTCTCGAATGTGGCAAGCTTCAATGACAACGCTCGAATTTCCTGCAGGACCATCGACTCAGGTTCCGTCACCGGGGTAGGTGATACAGGCATGGTAGGTTGTAGGGCATTGCCTGCCAGCTTACATTTGCTGCAACGCCACACACGCGTACGATCCCCTAGCTTTCGGTAGCCAGTTTCAGTAACACCTCCACAGTGGAAATGCATCATAAGGTTACAAGATTTACAGTGAGCACGATCGGTCAAAGCGTCACTGCACATACCGCACTTTTGTGCATCCATTTTTGTGCAAAAAATTTGAGAAACAGTGGAATTCTTTTTAAAATCGACAGCAATTTCTATCAACACAGCCGCATGCACCGAGGTCTACGACCGACTGTCGTTCTTGCAATTGATTCTCTTATCAGACTACAACTAGCTCCTGTATCTATGAGACAATCAATCGGAATATCATTTATGACAACTTTAGTAAAATTTAGTTCAGTTTTTCTAAAAAATTAAATTCTTTGTTTGGTATTAAAGCTTATGGATGAAGAATTATTCGATTCAGCTTTTTGTTTATGATAGCAAACAGATTCAGTGTGTCCAATTTTTTTGCAATATGTACAAACTTTTGGTCCGATAGGCTTAGATAACTGTGTGACATGATTTACAGGTGTATTAAAGTTTAGTGTACTTTTGGGACATTGATGCTGTATGTGACCAAACTTATTACAAGAATAACATTTCTTTTCATTGTTCAACTTAGGTCGTTTTTTTCAGAAGGTCCGGCGTTAGGATTTTCTAAGGGTCTCTTTTTTGCTTTTACATATACTGAAAGCAGTGATATAAGGGCAGCAGTAGTAGTGATACCACTATTTAGTGAAGCCATCTTAACGTCGACATCAGAAATCCCTCCACAAACTAATTCTACTATTTGGTCTTTTTCTCTACTGTATTCACTATAAGAATCTGCCGAGTCTGATGTATATAAAACTGCCCTACTGAGTTTCTCCGATAAGTTTTTCTTTTCGGGAAAGACATCGATAATATCTATACGAATTTTTTCCCAGGATCTGCCTTCGGTTGGTTCCCATGATTCGAACCACGTCACGGCAGATCCTTTTTAGGGCCTTACCGGCTGGTTTGGAAATAAACGAGGTATAAGATTTAAGTGGACTGTATTTTAGGAGGATGGCTGATTATCGCCAAGAGGTGAGCGAGCGATGTAGGTCTATGGGAAAAAGCACGCATACCTGGCTCTCCAGCGTTGGGCAGTACAAGATGGCGGGCGGCTTTCTTCCCGATGCGATCACAAAACTGTCACGTTCACACCCGCGGGCGGATTATCACAAAAGTTCGCTATCCGGCAGCAGCAGTAAGGAGGCGATGCAGCACAGGAGCGACACGGGCGCGGTATCGTGTGCCTCCTCTCGGCGATTCGTTTATTTCCAGCGGTTTGCGAAAGCGCGTACGTGCGTTACGCGCCAGGCGTGCGGAAGGATCGGTAAGGAAGCGGCGGGGTTCACATCGCTCATTCCAAAAGTGGTCAAATGAATGAATGGAACTAATATTGCGAAATATGGATGAGACGACTAGTAGTCCGTCTTAGAAAGATAGATGGCACTACCATTTCCCCCCGGCCTTAAAGGGTTGCCTTTAAAGAAATATAATAATAATAATCTAGATATGTAAGGTGTACTACCGCATAACCTATACACAGTCTGAGACAGCGAGCGTTAAAATATTTTAAATTAATTGCGTTAATTGAATTACAAACTAAATACCTAAACTAAGAAAGAGATCCAACTTCAAGCTAGATCTTACTGAGTCGGTAGCGGACAGAGACGTACAACAGGGCGCACGTAGCTACCCTTAGCGGTTTTTACAGTAACGACGCGGGTTGTGCCGTCCTTCGCGGTATGTAACTTCTCAACAATGCCCAGTGGCCATGAAAGCGGTGCTGAATTATCATTTATAATAATTACCAACGTACCCTCCTGTATAGGGGATGCAGGACTATTCCATTTAGATCTAGCCTGAAGTTGGTGAAGATATTCTGAGCGCCAGCGCCGCCAAAACGACTGTACGAGGTTGTCAAGAAGAGTATGTCTCTGAAGCAAGCTAGAAGAGTCTGCTTCAGGCGCGGGAAGTGACGACAATGGCACATATTTAAAAAATGCGCGGGAGTTAACGCGGATGGTTCAGCAGGGTCACTACTGAGTGCTGTGAGCGGGCGCGAGTTAACAAGTGCCTCGATTTGCACGAGGACAGTTAAAAGCTCTTCGTAAGAAAGGATTTGTTGACCTATGACTCTGAAGAGATGCGTTTTAATTACTTTGACCATGCTTTCCCAACATCCGCCAAAATGTGGTGAAGCAGGCGGAATAAACTTCCAATCAATGCGATTAATGGAAAGTTCCTCCTGAAGACGTGAACTATACTCTTTATTGAGAAATTTATAGAGATCGCGTAGATAAGAACTTGCACCCACGAAACATGTGCCGTTATCCGTGTATAAACACTTTACGGGACCACGTCGCGAAAGAAAACGTTTTAGAGCTGCGAGAAATGAAACCGTACTTAAATCCGTCGCAACTTCGATGTGCGTAGCGCGAGTTGTAAGGCATGTGAAAATACATAGCCAAGCTTTACGGCTTTTGACGCTTCTACCACGAACTGGTGTGTACTGCAGTGGTCCTGCGTAATCACAACCGGTATGTGTAAACGCTTTATCTACCTGGTTGACACGTTGGCTAGGAAGATCTGCCATTGGAGGAAAAAGATCGGACGCGGACGGAATTTAAAACAGGTGTTACATTTATGAATTATGTGGCGAATTATTCGTCGCGCAGCGAGAATCCAGTAGTTTTGCCTAAGTAAGGACATGAGTAACTCTGGACCTGCGTGGAGATGCTTCTTGTGATAGAAATCAACAAGAAGGTTGACTACATGGTCGTGACGCGGCAGGATGCAAGGATGCTTGTAGTTGTAAGGTACGTCCGAATTTGACAAACGACCGCCAACACGTATGATGCCGTGCTCATCGAGAGATGGCTTGAGTTTAAGAAGAGCGGGAGAACAAGGAACGTTATTTTTTTAATTTTGAACATCCTTACTAAAATGAACAGCCTGTAGGGCGCGCAACAATGTATACTCTGCGACCTCAAGATCAGAGCTTGAAACAGAAGTTCCATTAGGTAATTTCTTAATAAACCTACAGACATAAACGATGACACGTAGTAACTTAGACCACGATGACATGCGTAGCGCGAGTGCGTAAATAAGAGATTCCGCAACCTCAATGGTCACGGGATGAGAGACAGACTTCCGCTCAGGTATATCCTCGTCCTCTGCATCGTGGACAGATGGATGTATAGGCCACTCTGATGGATCACGAGAAATCCAAGAAGGGCCATGATGCCACAAAGGATGATCCAGAAGATTAGCCGGAGTAACACCACGAGACAGGCAATCCGCAGGATTCTCAGTACCCGCGACGTGATTGAAACAAGTAGCAGGAATAAGTTCAATTATTTTAGTAATGCGATTGGCGACAAAGGTCTGCCAGCGGTGCGGAGAAGAATTAATCCAAGCGAGCACTACTTTGGAGTCGGAAAATGCATATATCTTATTGATGGAGTGATGGGGCGCAATTGTGTCTTGAACTTTGCGAAGCAACCGAGACAGCAACAGAGCACAACTCCAGTCTCGCAACCGAAATGGTTTTGACAGGCGAGACCTTAGACTTGGCACAAACTAGCTGCACAGAGTGGTTAGATCCAATGCGGACTTGCAAATATATGACTCCGTCATAAGCGCGCTCACTGGCGTCAGCGAAACCTATTAAGTTAACAAAACATCCATCTACTAAACCTAGATGGCGCGGCACAATTATTTTATTGAGTGCGGGAAGTTCAGCACAAAACTGTTTCCAAACAGCGACAATATGGTCGGGAGGAGTGTCATCCCAATCACATTTTGCTAACCAAAGCTCTTTGATCAAGAGCTTGGCATATAAAATGGTAGGAGCCACAAAACCCATTATGTCCCATAAACGACCCACTGTGGATAGCATTGCGCGTTTGGTACACTTATCACCTGGTGATAAGATGTCAAAGCGGAAGTTATCACAATGTCTGTCCCAGCGTAAACCAAGAACCTTGTGATGTGCGGACCTCTCGAACTCAATGTTCGGAGAAGCTTTATGCGAATCAGGTATGTGCGCGAGAACCTCTTTGGAATTGCTTGTCCATTTGACAAGGTCAAATTGGCCTCGTTTGAAAAGCTGAATAAGCTCTTCACAAAGCGAAACTGCTTGCGGAGCGGATGCGACACTACAGACAACGTCGTCCATGTATAAAGCGGAAGCAGCAACAGCGGCTGCAGCGGGAAGTTGTCGCCTTCATCAGCGATCAACTGGCGGACAACTCGTAACGCGTGATATGGACTAGACTTAAGTCCAAAACAAACGCGATTAAATTGATACACGGTTAAAGGCTCACTATTGTCAAAACGATATAAAATTCGTTGAAATCTACGGTCGGATTCGCGAATGCCGATATTGAGAAACATTTGTCTACAATCAGCTGAAAGTGCAATTTTGAAAAGGCGGAATTTAATTAAGATGTTAAATAAATCACCCTGTAGATCAGGACCGGCATGCAAAATGTCATTGATCGACTGACCCGATGTAGTTCGGCAACTAGCATCTAAAACCACACGAAGTTTAGTGGAGGTCTTATCTTCGCGAACCACGCCGTGATGCGGAATATAATACGCGGGAAGAGAATTGCCCTCGTCGTTTACAACTGGGCTTAAAAAACCTTTATTTATGTAATCACGCATGACGTCATTATAAGCACCGCGTAATTTAAGCGGCGCATCGAGTTTACGTTCTAAACAGTATAAGCGCCTAAGTGCAGCAGCGTGCGAGTCGCCTAAAGAATACGGGTCGCCACAGAACGGCAATGCTACAACATATCTACCACTATCGTCGCGAACAGTGGTAGCGCGGAAATGTTCTTCACACTCGAGATCCTTACGGCTCAACGAGGGCGGTGCGGAGACCTCTTCAAGCTCCCAAAATCGCTTAAGAAGAGAATTAATATTATTTTCTTGAAGAACAGAACAGCAAGACGTAGTATAATGTGTATTATGATTTGAGTGGCTGAATGTTAACAATCTACAAATAAATCTTTCAAAAACTAATTTCATCCAATTTTCTAATTATAAGCAAGTGCCACAAAAAATCAAACTTGAGTTCAACGGAGAGCAGTTAACGAAACAATGCAGTGCCAAATTTTTAGGATTAATTTTAGACGAAAACTGTAATTGGAAGTGGCATATTGATACTGTCTGTAAGAAGCTAAATAGATTTGTATATGCCCTAAAGAAACTAAGACAATGCGCTGATTCTCACACTGCCCTTACAGCATATTATGGTTATGTCCAATCTATTTTGAGGTATGGTTTGGTTCTCTGGGGTAATTCTACTGACATAAACAAAGTTTTTATTGTACAAAAAAAGTGTATTCGTGCTATTTGCGGTGTTGGCCCATTAGAATCTTGTAGACCACTTTTCAAAAAACTACGTGTAATGACTCTGGTATCCCTATATATTTTATTTTTATTTTTATTTTTATTTTTATTTTATTTATATATAGCTGAGATAGGTATGTTTGTTCGAAACCATCCTCATCTTTATCCCACAGTTAGTGAAGATTGCAAATTTAAACAAAGGGACCCTACTAAATTAAGAATGGAAAGATGTAGAAGTACTTTACATAAGAAAAAATAGTCGAATGATGGTAATTAATATATATAACAAAATTCCTAAAGAGATTAGAGAGCTACCTAAATCAAGATTTAAAAGAAAGTTAAAAGGTTGGCTTTTAGAAAAGTGCTTCTACACAATAGAAGAGTATATTAATTATAGAAAATAGATTTGATACTATTTATTAGTATAAGTTTAAACACTTATCTGCTATTAATTTTCGCATGCCTACTGAAGGCAAGATATGCTAAGGGACTTATTTTGTTTTACCAACTTTTGTATTTACCATGTCTTTGCGAATAAAGATTTTCATTTTCATTTTTCATATGCAGCGTAGGTACAGCACCCATAACTACATAGCCAAATACCGTCTCAATAGCGGGAGGTAAATTATATTGCTCACTACGTACAACATTAGGTAGTAGTAAGTGCGGAAAAACTGAAGCATCGATCAAAACATCGATATTACCCGGCTGCGCAAAGTGAGCATCAGCGAGCGGCAATGTCTGATTCTGAAACATTTCACCGACATTCGTTTCGCCATTGAACGGTTAACCGACAAAACGATTCACTTTTCATATTTTCACCGACAGAACGTTTCAATGACGAACGTTTCGCCGACACAACGATTCGCTTTTCATCATTTCACCGATAGAACGTTTCGAGGGTAAACGACTCGCCGACAGAACGATTCACTTTTGAACATTTAATCGATAGAACCTTTTACCAACTAACGATTCGCCGACCCAACTGTTCTCATGCTCCTGGGGTATAAACCATGGGTATTTGACTGACATGTATCAAGTTGTAAAGAATGCAAAACTTGAGCAAAACTAACTACATGTATCATACAAAGTATGGTTACAAACATACGTCTTGAAAGGTGAAATGAAACATATTTTTAAATGTAAATAATATTTATTATTAAGAATTACCTAAGCAACATGATTAATACCTAAAGAAAAAAATAAGAAATCAACTGTGATCAACAAAAACCATTCTAAGGTTCATAGGATACTTATTTTGTGTTAAATAAATGAGAAATATGAGCCCAGCCACTTAGGTAGGTTTTTATGTCCATATTATCCTTTTCTGACAAATGTTGAGTAATCCTCTCTTGATAGTTGGATCTTTTTCTCTTAAGCGTTGGCTCCGAGGAATTAATTCTTTCGATAGTGCATTCTGTGTGCTTTTGTTCTTTCTGGAACTCCACTATTGTTTTGAAAATGTTCCATTTTCGCCGGCCTAATAAAGTATTCCACCTGTTGTGCCAAGACTCCAGCGCATTTTGTGATAAAGGTATATGTGAAAGTTGGCTGTCGTGTACTGACCACATCCTTGGAGGAAATATTGGCTGACTTCGCTTTACTGTCATTTTGGAGCAGGGTTGGGTTTTTGTTACTATCGCTGATCCACTGACATAATAATTTTCAAACCATCGTAGCACTCTCTTAGCTTCATCAGGTATAATTTCGTTGTTTATTATATCAAGCGCATCGGGAATTTCTATTGGCTCTAAAAATGCCAGTGCAGCAATATGTCTCATTTTGTGGGCAAATACTGGATCACTGTTGTATTGTTTCGCGAGACCAGCCGATTGAATGTGACGCCATATGCTTTGGTTCAAATGAAAAAAACAAAGTTTATTACTGTTAATAGAAAGTAATTGTGCGTTAAAAGCGTCTAATAATTTATGAAAATCGGTTCGAATATCGTCTACTGTCATACAATAACTAAGAAATGATTCTTTGTTGACATCGGAAATTTTGGCGGTTTTTGAACGCTCGTAAATGTTTTGTATGCGCTCAAATAAAACATTGCGTTTAGCTTCTAAGATAGCTAATTCATTCTCGTCAGAAATACATTTCTTTTGTTGCGACATTTTATATACCAAATGTAGGTAGAAGTAAATAACCTAAAATTATGCTGTAGTTTTATGTTATGCGGAAAGTAAGTACTTGTACCTAATAATAAGGCAACGACTTTAAAGGCGGTGGTAAAAGGCGCTTGAAATTATGAATTTACAAAACTACTATATACCTAGTTTATAATTATTATTGTAAGTCAGTAGGTAGCTACGTTGAGTATATTACCTACTGGGGGTGCGGGAATAACCACGTAATGGGTATATATTTATGAACTAGGAGTGCAGCTAGGTGCTACAACTACCTAGGTAGGCACTTATAAAAGATACCTACGCGAGCGGGAATACGGATATATGAATCCGGGTCGTTCGGACCAAAAAAATGGTTTGGAAATAAACGAGGTATAAGATTTAAGTGGACTGTATTTTAGGAGGATGGCTGATTATCGCCAAGAGGTGAGCGAGCGATGTAGGTCTATGGGAAAAAGCACGCATACCTGGCTCTCCAGCGTTGGGCAGTACAAGATGGCGGGCGGCGTTCTTCCCGATGCGATCACAAAACTGTCACGTTCACACCCGCGGGCGGATTATCACAAAAGATCGCTATCCGGCAGCAGCAGTAAGGAGGCGATGCAGCACAGGAGCGACACGGGCGCGGTATCGTGTGCCTCCTCTCGGCGATTCGTTTATTTCCAGCGGTTTGCGAAAGCGCGTACGTGCGTTACGCGCCAGGCGTGCGGAAGGATCGGTAAGGAAGCGGCGGGGTTCACATCGCTCATTCCAAAAGTGGTCAAATGAACGAATGGAACTAATATTGCGAAATATGGATGAGACGACTAGTAGTCCGTCTTAGAAAGATAGATGGCACTACCACCGGCTTTAGCTGCGGTTTTGATACTGCTCCACTTCAAATCCGCACGGAGAGTCTCGATGCTGTCACACCAACTCTTCGCTCCACAGTCGTTTTTATCCGGATCGAACACTGGCAAAGCGATGTCATCGTCCTTCTGTTGTGTCGAAGACACAGCATCTCGGATAGCTTTAAGAAGATTCCTGATTGTATCGGCGTCCATCCTGAAACACGAGATATTATTAGTAAATGTGATGCAAGGACTATCCCACTTCTGATGTTATAAACGGCAAGGTAAATAGGATAAGCAATCTACTTAACTGAAGTCAATGCCAATTATTGTAATTTACCGAGTCATAGTAAGGGAAACTACAAGGAATGTTTTATTGTTTATATTTTCAACAGATACCATATGTATATCACATATAAGCTTATAACACAAATACATAGATTACAATTATGTAACAAGAGGTATCGTGTACCTCTAGCAATGAGAATATAGCCAAAGTTCTCATTTAATATAATTTACTGATATAACCAAAATTAGCTTTATAAATACCATCTAAAAAAAAACAAATCCAGTTAGTTTTATCAATTTATTATTCTCAATATTGAGTAACATAATAACTACCTATTTATTTCAGCCAAGCAGTAATATATGTACTTAACTTTGTTCAGAAGTGTTCCCGTCGGCAGCCACACAATAAGTGACCGGCCTGTCACTGTGCTTTGCTTTTATACCTCATTTTTCCCGCCAAAAGTCAACCGAACAACAGTTAACAAATTATAAAACATAAAATATAGACCAAAATATTAAAAATATTAGCAGATAATTAAACACACAATTAAACACTATTTTTAAGAAGTAATTAACAGTTTAAACAGATCTAATTGTTTTTAATAAGCAAAATCTGTATGATTTCCGTTGACAAAACAATTTACTTCTACCTACTTTATCACGTGCATATTCAAATTAAATAAAACTTGATCACCAGTACCCATGGAGCAATTAATGTCTCCTAAGATTGAAGCCGGGGCTTCACCGATTCCATTTATAGATGTGGTAGGACTGGATAGTAGTGTTGCCTAACTATCGATAGTCGATGTATCGATAGTTGACCTCGAAAAATAGTCACAATATCGATAGCCCTATCGATACCATTGAAATTTTGCAATACTATCGATAGTATCGATACTATCGCTATTATTGCGTATTTTACTACAATCACTGTCGATACTATCGATACTATCGATAGTTTTACTACATCGATATTTACCCAAAGTTCAATAGTATCGTGTTGGATTCAAACCTTTAATAGCGACTTATGCAGAAAAAGTGAAGTTAACCATCGAATTTACTAATTAATAACATAATCTTTGTCAGTGACTGTTCTTTTAAATGGGTAAGTAATAATCATTGTATATTAAATATTTTAATAAAATTATTACACTTAAGATGAAAGCGTCGATGAAGGGATTGATTTTTACGTTCTTTGCATATTACAACGCTGTTTTAAGTTGTAAGTTCATCCTAATCCTAATCCTAATCCTAATCCTAACTAATATTATAAATGCGAAAGTAACTCTGTCTGTCTGTCTGTCTTTTCTTCACGCCTAAACTACTGAACCGATTTGTGTGAATTTTGGTACAGACATAGTTTGGAACTTGAGAAAGGACATAGGATAGTTTTTATTACAAAAAATACTAATAAAAAATAGGACTTATTCCGGACATACAGCGCCATCTATTGGTCAAAACTAGGCATCAATTCAGTACTATAATGTCGAGCTGTTCCTATGCTCCGTAGATAGATGGCGTTGATCGCGCAATGGTGTCATTCACTATTCCACGCGAACGAAGTCGCGGGCAAAAAGAGTTTTGAAGAGAGTTTTTAAGAATTGTCGACTATAATGTTATCAACATCTATCTACGGAGCATAGGAACAGCTCGACATTTACTTAATAATAATCATAATCCATGTCAAAAACTATGTTTTGAGTGATATTACCCCAAAGTATGATTATTTTCAAAAATGTTACTATTTAGGGTAACTATTACTTTTAAAGCTATATTTATGAAAATTATGGTTATTACTAAAAAAGTATATCGTTAATACAATCGCGAATATTTTTTTCATCAAAATACAAGTTTAAAACAACAACGTTGCAATTTTTAAGAAACGTAATAAAATTTGAATTTCGCGCTCTGCGTTATCGGCTTTACTTACGTGTTTATTTCGGAATCTTATACAAGTGGGCTACTGAAACTAGTGTGGTTATCTACCCCGAAATAAACCCGTATTTAAATCCGATAATAATATTTTTGTTTTTTTTTTAGCTCAAAAAAGGCCTGCTGTATTAATTTTTGACAGTGAGGAAATTGAAACACAATCTCAGATTCCTCGATTAGATAACAATGAATATACGCAATACAGTCAAAATTTGGACGATTATACAGAGGATCAAGGGTCAAATCAAGATGAAGATCTACATGTTCATTGCGCTGTCGCAGATGTTGGTACTCAAACCACTATTAACAATGATGGGAAAATCAAATGTGCAGCTACGACACCTAACATCGATACCATACACAAATGTCAAGATGTGGTATGTCAAGATGTTAGTACTCAAACTTTAGGAGACTATGGTGATAATGCAAATATAAAGCTTTCTAATGACTTTTTCGGTATGTTTGTAGCTCGAGAATTGTCGAACATACCTGAAATAAAAAGGAGACAAGTAATGTTTGAAATTATTAGAATTTTTGAACATAGAGGCTATTAAGTATGTCAAGTCGTTTTTATGTGAGCAAAGTTGTTTGTGAGTAAATTCAAATAACTGAAAGAGAAATTAAAAACTTAATTTGCAAATCACACTTTAGTATACATAAAATATTAAAACAATAATAGAAATAGCGACATTTATGTGAACGAGTACGAAGTCGACGATACTTATCACTTCTCGTTGGCCTTTAGATTATTAAAAATTACGTGATTTTTCAACTCAATTAAATTTTTCACCATGATCATTTTAACATAGATGTTAAAATTTTGACTATAAATCAACAGACATATTTTTCCATTAAACTTCAAACACGAAATGTTGTAGATTTTTTTTATGATTAAAGTAAATATTGTCACATCAATAATTGTTTTATTATAATCACTTTGTATAAAATCAAATAAGCATTTTTGGCTTTACTTTTTAAATATATTTTGGTTTTGATTTATAAACAATAGTTGGTTAATATGTTTTGCACTTAGACGATTTCGGCGTTCTGTTACAATTTGGCCGGCTTTTGAAAAAATTCTCTCTGAAGGAACAGAACTCCCAGGAATACACAAGTATTTCAACGCTATATGTTTTAAACGGTTCTCGCTGTAATTCCAATATTCAATAGCGTAGTCTGCTGTCGGAATAATAGGTTTTTCAATATATTGTCTTATGTCAATGATTGCATTAGATGTGGAGTTAACACATTGCGGGGTTGTCAAAAAAGAGAGCAAATTACTTAACTTAGTCTTTTTGGATGCACTGCCTTCAGATGAAACGGATACTTCTGTTTCTGATGTTGTGGTTGCAACTAGAGGTATTTTCGCTAAATAGCTGGAATATTCCCTTAGAAGACAGTTTATTGCTCTGTCGGCATCGCATTCAGTTTTAAAGCCCATTTTTTTTAAATGTGGATTAAGTAGTGTAGAAGCCAGGCAAGGTGTTCTGTTTTCATTCTGTTGAAGTCTCGTGTTGACAGATGCTTTTATCTGTTGGACTATAACTTTGGCAGTTACAGACAAATTTTGTTTTTCGATTCTAGCTATTGCCAATGAAAGGCCTTTTATTAATGGAATAATAAGTGACAAAGTGGAGTATTCTTCTCCAGATATAGCCGATGTATATGTCTCAATAGGTTCAAATATTTTCTCAATTTCGCCTAATAAATCGTACTCATCTATAGTTAAGTTTGGTGGTGAATTTGGAAGTTTGGTTGTAAATCAGTTGCTATCATCTTTACAAAAAGTGAATCTAAAAACTTTTTTCTTGAAGAGTTCTTGGTGTATTTGTTATCAGAATTATTATTTGACTTTTCCCAGGTTCGTTCAGTGCTAGTCGTAAGACTATTATCACCTTCTTTAGAAGTAGATTGTTGTGACAATACCTCTGGATGCTTCCTCATTAGATGATCCTTCATGTTCGAGGTATTGTTGCAGAACTTATAATCTTTGCGACATATCTTGCAATTAATCTTTGAGTCATTAATCTTTTCAAAAAATGACCACATTGCCGATTTTTTATTTTTGTCTGCCATCATGTTTTAAACACTTACGCAAATCACTTTTAAAATCTACAAATGGTTGGCAACCTAGTAATAATTTAATAAATATAGGTAGGAATTACTCTGCACGGTCAAAATAATCGCAGTCGCATAAATTAAGTGAGTAGGTACTTATTATTAAATCTACAGTATACAATAACGGGAAGTTACTAGATAATACAACTATTTTCAATATACTAATGAACATAATGATGTTGACTAAAATTCCGGTGCAATACTATTGAACTTTGGGTAAATATCGATGTAGAAAAACTATCGATAGTATCGATAGTATCGATAGTATCGACAGTGATTGTAGTAAAATACGCAATAATAGTGATAGTATCGATACTATAGATAGTATCTATACCCAATAGTATCGATACTATTGCACTTTATCAATAGTATTGCTCAATTTCTTGGATAGATACTATCGATAGTATCGATAGTATTGAAAAATTTCAATAGTATCGATAGGGCTATCGATATTCTGACTATTTTTCGAGGTCACGATAGTATTGACAACCTATCGATAGGCAATCGATAGTAAGGCAACACTACTGGATAGTTTTAAATTTAATTTTTTAACAGCTGAGTCAGTAATCAGATTAATTTGACTCCCCGAATCGAAAAGAGCGCAAAAAGATACGAACTTGCCATCCGCGTCCCGTACCTGCACAATGGCAGTTGCTAACAAAACAGTTGTGTTAATTTTATTGTTATTAGAAAATAATGAAGAGGTTGGGTTTGACTCGACCGGTTTATCTTTATGAAGTAAAGTGTGATGTTTATGGTTACACTTACGACATTTAAAAATAGAAGTACAACCTTTTAATTGATGTGAGGCTCGAAGACAATTGAAACACCAATTACTTTTGCTTGCGATAGATATCCGCTCATCTACTGTTTTATTAAAAAAAATTGACATGTGAGATTGAGTGAGTGTCACCACAAAACGCGCACTTAACTGGTTCTGACGTAGGAGGCTCACGGCTTGTAGTACTAGCTGTGGCAACTTGAGGTTTATCAGTACTGCCCACAAGCGCATGAGACACGTTTGCCCGTTTATTTGTTTGAAAGGATTTGACAGATCGTTGTTGTGGCTTACTCGAAGGTTTATTATAAGCTTCACAAAAATGAGAATCACGTAAAAGCGCTTGACATTTCAAGTGTAAGAAAGATTTTAACTTTGCATATGGAGGTAACTCAATATCAGGATATTTTTCCTCGAAATCGCCGTTTAGGCGCGATTGGTCCAATTCGCGATTGGTCCAATGTTCAAAAAAAGGTCCAATTCGCGATTGGTCCAATTCGCGATTGGTCCAATTCGCGATTGGTCCAATTCGCAGTTGGCCCAATTCGCGATTGGTCCAATTCGCAATTGATCCAATTCGCGATTGGTCCAATTCGCAATTGGTCCAATTCGCGGTTCGTCCAAAATGGCAATGTCCAATGTTTCCGAAATTATACAATATTATGTACAATCGGGGACACCGAAGCCTTATCACTTTTTAGAAGATTTCGTTTGACGTTCGACGCAGGCGACTGGCACATAAGCTCCGCCCTCCTGGGACGTTGACCAATTAGGACATTGCAGTAACGAGATGGAAATATATGCTTTGACTATTTGTGTGGACGTCAGTCGCACCTCACTGTTTGTTCATTGTTGACGTTCGCTGTTTTCTCCGTGACTTTGACTACTGTTTACGAATACTCGCGCGTGTTTACAGAACTTTTATTTTGTTTGTGTGATATCTAAAATTGACGATTGAAGAGCGAATTAAATTATTAGTCAAATTGCGGATGACCTGAGAATATTTGTAAGTATTAACATTTTAATTATATTTTAAGCATTATGTTGTTATAAGTCAGCCTAAAACCAGATAGATAAAGAGTCTGCAAAGTAGTGGGTTAGAAAAATAAATTATTAACGTGAACTACATAACACTTAATTCTAGTCGGTCAAAATTGTTTTAGATACTAATTATTATTGCACTAAACATGAAACAGATTTATTCAGTGTTGTTCACGGTAACATTTTAATAATGTGTTTAACACAAATGTGTAAAAATGCCTGTTGTGCTGCTAAGTAGGGATGTTTTTAGAATTGATAATTATAATTGATTGCGTGAGTCATCTGACACTAGTCTCATGTTTTAACATCTTAACTATTAAGCGTGTATTATTTTAAAGTGATCTTTGTGGAAAATTCTAGTTGTTTTTTTATTCAAACTTCCTTATGTTACACGTCACACATACTTTTAAAAGGAACTACAGCTTCATTTACGCTCTGTATGAAGTAAATCAGTGCATTTTCATTCATACTTTTGTTGGGATTTATGTAACCATACCAAACAATATAACGTGATATGTTAAATAGACAAAGTTATAGTTAAGTTGATAGTTCGGCTATATTCTTGTTTAGGGTATACACATTATTTTAAATAATAATCTTTTTATAATAGTGTTTTGTTAGGTGTTTTTTTTTCAATAACATTTCATTCTTTACGGTTATTATAATATCAGATCTAGAACCTTTAAAGAGTAATTAAATAAACGTGTTAATTTTAATTTCAAAAATGAAACAATAAGTAGCAAAGTCGGCCGGTTTGGCCGGAGCTATAACAATAGAATTCCACTGCTATAGATAAAAAACTAGTCGGCTCACTTTTAACAAAAGAGTCATAAACCAGAGCTTGCGGGTACTTGTTTTCGCAAAGCGTATGTTAGTTATTATGACCAAATGATTTCGAAATAAAATCATAAATACTGGATTGAAAAAAAAAATATTTTGTTTGTTTTTGGTTAGGTCAAGTATTTCCATCAAAGTTAGCCACTGGTAGCCACCGCAAAATGTATTAATAAACAAGGTCGCGCTAATAAACAATTTTTTATTGGAGCAGATTAAAAAAATAATCGTTTTAATTTTTGAGAGAGAATTTGTTATAATCGTGTAGGTGATTTAGACCACGGAAGAGCAAAGTAGGTAATACATAGATGACCAAATTAGCAGAGAGTAGCGATAGTCTAGTAGGTTGGTATTACCCGTTATAATTTCAGTCTCGAGTTCGAACCCAACTTGTCTGATTCTTCGAAATCTATTTGTGATAGCAGTCTTCGGTTGTTTTTGTAAACTTATTAGAATTTTATTACATATGGATTAATTATTTAAACATTTTGTTTGCAGCGCTCTTACAGTAAGGCTGTGGATAAGACGATATAAGAGGATGAAAGACTAAATAACTGCCCGCGGGAAGCGAAGACATGGTTACTTTGTCATCAACGAAGAAGACTGACAGCGGAGGCTGAGAACCTAAGAAGGCGAACCTTTTACTCCGACGAAGACCATTGATCGACAATTCATCTTTTCTATGCAAACAGAACATTTAATAGGCAAACAGAAAGCCTCTAAAATAAAATACATACAATCTATATAGGTAGAAATTTGTTTGCTAGATGTTTTTAAAACTTTCTTGTAACAATTATTTTAACTTTCTATCATTAAATTGGGACGAGGATATTTAATATAATAGTAGCATAATTCTTAGCAGTTTTATTATGTTTAAAAAAGTCATTCGTGGTATATTTTCAGCCCCCTGACGGTTTAAAGTAGTGTTATAAGTTCCACCAATAATCTTCTTATTCCTCTAACCTCTAAAGATATAAATACGAGTATAATGCGAGCCATTGGAAAATTGGTTCGCATTGTTAATATAATATATACTACTACTATACATTTACGTACTATAGTATTTTAACCTTAACACACTAAACGGACGCCGGGTGTAGAATGAAAGCTACAAAAAATCTATGAGAAACAATAAAAAACCGTAACATCTTATTATGAACCTTAAACTCATTGTCAAACAGTTCAGTTTTGCTCGCGACAGCTTATTGTTATCGTTAAAGTGTACTCAAGAACTGTAATGAAATGCACAAAATGCAACTCTCTCTATCCTGCGCGCAAGCCATGCGTTAGAAAAGAATAGAAATATACCTTTTGTTTGTCTTTTTCGGATAGTTAGACCGACACTAAAATCATAAGTATTATTTTGGTTGTCAAACCATTGAAGTAGAATATCTAATTGATACAAGGTATTTTTTTTTATTCGATTATAACCGTCTTTTGACCCGGCAGTTAGAAAATGCATGCCCGACTTCTCTTTAGTTTTTTGTAAAACTCTTGTAAACATCATTTAAAAATAATTTAAATAAATATTATGGATTCAGTAAAATAGCTACCTACTATTACTACTACGAAGTGTAATTTTTTTATTGTTATAAAAATTTGTTTATTTGACGTAAGCCTAATAAATAACATTTATTGACTGGATAAAGGACCGTCATTAATTATGTAATTGTATTTTTCTTGAAACCTGTGATTTACGAACAAGCTTTACCGCGGTTTGGCATTTGGCGCGACACGGCGCGTTGTCAAATACTATGCGTCGATCACCGAGGGGCGAAAGAAGCCGCCAGATAAAGGCGTTTTTTTTGTGTATGTGTTAAAATTACAAGCAAGACGTTATACACGAATACGTTTTTTCAGTCATTCTTCTGGTTATAATCTTTATAGTTCTAGACAGCTTTTTTTTCGTTTCTTAGTAGATTATTTTTTTTCTAAGTATAATCATGGCTATTAATAAATAATATTATATCACATAATGTAGCTTCCGTTTTTAGGCACTTCAGTTTTAGTGCAATTTTTTTTTTTTTGTTAGATATCTTTGTAGTTAGCCTGAGCGCAGTCTTTGACTGCTTCACCGGACTTTTAGTACTAAATGTGTTACTATAGCAATACACCGAGAAACAACAGTTTTGTCTCGCCTCGCATTATAATCTGGTATGACAAGCATCGAATAAAACCACCGTAATCTTTACAACGAGCTCGTGGCTCGCTTGTCGATCACAACCGACGGTGTTATACTTTTATATATTATATATTATGATCATGTAAAAGTTTAAACTTAAATAAAATCGGAAAAAAAAAATCTTACGAAAAGTTTTAACGACACTTTTTGCTATAGTAAGCTATTGTAAGGCGTCCGCATGCGAACGAAGTTCCTTATTTAAATTAATATTTTTAATAATCTTAATAATTATTAAATTAATTTAATATTTTTTTTTATACAGGATGTTAGAAAACCCTTGTCCGATCCGTTAAGGGTTGTTAGGTATCGATATCTAATTACAGAAAAAGGAAAAAAAAATATAACCTAAATTTTTTTTTTCTCCAAATTGCGGGTGATATTGACGGCATCATCTCAGGTTCTGCCAAATGATCATACAAAAGGCCACCATTAATACCGACGAAAATGGTGGTGTAGTTTTTGATTTATCTTCAAATGTATGGATTTCGAATGCTATTTCAAAGTTCTTTATTATTGTTATCATCATGAATATTCCAAATTTGATATTTTATTTGAGCATGTGATTGTGAACCCTATAATACCCTTTCGGATCGGACAGGGGTTTCGTAACACCTGTATATATATATTTTTTATATTAATTAAATTTAATTAATTATAAAATCATTCATCTAATTTAACTAATAATAACATTATTTATCTAATTTAATTAATAATAATTTAATTTAAATACTTATGAATTTATTAATTTAATTTAATTAATTATAATGAAATTTAATTAATAATGATACATTAAAAAAAATACCCTAATAAAATTATTAATATCAATTTAATTTAATTTATTATTGACTAAATAAAATTTATTATTAATTAAATCCAACAGAATCAACAACAAAATATAATACTACCATTAATCCAGATTTTTCAAGACATTTAAATAAAATAGAATCCCAAACATTATGTTTCCTACTTCAGTTATAATATCAGTTATAATACCATTACTAAAATTGAGCCTACTGATTAAGTTTATATTACATTATATTTGTTAATTTTTTGTTTTATTTATTATAACTTAAAAAAAATATATATTATCATTATTTCACTAATTAATCGAAAGGAACTTAATTCCATCCGGGTGTCCCTTGAGACCTCACAAGTTTTTTATTAATCTTATAAACTTAATTTTAATAAGATAGATATAATATCCCTACTTGTAATTGACTGTAAGCTTCATTAGATGCTAAGTGGTTGCTAATTGTACCGCCAAGATCCATGGTCGATTTGGGTCATAATTTTGATGGAAAATGGTAACAAGAGTGAACCATTATATTGTTAGAACTACTCATTCAAGGTTTTTTTATGAAAGATGAAAGATCGAGATTTATCAATCAACTAAATACCGGTTATTATTCAGTTTTACTTTAATCAAAATGAGTTATCTACCAAATCATTATTAAATTATTTCTTTAAATATTATTTCCACAATATATCCTACATCTTACTAACATACCATCATAGTAAATACAACTTATCACTTAAACCGAGTTATTTGTCTAGTACGAGAACTTCGAAACTCAGAACCGACTGTAAAGAACAACACAACGCGACAAGCGCGGTGAATCTTTAATTATAAGTTATTTTTGTCATTTTCTGAACTACGCTAGAGGCATCAACACGTGAGCGTAATAACGGTAGCTCTCATTATGTTTATATTGTTAATAATCTTATAAATAAAATTATATTTTGAAGTATCTAATTTGTTTTATTTTGTTTATTCCTTACTTCTAAAAAACATGCTGAAGTTCATGGAGCCAGTCGTTGACCGACCAGCATCGTCTCCTTGTTGCGCGTTTACTCCTTGTTACAAGTGTCCTAGGTGTAGACGCACACTTAAAAAATATTGCTATCACAATTAAAGGCGCAACTAAATTTACACTCCAGACTCCATTGAAAAGAATTCCTGCTACACAGGGAAAGGTGGTAAGGTTCAGATACTGGGTTTATTGAGCTTAAAAACTCTAAAGTGGAGTATAAACGGTGATTTTAGTAAGTAAATAGTATTAAAATAATATTTAGACATTTTAAGTTTACATCTAATTAGTATTTTAGTAGTAGTAAAATGCATTATACATCCTACATAAATTAACTTAAACAAAGCAACTAATAATAACATTTAAAGGTAGGTATTGATGCAATGTTACTATTAAGTAAACAAAATATTAAAAACATAAAAATCCCGACTAGCTTTTAATAATAATTCCTATTTTCTCAACCCAAATTACATTTAAACATAACATTATGCAACAAATTACATAAATAAAAAAAAGAGAAAGCATCTATAATAATACTATAACATAATGATAATATCCTGTGACAACTTACACACAGCAATCTAATACCAAAGTAAGCAAAGCTTGTTTTAGGGTAACCAGAAAACTGATAAATATCCTCATATATTTCTAATACATTTTACTGATAAAATACACCCAGATCAGCCATTTATAAAAACAGATTTAGAAAACACACTCAACAGATGAAGTAAAAAAACGACAATTTCGTTTTAATCACCCATCGAAATAATAGAAAAATGTCGAAATCTGTCATGACGTTTAAAAAAAGAAATCTAGAAACTTATTATGAGACATGAGCAATAAACCTAACAGTTCCTTGATTTCCGAGTAAGAATAACGATAAATTACATACTTATAGGTAAACACATAACTGTCGGTAAAGCTAGCTTTTTCCGTTACTCTATTATTATTATTTTTGCAAATATACTGAAAATTGAATAAAAAAAACATCTTAATATTCTAGCATTTATAGTTTAAATAATCTACACCACATTTTTATGAAAATATGTGCATAAGAGAAACATATTGTGTAAGTCGTCAAAACATTCGTAGTATTTAGTAACGACAACAACGAACATTACATACGATATATTGTTTTACTCGTGCACAGTGTCAACTTTTACAATGACACTGGCAATTATAGGTACTATATTAAAGCACAAATCAGAAATAAGGGGGCGTCGCCGCGTGTCGCTAGCGTTAGAAAGAGCGCAAGCGACGAAAACCGTTTCTCGACGGTAAGGTGATAAGGCGAAGATGTCCCCGATTGTACATGTTACTGTAAAAGCAAACCACAGTAAACCTAAAATATACCAATTCTTGATGGTAAATGTCCATAAAGGTTTGCTATTCGTACTTTCGGCATAATTCACTTGGTAAATCTTAGGATTTACAATAACGCACGGTATATGAAAAAGCATGTCATGATTGCCGTCAACTTGTTGTCGAACCCAAATGAAACCCTCGGCTTAGTATAAAACCGATAAAGGCCCAGATATCCATGGCTTGGTTAGGTTCGACTATGTGACAGAAATCAATAGGTTAGGTGAAATATTGTGACCTTGCAAAGGAGCGAGCGAAGCGAGCGACAACATATTTCATTCAAAATGTATGTTTGGAAATACCTTTATATTGGACCAATCGCGAATTGGACCAACCGCGAATTGGACCAACCGCGAATTGGACCAACCGCGAATTGGACCAATCGCGAATTGGACCAACCGCGAATTGGACCAATCGCGAATGAGACCAATTGCGAATTGGACCAATCGCGAATTGGACCAATCGCGAATTGGACTAACTGCGAATTGGACCAATCGCAAATATGGTGAATTGGTCCAATCGCGAATTGGACCAATCGCGCCTAAACGAAGATTAAAAACGACAAACATAAAATAACTACTTTGCAATTGAAATAATAAAAACTGTTCGAATCGAGTCAGGATATTAGTGGGAATGAATCCTTTATCCCACTTCTGATGTTAATAATCAGAAGCGGTTTAAGTTTTTTAAAAAGTGCTATTTATGAACCTAAAACTAAAATTACAATTATTTAAACAATTATCGAAAATAATTACTTAACACAATTAAATAGCAATTTACTGAAAATAATTAACACAATTAAATAACAATCTACTTTCTCAAACAACAAAACCTAAACAATGACCTAACGTCTATGTAGCGCGACGGAGGGCAAACGAATAGGGGCGAGGCGCCTTTTTTTTTTTTTTTTGAAGAGAACTGCCGCAGTTAGCCTCATGGAGGTTTTCACTGCTTTACCGGACTAAGTTGGCGAGACATTACTAATACGCCTCCAGCCAGAAGCTACAAATTAACAATAGAGTTGTGGCAACGAAAGCTACGGGCACCCCCTGCGGGGTTCGAACCTCGACTTAGTTCGTTGCTCACGATCATAACAAATAAAACAGCAAGAGAGGGCTGGATCAATGATTGATTATTTAGGGGCTGTTTTGATTCTAGTTTGACCGGCTCGGGCCGGTATTATCTAGGGACGGGGGGGCAACGTTAACGTTACTATTATTATTTACAACAACACGCGACGAGCCTCGCCGTCGAGGACGGACACGATAGTGTCGGGACCGTTTGTGTGGAGTGTTGCTAGTCTGTTTGGGAGCTAACGCTTCTTGCATGAGCGTAATACTATAGTTAGGATACGCGAGAGCATGTCTGGGGCGCTTGGTGCGCGAGATACAGGAGGGGCGATATCGTGCGGCCGCCACGATAAGGGGATTTCGATGAGTTTCGGCTCGATCGAAGAATCGGATTGAAATCCGTTTCATAAACTGCTTGATGGTGGGCAGTTTGAGGTCGCAGTGAAGCTGCGAGTTACGCATGAACCACTGGGCGTCCGTGGCCTTGCGTAGGAAACGGTTCTGGAGGGTTTGCATCCTACGGAGTCTGGAGTCGGGTACGTGTGCGAACACAGCGCTACCATATGTCATGATAGGTCTCACGCACATTGTGTAAATTCTCATCTTACTAAGTAAGTGATAGTTTACTATGCTTGTTCAACATACCATGAAGGCGATAGAGGGCGAAGGCGGCGCGGCTGCGGGCCTTTTGGATGTGCTGACGGAAAGAGAGCTTTCGATCAAGGATTATACCCAGGTATTATGCTTCCTGCTCCCAAGGGATAGGCTCGCCGAAGAGGGTGATCGGGGGGGGGGGGGGGCGAGGCGCCGGTATTCAGCCGCTTATATAGTAACCGTCATTCTACCCCCCTCTTAACCTAATAAATGTCCAACAAAATTGTATTTATAGATAATAATTATTCGTTAGTTGATGAATGTTAGGCATTGTATACGACTAATGTGTGACTCATAATTACCTACTCGAAACGAAATAAGGGCCACTGCTGAAAGAAAGATTTTATATTATAGTTACATGCACTCCAAAAACTCGCTTAAAATATTTTATACCCTTTTATTGTTTGAGCAGGAATTGAGTTTGTATTGTAAGATTTTTGTTGTTTGATGAAGGCTCGTATGGAAAATCTATAACCTTTATATTTTTAAATTGTTTCCTAATTTTGTTCTGCTAATGCTACCTAAGCATAATTTTGGTGTCTATAAATTGTAAATTATAGTGCCATAAAAATAAAATAGTTTTCGTTACGCTTTTGTTTTCATTTTAAGCTCGTCAGCTGTTTGTAAATTTAAATAAATTCATATAAAAACATATTACATATTTGAATTATACCACAAGATAAATATTTTAGCTGTGATCATAAGTATTAGTATAACTGTAGATACTTACGTATTATCGACTGTGATATTTTTTTTATATATGAATGTTCATGTTTACTTTCGTTACAAGATATTTATACTTAACACATACGCCTACTTGATCCATAATAAATTGTCTGTGATCTTTGTGCATTTGATCTTAAAGCTGCATTACTTTAATAATAAAATAATATTTTATAAATAACCTTGTATTCCTTTTTTGTGTTTTATTCATCACACTTTATTTTTAGTTTTTTTTTTTATTCCTAGTAGTTATCATTTTAACTTCGAGATATACAGTACAGGTCCACACATTTTTTCGCTAATTAAAGGTAACTGTGCTGAAAAGAGAACATAATTTAAAAAATACCTACAACGCTTCTTGAAGAAGCATTCCATTTAGCTAGCGGTAGCAGTACGAAACACAACGGCCGGCGGCTCTATATTACGTCCTCGCCAAGAAGGCCCGTCACGTATTATAAAAAATCATAGATTCAACCGACGATGCAATTTAATGAATTTATTTCGACAGCAGATGATCATCGCAAATTAGCAATCAATAGTTAATAAACAGTCTTAATTAGTTTTGGTGTTAATAATACTCAGTTATTATAAGCACAGACTCGCCAAAATTTTTACTCTTAACCAAATACCGAATATCATTTTATTTTGCTTTTAAATATATTTTTTTAATTCGACAAACAACATTTGCTAAACAATTATCTTTACGATGTTGCAACCAAAATCTTATTCAAACTTACTTATATCTCTCACTATACCTATAAAAAATGTTTCCATTACTATTTCTTTTCGTTAAAATGTATAATATATATACCTATATTTAAAAATAATACTTCCTTTAAATGTTTATTCACGATGCTTCCTATATCTAAATGCCGATAATAAATACTCAGTTGAACTGAGTTATTTGGCCGAGTGCGATAATTTAAAAACGCATATCCGAGTAATAAACGGTGTGCACCTTCAATAATTATGAGTTATTATTGTTGTTAGTTTCTTAACTACATCTTGTCTGTAGGTATATGAAGTGTTTTCACTGTTATTATACAAGTACTACAGTACCATGCGTGCTACCTTTAGTAATTTTGCCCGTTTAGGCGCGATTGGTCCAATTCGCAGTTGGTCCAATTCGCGATTGGTCCAATTCGCGATTGGTCCAATTCGCGATTGGTCCAATTCGCGATTGGTCCAATTCGCAGTTGGCCCAATTCGAGATAGGTCCAATTCGCAATTGATCCAATTCGCGATTGGTCCAATTCGCAATTGGTCCAATTCGCGGTTCGTCCAAAATGGCAATGTCCAATGTTTCCGAAATGATACAATATTATGTACATGTTACTGTAAAAGCAAACCAAAGTAAACCTAAAATATACCAATTCTTGATGGTAAATGTCCATAAAGGTTTGCTATTCGTACTCTCGGCATAATTCACTTGGTAAATCTTGGGATTTACAATAACGCACGGTATATGAAAAAGCATGTCATGATTGCCGTCAACTTGTTGTCGAACCCAAATGAAACCCTCGGCTTAGTATAAAACCGATAAAGGCCCAGATATCCATGGCTTGGTTAGGTTCGACTATGTGACAGAAATCAATAGGTTAGGTTAAATATTGTGACCTTGCAAAAGAGCGAGCGAAGCGAGCGACAACATATTTCATTCAAAATGTATGTTTGGAAATACCTTTATATTGGACCAATCGCGAATTGGACCAACCGCGAATTGGACCAACCGCGAATTGGACCAACCGCGAATTGGACCAATCGCGAATGAGACCAATTGCGAATTGGACCAATCGCAAATATGGTGAATTGGTCCAATCGCGAATTGGACCAATCGCGCCTAAACGGGTTCGCGCACTCGCACTTCTCGTCACCGACGTTCGCGCAGCCGCTCGCCGCACGAAGGGGTTCCGGTGGACGGAATTGCGGGCATGGTCTCGTACCACGTGGTGAGCAGGCGTCGCGCAGTGTGCGCACACCGCCGTTGTCGCCTGTGGCGCCACCACCACCACCGTCGAGCAATTGTGGATCCTGGAACGCTGTACTGGCGCGATTGGATGCGCTGGAACAGAGTTCTCGTGTACCAGCCTCGGTAGGACCGACTTCATTTGGACAAGGTACAGATCAAATTGTGGAAGCAATTCAATCGCTGAAATCAGTGAGTACCCATAGTTATTATGTCTCGAACTTCGACCCCAACATTCACGACGTCGATTCCTGGTTTCAAGAGGTCGACAGGGCCAAGTTAGTTAATAAGTGGGACGATCGTGAATGCCTTTCTAGGATAGGTAATTGTCTGAAGGGAGACGCCAGGTCATGGCTCAATGAGTGGGTGTGTAATGATCGTACATGGAGTAATTTTAAATTAGATTTTAAACCTTTATGTGTAAAGAAAATCGATTCAGCGGGAATTTTGTATGAAGTTATGTCCTCAAACTCTGACAAATATCAAACATACGCCGAGTATGCGCGCAAATCCCTGCTAAGACTACGCATTGTTAAGGGTCTCAGTGACGACTTAACCACGGAAATTATTTTGAGAGGCATTGTTGACCCACACGTAAAGGCGACTGCGATCAATGCAAACTTGAAACCCTCTGATCTAGTTAATTATTTATCCACCTTTGTAAAGCCATCGAAAATAACAGCCGCAAGTTTTCGCTCAAATGCCCAGGTTAATAACGGCGGTAACAGTAAATCACAGGGTTTCAAGAAACATTCAATAGGTCCGGCCAAATGTTTTGGGTGTGGCGATGCTGGTCATAAGCAGGCTACATGCCCTAAGCAGACAAAGCCCTATGCTTCTAAACCTACTGTTTCAGATCCAAAGCAAAATGAAAAACAGCCTAGATCTTCACTTGTTTGCGCTTACTGCAAAAAGTCTGGTCATGATATTAAGTCGTGTTTTGCTAAGCAACGTATCGATCAGCAGCGTAACAAAAGTAGCGTGAATTTCTGTGCAGCTAGCTCACAACGTAATGATATTGTCGTAGGAGTAATCCAAGGCATTCCTATCGATCTTTTAATTGACAGTGGCGCTATAGGCGTATCTTTGATAACCTCTTCAGTAGTTAAATATTTTACATGCACTAAGAGGCCCACGAATCGTGAGATAAAGGGTGTAGGCGCGTCAGTCACTCAAATAGACTCGTATGTGACGTTAACGATTGAGTTGGAAGGTATCTCGTTGCAGGTAGATTTATTAATTCTACCGAGTGATTGCATGAATTCTCCTATCATTATAGGCACAGACGTACTCAATAGGGACGGTGTTACTTATGTCCGTACCAAACATACACAACGTATCGTACGAAATTCTAGTCTTGTACTAGTGTCGAGTGTGGAGACGAACGCACAACCATTGATCAATACCCCACTAACTGGGGACAATTTATCCAAACTTAAAAATATCTTGGAGAAATACTCGGAGCACATGATTTCGGGCACTGCGACGTCCACTGTTACAACCGGGTGTATGCACATTCAACTCAACAGCAGTGTTCCAGTGAACTATCGACCTTACAAAATGTCATACGATGAGAAGTCGAAAGTCCGCAACATCATCAGGGACCTTATGTCTAAAGGTATTATTCGCGAGTCGGAGTCTCCTTATTCCAGTCCTATTCTGTTGTCCTCAATAAGATAACGGTCAAAGACCGTTACCCATTACCTTTGATTGATGACCACATCGATCGCTTGGGTAAGTGTCGCTATTTCACTGGGCTTGATATGGCGACAGGATTCCATCAAATCCGAATTGATGATGAATCCGTCCCCTACACCGGTTTCGTGACGCCCGAGGGCCATTACGAATACTTAAAAATGCCCTACGGCCTCACTAACGCACCAATAGTGTACCAACGTATAATCGTTTCCACCTTACGCAGTTTTATAGAATCTGGAAAGGTTTTGGTATACATAGACGACTGTTTAATCCTTTCAGACACCATTGATGAAGGACTTCAAACTTTAAAAGATGTTCTGGCCACTTTAACCGCGGCCGGTTTCTCAATTAACCTTAAAAAAGTGTTCGTTTTTGTGTACCGAAATTGAGTACTTGGGACGTGTTATATCAAACGGGGAAGTGCGACCCTCACCTAGCAAAGTCAAGGCCCTCGTCAACTCTGGCCCTCCACAAAATTTAAAACGAGTCCGTCAATTCTTGGGATTGGCGGGCTACTTTCGCAAATATGTCCCCAATTACTCCAACAGAATGGCTTGCATAGCACGTCTGACTCGTAAGGATGTTTCGTTTTCTTGGGGACTAAAGCAGGAGCGCGCCAGACAAGAAATCATTGTTTGTTTGACCAGCGCACCTGTGTTAGCCATATTCGATCCAAGTTTGGCCACTGAGGTGCACACTGATGCGAGCAGCTTGGGCTATGGTCCCGTCTGTTGCAAGTGTGTAAGGATGGTGCCAAACGTGTGGTCGCTTACTACAGTCAGGCGACCAAGGGTGCAGAGTCAAAGTACCATTCATATGAGCTCGAGACTCTGGCTGTGGTAAAGGCTCTAAAACATTTTAGACATTATCTAATAGGATCTCATTTCACTTTAATTACTGATTGTAATGCTTTAAAAGCTACGCAGAATAAAAAGGACTTGGTTCCGCGTGTGGCGAGATGGTGGATCTATCTCCAAGATTTTCATTTTACGATTTTATATAGAAAAGGCGCCATGTTGCCACATGCGGATTACCTAAGCCGTAACCCTGTAAATAACATCGATAGGCCGCGTAACTGGGCTCAAATCGCTCAAGCCGGAGACGAGGAAACTCGCAACATGATTCAGGCGTTGGAGAGAGGAGAATTAGACGCTTCTCGATATTTAGTGCAAAATGACGTGCTCTATTATCAGTACAGTAGTGTTGGAGAAGAAACTCGACTTCTTTGTTATATACCGAAAGGACAGCGCCTGAGTCTCTAGCGTGTGTTCCACGATGAACATAGTCATATAGGTATCGATAAAACTTTAGAGTTAATACTGAGACATTTCTGGTTTCCCGGACTTAGGGCATTTGTTAAAAAGTACATTCGTCATTGTGTAACTTGTTTAGCGCATAAGCGAGTCCCTCGTGCACCACTTCAACCCATTACCTCTTGGCCTAAACCTGATGTCCCATTTGACACTCTTCATATTGATGCGCTTGGCCCTTTGCCTGCATCTAAGGGCTTCAAACACGCGATGTTAGTCATTGACGCGTTCAGTAAATATTGCTTACTTACGCCTATCCGCTCTCAAGACTAAGAAGCATTGAAACAAGTCTGTCAGAATGTTATATCGTTATTTGGTACACCTCGTCTGATAATATCCGATAGAGGCCGAATGTTCGAGTCCGCAAGCTTTAAGTCGTGGACACAGTCTCTAGGCATTTCACTTCACCACATAACACCCGAGATGCACCGCTCCGATGGACAGGTGGAGCGGTATGTCCGCACTGTCTTGAATATGCTGAGGATCGAGGTGGCTTATAAGAAAACCGAGTGGGCTGAGGAGTTATGGCGTCTTCAACTAATTCTTAACTTGACACGACAAAAGACCACACAAACTTCGGCTCTGAACGTCTTGGTTGGCCATGAGAACGCGACACCAGCGATTCGAGTCCTTGTGCGGGATGTCGCATTTACTCCTGCCTCAGAAAATCGTGAAGCAAGGAGAGAGATTGTCAGACAAAGGACAGCCGAACGGTTAGCTAGAAACCAAGTGGCCATGGACGCTCAAGTTAACCGGGACAGGCGTCCCCCTCGTGCCTTTCAGGAAGGAGATCTTCGTTATCAAGTATTCCCAGTCCATGGGCAAGCTTGATCATGGTATGCGTGGGCCCTATCGAGTGGTTCACGTTTTGCCTCATGGGCGTTACGAGTTGCGACTGGTGGCTGGTTCCTATGGTAAAACAACCTTTGCCGCTGCGCAGTACATGGTGCCTTGGGGAGGCGAGTGGACACCTGAGTCGTGTGCTGGTTTCTTCGAGGGTGAGTGTCCTGGTGCCGCTGGCTAACTTGTGTGATACCCTTGAAGAGATGTTGTTCTGGGCAAAGTTGCCTTTTGGACTCTATGGAGACGCTTACTATTCGTGGGAATAGTAGTGTTGTTTGGCCTTTTGTCGATGTGGTGCACCCCTTGGGTGTACCCACGACCTCTGGAAGCTGGTCGGCTTTGCAAACCGATCAGTCGCTGTGAGATGTGCGCTCATAGTGTTCTTTACTAAGCATGCTAGTCATAGTTATAGTGGATTAATTTTAGCACCTAAGTTGTCTGAACGTTAGTGTTTACGAGGAGTCATTTATTTTATAAACTACAAGTAATGAAAATTAAAAAGCTAAAAACTAAACAATGACGTTCAAACCCTATAATGAAGTGGTTTTTTTAAACTAACACGTACTAAACGGCATGCGGTTAACATGGGTTGGTGCCCTCACTGTTAAGTAATTATTTGAATTCGTCCACAGACAATGACGATGATGACGGTGATAGTTTGGTTGAACACCAGCCACCCCAGTCAGAGTCGCCCGCACGAGACCAGCTGGAGCCTATACCAGCACCAGAACCAGTACCGGGGCCCTCATCAAGACCAGATCACCTGGAACGAGAGTCTTCTTGAGGATTTGACATGCTCGACCTGAATTAAAACCTGGCAACTTTTGGTTTACCTGACAGGGACGTCAGGATGTCAGGAAAGGCCGTGTTGGACATTTATTAGGTTAAGAGGGGGGTAGAATGACGGTTACTATATAAGCGGCTGAATACCGGCGCCTCGCCCCTATTCGTTTGCCGTCCGTCGCGCTAGATAGACGTTAGGTCATTGTTTAGGTTTTGTTGTTTGAGAAAGTAGATTGTTATTTAATTGTGTTAATTATTTTCAGTAGATTGCTATTTAATTGTGTTAAGTAATTATTTTCGATAATTGTTTAAATAATTGTAATTTTAGTTTTAGGTTAATAAATAGCACTTTTTAAAAAACTTAACCCGCTTCTGATTTCTAACAATATTATAATTACAATTTTAAAATAAAATAAGAAAAATACTCAACACACTTTATCAACAAACACTTAAATTATACTAAAATTAAAACTTATATAAATAGATAAAACTAATAGGCGTCAAAAATTCATCGTTATCCTTTTCAAATATCTTATAACGAAAGTAAACTTGAAGATTTGGAGATAAAAAAATATCACAGTCAATAATATGTAGGTATCTACAGTTATACTAATAATTATGATCACAGCTATTTTAACCTCTATCATGATATATATTCAAAATGTAATATTATTAAGATTAGATTAGATTTAAGTTTAAATTGTAAAAAATATTATAAAAGTAAATAAGCTTTCTAAACATAGTTACTAGTTAACTTTGTAGTTGAAATTTCACTGAGCTATCCTTCGTCGACCTTCTTTTTCCCTGGAGGTTAATAAAAGATAGCTATTGACTACAGGTTGGTATAGTTTTTAAACAACTGAATAAGGTTCAATAGCAATCAAAACAAGTTTAACAGTGTTTTACAAAAAAGTTATTGATACTAAACGGACGTCGGGAATGCACTAAAAATTGTTCAGGTCAGCCGCCCACAAACGAAAATAAAGCGATCACTTTTATTATTTCGTAACTCTCCTTCGTTGGTTTGACAACCAAAATACTATTCATGAAGTTTTCACGGAAGATTTTTATCCATTAATAGAAATAAATATCCAAACATAAAAGATTATTAATTTAAAAGTAATTTAAAGTATTAACGATTCGATCTGCAAAACAAACGGTATGTTTCTGTCTTTTTCATGAGCAAGAAGTGCGCAATGGATAGAACGAGAGCTGAACTTCTTGCATAACGTTACACAGTCTAGTAAACTTAAAGGATGACGATTAATTATTGCCGCAAGTTAAAATAAACTGTTTTGTTATGATTCTTAAGTTAATATTAGGATGTAATCGTGTTTTATCGTCTATACAAGTGTGTTTCTCGGGTCAATATTGCGCGGGATTGTTCTTGACCCGACGTCCATTTAGAAGGTTAATTACAAAGTACGATTAAATATTAAAATGGAGCAAAGTAAAAATCTAGAAGTGGCTAGTATACAGCGTGAATATTAAGTCGTTGTTTTCCCGAAGCGAAATGAGTTTGTATCGGTCATACAATCGATTAATATATATAAAAAAATTAGACTCAATAAATGGCGGATTAACAATTATTATAAACAAAACTCGAAAGTGACTTGAACCAGTAGTAATACATCGCGCTATACCTACGCGGGCGGGCGCGCGGTTACCCCGAAAACCGCGCGGTCGTTGCACTTCGCGTGTAAATCAGCTGATCGCTACTCGTGATTTAATAAAACACAAAACCAATAAGTAATTCAAATTTTCGCTTCAAACTTTTACGGACTTAGGATCGTCATAAATACTTAAAAAATCAAAATAGGTATCTTTAAAAAAAGTCGGAATTAGATAATTAAGTATTTAAGGCGTAGGTATTTAAAAATGGAATCAACTTATTTACAATGATTTTGATTACCTAACCTACTTTTAAATGTTTATTTACAAAGTACGAGTACTTACACTTAACGGTAGCGGAGTAATTGTTCGAAATGTAAACCACTACGTTCAATGCACAAACGAACACGTTTTAACTGATTGTCTTTCAGTTTCATTAAATTGTCTCTGTCACGTCTCCCGATATTAAAAGCGTCCACTATCGCACTTATCAAAGAGTCGCGTGTTTGGTGTTCCTCACGATACACCAAGTTCTTGAGCTCAGACCACAAATAAAAGTCCAAGGGAGTCAAGGCTGGGCTCCTCGGTGGCCAAGGTTGTGGCCCGCCACGAAAAAAAAATGCTAAGGATGCAGTTCTTCTGTGTTGAGCACTTTCATCGCACATTCATCACTTGACGTCATCGACGTTCGCGCACAGAACACTAACTAATAAGTAATAGGTCATAATAGGTACTAAGCCGTAGGCACAGAGCGCAACATTTGGCGGCATTCTATTGTGTTTCGGCGCTTGCCGCGTGCATGCAAGCTAATTTATACCGTATCACTATGACCGAGAGCTTATTTTGCTCTGAACATTTATTATTGATTCTTTCTTTGTAAGTTTGCCGACAACACGTGGCGGCGGCGTGTGCGTTTCGTGTTACCTACAGGTGCTTACGTTATCTCTAGTGAGTGAACTACTATTGACTATCGCTCTCTCGAGTTTATGAATACTTTTTTAATGATTTGAAAAAAAAACATTATGTTTTTTAAGTTAAACTTTGTATTTCGATAGTACTACTGATGGGTAATCGTCCTGCCGCGGGAAAACAACCATTCAATTTTCACGGTGTATAAACAATCAATAGTATATAAACAAATTTGCTCCGACATAATATTTTTTTTTGCCGGCTTTCTATGGTGAATATCCGACCTGTGCAACGCTCTTCTAACTGTCCGCATGGAACAGTCAAATTCCTGCGCAAAGTTCCTCGTCGGTGTGAAAGGTTCGGCTTCATAAGTTCTTACCATTCGCTGTCGGTCCTCTTCATTTATTATTCTTGATTATACTTCTCGCGGGCGGTTAAGTAGGCTTCCCTCTTCTTCATAGCGCCTTATCCACAGCCTTACTGTATAGCGCTGCACACAAAATTTTAATCAATGAAACCATAAATAATAAGAGTTATTGTAACTAAATAGTTTTCGAAATGTAGGACTGGTTTAGAACCCGATCCCTTAGATGTAACGTTTAGCTGGACACACTATACTGCTATAAAGGCTCTCTACTACTATGGTCATAATGTCACGTTTATAAAACGTATTCCCTGTTTTATTATGATGACACTGACTATATTTTTATCTATTCCAGTGAAACTATTTTGACTAGCGCGAGTTTGCGAAACATAACAGTTCACATAATTCCTTGCCTTTAACTAAAATCTAGGTAAAAGTATTTGTTTTAAATTCACAATGTGTGCCGTGTCCCGCGGTTTCACTCGCGTAAATACCTAAGTTCCGTTCCCGATGTCGTTATAGTTCCTCTGTTCTTCGAGACGAAGCCTTTCTTTTTACTTTTTCGGACAATTTTGTAAACAAACAATTAGCAAAATCGGTTCTGCTGCTCTCGAGATTTGTGCTTAGCAACGCATTCAGCGATTCATTTTTTAAATTATAGATGACCAACACATTTTTTTTGTAAAAATTTGGAAAAACCATACGTTTTGCGAAAACAATAATCGCAAGCTAGGGTTTATGACTCTTTTGTTCAAAGTAAGCCGGCAAGTCGTCGGCACACTTTGAACAAAAGAGTATTGGTTCATTTTTAAATTACAGATGCGCAACATTATTTTGTAAAATTATGGAAAAACCATACGTTTTGCGAAAACAATAATCGCAAGCAAGGGTTTATGACTCTTTTGTTCAAAGTAAGGCGGCAAGTCGTCGGCACACTTTGAACAAAAAAGTATTTTATCTATTGCAGTGGATTTTATTGTTAACACGTGTGTAGAAACGAGTAGATTTATGCACCGATACTTTGTTCAGGCCAAGTCGGCTCTGTTATTTATTGTTTCATCTTTAATTTTTTTCAAACTAAATTCTTAGAATACTAATTAGAGCTTCTCTTTTAACGGTAGAGTTAATATAATATAACCAAAAAAAGCAATATGATTAAAACAACATCTCATCAAAATACTTTAGATATAGATTATTCAAAAAAAAAAATGGGTAGCATAATACGACGTAGCATAATAAGGGAAATAAATACCTAACAGAGCCACAAATGTTTTGGTTGGCCATTGGATCAAACTTCTAAATTAATAAGTAAGCCTCTAAAAAGCTCATTCGCCTTGGTTTATATGGCCATTCAATGCCTATTATTTATAAAGCGTCAAGTAAAGATCAACGATTATCATAGATGCCCCTCTTAAAACTACACTGCCTCCTAATTTACGAACGCAGCCACATAATTTATTTAAAACATAGTTTTTCGTTTCACAGCTTCAACTCAAGGTAATCAAAAATATAATTCAAGCTTCCATCATATATCTACAACATCGCTTGATCTCTCGGTGCGCCTTCCAATAGTTTTTACGTTAGTGGCCATAACTTACTATTTAATTTTGATGTAAAGCTAAATATCGAGTATCAATAATTAATGTGGATAATTCACATTTTGAAGGCAGTGATTTAGTAAAATTGAAGTTAAAGAATGTATTTTTGATTTTATATATTGATATTTTAGAAGTTTGTCGTTGGAATGCATGTTATAAATTTAGATAATCATGATGCTGAGTTGTATTAATAATGGCTGAGATATAATAATTCAGACGTTCGCTAGTTGTTGCGGACTTAGTATTTTAGAAGACAGTGTAGTTTTTTAGAGGCGAAAAATGCTATTACAAAGCAGTAGTTTAATTAGCACCCTTTATTTATAACTACTTACGTTTTCTCATTAACAATGAATACATTAGATGGCAATAAAATATATCCCAAAAAAAGTGAATGGACTGAGTCACTTGATACATTACATTGAGTAAACAACCCTATTGTCCTCCTTTATTTTTAGATTATATTATTATACTTACTATTTTAGATTTATAATTCGGCGCATGCCACCATTAAAGGAGATAATTAAAAAAAAAAACAAAATAGTGGAAACACATAACTTTGAAATTTGTTACAAAATAGTTTTAGCCACTTTAACCATTACTTGTAAATTCCGATGCTTAAACTACGAGAATATACACAGATAATAATTAATTCGAAATTAATTAATCTATATACATATAATAAAATTGTAGAAAAGTGGTGTCTGTACAATGGAAATATAAACAAAAAAAGTAGCAAGGGTTGTTATAATATCGATGCCGAACCTGAAATTATAATTATTATTTTTTTGTCTGTTTGTCTGTGTGTTTGTGCACGCTAATCTCAGAAACGGCTTACTCGATTAAGATGCGGTTTTCACGAATATATTGTTGTAAGCTTCACTTAACATTTATTGTTTATTTCATGTCAATCGGTACATAAATAAAAAAGTTATGTCAATTTGAAAAATCATCTATACATATAATAAAATTGTAGAAAAGTGGTGTCTGTACAATGGAAATATAAACAAGAAAAGTAGCAAGGGTTGTTATAATATCGATGCCGAACCTGAAATTAAAATTATTATTTTTTTTGTCTGTTTGTCAGTGTGTTTGTGCACGCTAATCTCAGAAACGGCTTACTCGATTAAGATGCGAATACGTTGCCGCCGACCGTGTAAGTAACCGTGAAACCATTGAATTACCGGTGGAGATATGTTGAGGGAGCACAATATGCCAAGTAAAATATCGAAATCAACAGTATTAAAGGCATTGCTGAAATCCAGCAATGCAAGTACCGGTAGATTACCGATTTCCATGCCTGATCTAATGTCATCCGTAATTTGAACCAGAGCTGTGGTAGTGCTATGTTCAGGTCTAAAACCTGACTGGAAGGGATTGAGAAGGTTAAATTTAGAAGGAAATGCACTAATCTGCATATGGACTAGACGTTCAAGGACTTTTGAGAGGAAAGGCAAGATAGAAATGTGTTAAGTGTAGAAATAATACTCATAAAAATGTAATCGATGTCAACGCTATTTCATAACTAAAATCAATATTTACAAAGTTAGTACCGGATAGCTCGATAGATGGCGTTGGCGTCGATTTAGATCGCGATATGGTTTCGTTACACGGCAAAGTATAAATGGTGTGTTTTAGAAAATTAAAATTGTCTCGCTCTGAGGTACTGCTTTTCATTTGAGTATCCCTGGCTGCAAGGCACCTTGTACTGAGATTGTACATGGTCCTTACGAGCCGAAGGGCGTTTTTGGAAGAACACAAGCAATAAGTATTAGTTACGCTAATTGATAAGAGGTGGCGCTAGTAGTCGGTGAAGTTATTACAAGTTGCGGATTATGTGCTGCGGGGAACTTCGACTGGAGTTGTGAGTAGTGAAGTGCATTGGTGGACACAAAACTGTGAGTACATTCAAGTGTTTATTAAGATAGTGCAATATTCGGGAATTCAAGTAATTGCATGGACTTAGTGAAATCAGTGTGCGATCGGTCAGGGACTCAGAATAGTTTCGATAAAAACGACCAGACGTCGAATCTATGCCCGATTTTGCACCGAATTTACAAGTGTCAAAACACTTAGAAAAATTCTCTCTTGTTGAGACTTAGAAAAATTACACTTCACCGGACTTAGAAAATTTCGCATTTGTTTGGACTTTGAAAAATTCTCTCTTATTGAGACTAACAAAAACACCGTTGTAATACAACATGGAGAAGGAACTAAAAAGGTTAAAGGATCTTAAAGGACAGATTGAGAAGGGGTTCATAAACTACAAAAAGTCGCCAAAAGACCGGATAAATTACACTTATGTGGAGACACGTCTAGAGACGTTAGAGACTCAATTTAAGAATTTTTCGGCGAAATATGAAGGAGTTGTGGGCGAATGTGAGGATGACGAATTATATGCATTCTTTCAGGAAGACGTTTATGAAAAGGTTTATGAAACGTATTTAATGTACAAGGTTGAATTAAAAAGTGCTCTGTCTCAATTAAAGGTTCAAAGTTCCAATAAAGAAGTTTGCGATGGTTCATCTGACAGTGTAGTAAGGTTGCCGAAAATTGTTTTACCTACTTTTAGTGGCAAATACACAGAGTGGTCGTCGTTTCGAGACTTGTTCCTATCATTAGTCCACAATAATAAAAAACTTGACGACGTGCAACGTCTTCACTATTTAAAAACGCAACTGTCAGGTGAAGCAGAGCAGCTTATAAGGCATGTTCCTATAACTGATCTAAATTATAAAAAATGCTGGGAAATGTTAGAACATAGGTTTAACAATAAGAAATTTATGTCCACATGTATTTTAAATCGACTATTTGGTCAGCGTAATATTGTAAGCGAATCATCGAAGGCACTTAAAGATTTACTTGATGTTACAAGCGATTGTTTGCATGAACTTACCAATGTTGGAATAGATGTAAGTTCGTGGGATATTATTGTGGTTTATGTTGTAAGCTTGAAGTTGGACGTAGAATCTAGGAAGCAGTGGGAACTGCATGTTAGTAAATCATCCGACGATCTACCCACTTATAAACAGTTTTGCGAGTTTTTCGAGACACGTTTTCGTGCCCTGGAATGCGTTGAACCCAAACATAAATCAAAGGTCAATAATAATGCTACATCTCACGCTAAAGTAATGCATGGTACTACTAACGTTTCATGTCCAAATTGTTCTGAGAGCCACAAGCTCAGCAATTGTAAGAAGTTTTGTCAACTAGATAGTGATGGACGTCGTGCCACATCACAATCTTTGGGTGTCTGTTTTAATTGTTTGGGAAGTAATCATACTTCCAAATTTTGTCGTGTTCTTTCAAAATGCCGTATATGTCAGCGTAAGCATCATACGTTGCTACATCCTAGGAACCTTGTTGGAGCCAGTGGAGCTACTACGTCAGCGGATCCTGTTATCCCACCTGAACGTACTTCAGAGCCAGTACAGGAGGTTAGTGCAAATATAGCAACTCATTTTGTGAATGGACAAGCGCAGGGTCAAGTCTTGTTAGCCACGGCTTTAGTAAAGGCCGAATCACATAATGGGTGCTCTCAAATTTTGAGAGCTTTGTTGGATCAAGGATCACAAGCATCCTTCATAACTGAGGCAGCAGCGCAATTGCTTCGCCTAAAGAGAGTAGCTTCAAAGACTACTATCTCAGGCATAGGAGGGGGGAATTGTAACATCGTTTCTAAACATGTGGTGAATATTAATATACAATCGTTGCATGATCCCTCTTTTTCTGTGAACGTAACTGCGCATGTACTAAGCTCACTGACCTCAGTTATGCCAGATACAGATTTTGAACTTGAAAATTGGCCAGAAATTCACAGTATACGTCTAGCGGACCCAAAGTTCAACTTTCGTAATAAAATCGACATTTTATTAGGAGCTGAAACATATTGCCGTATTTTAAAGGAGGGTCTGATCAAGAGCCCAGCGGGCTCTCCGGTCGCACAGGACACGCATTTAGGTTGGATCGTGTCAGGCCATGTTAGTAAGACAAATAGGATTCTAAACTCCCATAATACTGTGATCGCTATGCACAATAAAATTGAAGAGAACGAAATGTTAAAACGTTTATGGGAGCTAGACTCTGAACCTGTTCTAACGAAAAGGCTTCTCACTCCCGAAGAACAGGCCTGCGAAGAGTTTTACGCACAGTCGACGGAAAGAGATGAGAATGGGCGTTATGTCGTAAAATTACCTTTTCGTTCAGAAGATCCACCTTGTAAATACGGTAATTCTAAAAATATAGCTGTAAAAAGATTGCTAGGACTAGAAAGGAAGTTGGGTAGGGATCATGAATTAAAACGACAATATACTGATGTGATAAAAGAGTATTTATTACTGGGTCACATGGAGAAAATTATCGACGAGGCTGAAATAAATAAAAGTGATGCGGTTTACTTGCCCCATCACGCAGTGGTTACACAGGATAAACTGACCACTAAGGTAAGAGTGGTTTATGACGCGTCGTGTAAGGGGACAAACGGGGTTTCCTTAAACGACACCTTAATGGTAGGACCCACTCTTCAGGCAGATTTGAGACATATTGTCATGAGATGGCGACAACATCCGATCTGTCTGACCGCCGACATAATAAAAATGTATCGCCAAATCAAAGTAGCTCGATCTGACGCGGATTTCCAAAGAATTGTCTGGAGAGAGGATCCTGACAAGGAGACAGAAGACTTCCGACTTCTGACTGTCACCTTTGGCACTTCATGCGCTCCTTACTTGGCTGTCAAGTCGTTACACCAAGTTGCTTGCGATGAAGGTAGCAGGTATCCATTGGCTGCTGAGAGGGTGAAGTCTGATTTCTACATGGACGATCTGATGACCGGGTGCCAATCTGAAACAGAAGTAAAAATAATTTATAATGAAATGAATAGTTTATTAGCGAAGGGGGGGTTCCAATTGCAGAAGTGGACAAGCAATAGAATGTCCTTATTGGAAACCTTAAAGGAAAGTTCTGGTAGACTTGGAAATTAAAACTGATAAAGTAACTAAGATTTTGGGACTTACCTGGAACCGGAACACAGATGAGTTCGATTATTCTGTAAAGATGTCGCCTCCCGCTGCACCTGAAACAAAAAGAATGGTCATATCAGAAATATCAAGACTTTATGATCCGTTAGGATGGATAGCGCCGTGCATTATAACATCAAAGGTTTTCATACAAAAGCTGTGGATTAGTGGCATAGGCTGGGATGATGAACTGCCACCAGATCTCGCACAAGAGTGGAGATATTACAGATCAGAATTAGAGAAACTGGTGGATTTTCATATCCCCAGATGGATAAGCAGAAGGGAAGAAGATATTGCTATAGAGCTACATGGCTTTAGCGATGCGTCAAATATAGCTTATGCCGCTGTTGTGTATTGTCGCATTGTGGATGCTACTGCGCAAATACACTCGCACCTCATAAGCGCAAAGACAAAGGTAGCTCCTATTAAGCAGATATCCATTCCACGGCTAGAATTGTGTGGTGCTGTGTTAGTAGCAAAATTATTAATTGAAGTAGCTGAAGTAATGAACGTTCCAAAGGCTAATATACACGCTTGGACCGATTCATCTGTTGTTTTGGCCTGGTTGAATGATCATCCAAGCCGTTGGAAAACTTACGTGGCCAATCGCACTTCAGAGATCCTTAGTTTGTTAGACAATTCACAATGGGCTTACGTTAAATCTAAAGAAAATCCAGCGGATATCGCTTCTCGTGGGGCACCTCCAGCAGTTCTACTTAATGATGATCTATGGAAACGAGGACCAGTTTGGTTAAGAAATGATCGGATAGAGTATACAAGACCTAACGCAACATGCACTAATGAGGAGAAAAATCCTGTTAAGGTTCATACTGCAAACATAGTGCCGGACTTTGAAGTGATTTGGGGAACTAGGTATTCATCATTGACACGTTTAGTGAGGGTTGTTGCGTACTATAAGAGGTTTCTGTATTCAACTAGAACTCGTAAAGCAAAAATTAAGGTTACTACTTACCTGTCAGCTTCCGAAATTAGCGAATCCTTGAATGTGTGTATCAGACAAAGCCAACAGCAATGGTTTCATGCAGAATTGACGGCCCTGAAAAATAAAGTTTCATTAGACAAATCGAGTTCCCTGTATAAATTAAATGTATTTCTTGACCAATCTGACATACTGCGCGTTGGAGGAAGGCTGCGACATTCTCAACTGCTCGATGATACAAAACATCCAGTTGTTATTCCTCATGAATCAAGTTTGGCTAAGTTAATTGTAGCCGACGCTCATGAAAAGACTTTCCATGGAGGACAGCAACTGGTACTCAATTTTATACGCACCAAGTATTGGATCAGTCGCATTAAGAATATTGTGAGAGCTCATATACGTCGCTGTGTTCCCTGTATTCGATATGCAGCGACCACGAAACAACAGTTCATGGGAGAGCTCCCAGCTTGCAGAGTGACACCCAGCAAACCGTTCCTTAACTCTGGTGTCGATTATGCGGGCCCCATTAGCATGAGAGTCTCAAAGGGTCGTGGACAGCGGTCGTACAAAGGATACATCTGCTTATTTATATGTATGGCCACGCGCGCAGTACACATCGAAGCTGTCTCAGATTTAACCACGGAGGGTTTCCTGGCCGCGTTCAAACGGTTCGTTTCTAGGCGAGGTCAGTGTCGTCATATATGGAGCGACAATGGCACCAATTTTGTGGGCGCTGCCAAGGAGCTACAGATCCTTTTCCATCAGGAAAGCTCGATGTTTAAAGACATCGCAGCTGCTCTTGCGACCTCGCAAACAGAATGGCATTTTATCCCTCCCCACGCTCCAAACTTTGGTGGACTGTGGGAAGCAGGGGTAAAAAGCGTAAAGCATCATTTGGAGCGCGTCATAGGGGACTCTACTTTGACATTCGAGGAGCTGTCTACAGTCCTTTCACAAATTGAGGCATGCCTCAATTCGCGGCCCTTGTCTCAAGGTAGTACCGATCCAGAAGATCCTGTACCACTAACTCCTGGACATTTCTTGGTGGGTCATCCGTTGGTAGTGGCTCCCGACTACAATTATGAAGATGCCACAATAAGTACTTTGCGTAGATGGCAATTAGCGCAACGTATGGTGCAAAACTTCTGGCGTAGATGGAAACAGGAATATTTGACAACCTTCTTCCAAAGGCATAAGTGGAATGTTCGTAATCCTGATTGTAAAATAGGTGATGTAGTCTTAATAAAAGAAGATAACTTACCTCCGGCTAAGTGGTTATATGGTCGAATTATACAGCTGCATCCGGGCAAAGATAACTTGACGCGCGTTGTCACGGTACGTTGTAAAGGCACTACGATTAAACGTCCAATTTCGAAATTGTGTTTTCTTCCGGCTACTGAATAAGTCAATTTTATGTTAAAAATAGGAATTTTGAAACTGTAACCTAGTATACCTATATTGCGTTTGTTGCATTTTCTGATAAGATTGTGTTTTTAAGGTATTTCCATGTTGCATTTGTGAAATAAGGTTTAGTTTAAGTTTAAGGGTTTAGTTGTATGTTATTCTTCTAGGAATTTGTTAATGGATAAGAATTCATTGTGAAGAATTCATTCATTCGGGCGACCGTACGGCGGAGTTGCGCTGCTGTGGAAGAAAAGTGTTTTTAACAACGTGTCGGTTGTGCAATGTGATAACCCGCGAATATGTGCGATTAAAGTAAGCATGGAACTAAGATCGTTCATAGTTTTCAGTGTATACATGCCTACGGATAAAAGTGCGAACTTGTCGGAATTCACTGATTGTCTCGGCCTGGTGAGTGCTATTATAGCTAATAACAATATCGAATTTATTTACTTACTCGGTGATTTTAATGCGCATCCTAATGAGCAATTTTATAATGAGTTGGTTTGTTTCTGTTCGGAATGGGACTGGTTGTGTGCTGACGTTCAAATGTTAGGTTTAAACTCTAATTCATATACATTTATAAGTGAAGCAAACGGTTCGAGACGCTGGCTCGATCATTGTGTTGTGACTAATTCTGCTATGGAGACTATTGTAAATACATATATAAAGTATGACGCTCTGTGGTCCGACCATTTTCCCCTCGTAATTCAATGTAAATTAGATGATATTAAACCAAAATTGTATAAAACTAATAAACTCCCGCTTTATAATAAAATACGATGGGGGGAAAGAACGCCTCAACAAATTGGCATTTATTTAAAATTATGTAATGATCATTTAAAACTTATCGACTTTCCCATTGAATTAAATACATGTAGTGACTTTGTTTGTAATAATTTAGAACACAGAAATATTATCGACAAGATGTATGGTGACATTATAAAGGCATTATGCCAGGCAGCCTCTGACAGTTATAATGTGAAAACTTACAATGGTAAAAAACCGGTTACGGGGTGGAATAGGTACGTAAGTGAGGCTCACAGGGAGGCTAGAAAAAAGTTTAAGTTGTGGGTGTGGTATGGCAAGCCGCGGGAGGGTCCTGTGTGGAGTAGCATGCAGATGAGTCGCAGGATTTTTAAATCTCGGTCGGTCAAAATAATAGTGACCAAATTAAAATGAATGTCTTAGCATCTCAATTTTCCAAGCACAAGTTTCGCAGTTTTTGGAAGTCCACTAATAAGCTTAACAGTAAGCCGGGCTTACCTGTGAGTGTCAATGGTACAAATAACCTGACTGGCATAGCCGAGTTGTTTAGGGAACATTTTACTGTAACCTCACCTTTGGGGCCATCACAGTCTGCGTGCAGTGCAGAGTCTAGTGGCTGGGAGGCTAGTACTCAATTTACGGCGGCAGAAGTGAGAAAAGTAATGCAATCAATGTCACGGGGAAAATCTCCTGGGCATGACGACCTCAGCATCGAACACCTTAAATATGCAGGTACTCATCTGCCCAGGGTGCTGGCGATGTTTTACTCCTTGTGTGTGGGGCACTCGTATTTACCTGAGCCGATGATGAGGACTGTGGTGGTGCCGATAGTGAAGAGCAAAACCGGTGATATTAGTGACAGGAATAATTACAGACCTATCTCCCTGGCCACTATTATCTCGAAAGTGCTTGACAGTTTGCTTAACACACAGCTTGATAAATACGTGCATGTACATGACAACCAGTTTGGCTTTAAGTCAGGTCTCTCCACTGAGGCAGCTGTGTTGTGTTTAAAGCAAACTGTCAAGTACTACACCGATAGGAGTACGCCTATTTTTGCTTGTTTTCTCGACCTATCGAAGGCGTTTGACCTGGTATCTTATGACATTTTGTGGAAGAAGCTTCATCAAACATCAATGCCAGAGGAACTGATACGCATTTTTAAATATTGGTACCAAAATCAGGTCAACGTTGTTCGGTGGGCGGGGGCCTATTCGACCCCGTACAGGTTGGAGTGCGGGGTCAGGCAGGGAGGGCTGTCCTCGCCGAAGCTCTTCAACCTCTATGTAAACGCGCTGATTGAGGGGCTTAGCAGCACACATGTCGGCTGTCATATTGACGGAGTTTGCATAAATAATATTAGTTATGCTGATGACATGGTGCTGCTGAGTGCCTCTGTGAGCGGCCTGTCGAAGCTGCTTGTTATTTGCGAAAAGTACGCCGATGAGCATGGTCTATTTTACAATGTGAAAAAGAGTGAATGCATGGTCTTTCAAGGTCGGGGAAGATGTCTAGATAATGTGCCATCTATTAAACTTTATGGGTGCGCTCTAAATAGAGTCAACACGTTTAAATATCTTGGCCATATTTTAACCTCGGACTTGAAGGACGATGCAGACATAGAGATGGGAGCGTAGGGCGTTGTCTGTCCGTGCCAATATGATAGCCCGCAGATTTTCTCGTTGTTCGAGGGGCGTCAAAATCACTTAATTCAGGGCATTTTGTACGTCCTTCTATACCAGCAGCCTGTGGGTGAGTTATACGCAAAGACAGTACAGCGCGCTACGCGTCCAATATAATAATGCGTTTAGGATGCTTTTGGGGTTGCCTCGCTTCTGCAGCGCTTCGGGGATGTTCGCCGAGGCTAGAGTAGATTGCTTTAATGCAACCATGCGTAAGCGGTGCGCATCCCTGGTGCGCAGAGTGCGGGGCAGCCGTAACAGTGTCCTGAACGCATTCGCGGAACGGTTCGACTGTCAGTACTTGTACCATTGTAGTATGGTCCATCTACTGACTTCTGTCAGAATATTATTTTAAAATTCAATGTATTTCTAAATTAAATGTTATATATATCATAAATTGATGTATTTATAAATAATCTTTGTTTTTAAATTTATAATTTTTAATTGATGCATTTATTTATTGGTTTTTTGTTTTTACTGTGAATTGTGAATATGATCCTAGTTGGTCGAAATAAAGTCCCGTTGAATTCCTCTAAGCTTTTTATTAGACTTAAAATTACATACCGCTTTAAATTTGTATTTTTAAAACGGTTCCTACTTATCTGTGCCTCTCTCACACTATAGTCATCATTCGATCATAATAATCAGTTTATTTCGCAAGAAGTTGAGAACTCGGACTGTGTCGAATGTATTCTATTAACTGAGACAAAGCTATGCTCACAGGTTCTCAATCATACGAAAACAATACAGATTGCCTATCAATATCTTATTAAGGTTGACAATTTTTTTATTTTGATGCCTAAAAATGCTTAATGCTTACTATCAGAACGTTCGGGGTCTGCGCACGAAAACATGTAGCTTATATCGTTATGTCTGTACGAACTCATTTGATGTTATTATACTCACGGAAACATGGTTAGCGGACGGTATAAGTGATAGTGAGTTATTCGACAGTAGATATTTAGTGTGGAGAAGGGACCGGGATTATTGTCGTACGTTGCAAACACGAGGTGGTGGAGTGTTGATCGCAGTAAAGAACGACTTGACCGTCGTGGAAAGACACGATTGGCGTACTTCTGCTGAAGATCTATGGATATCGATAGTCCTTAAAAAGTGCAGACCAGCGGTAAGTTATAACATTAATATATGTTGTCTTTATTTGTGCAAAGAAAATTTAGGTAATTCGTACCATACTTAACTACAATACTTTCATCAGAAACTCAACTATGTAATAACCTCGAATCCATTAGATACATTTCTCATAGCCGGCGATTTTAATTTTGATCATGATGTTGAATGGTATAAGCCTATTGACACTGTCGGTTTGCATCCGGTGAATGTTACTGCTCAGTATGTCCTAGACTTTTTCGATACGATAAATATGTGCAACTTGACACAGTTTAATGGTGTACGTAATGTTAACAATAGATTACTGGATCTCGTTTTCTCTAACGGGGCGGTAAAAGTAAGTGAATGCATTGACCCATTAGCTGTACCTACCGACCCACACCACAAACCGTTAATTATAAATGTAGAATTCGTAGAAATCCATAAGTATATTGACAAAAACACTACAAAATATATATTTGAACGAGGCGACTACCCCGCTGTAAACTCTGCATTGGAAAGCATGGATTGGAATATATTGTCATCCGCCGAATCCCTAGATCATGCCCTTAGTCTCTTCTATTCAAAATTATACGAAGTTAGAGATCTCTTCGTCCCTATTAAACCATTAAAGAAATCAGCACACCCGCCGTGGTTCAGTAGCGCTTTAATTAAAATGTTAAAAGAAAAGTACAAGTACCATAAAAGGTACAAAAATTACGGTAATTTATCCGACTACCACAGCTTTTCTATTCTACGTGATCGAGCTAGGCAGTTAGAAGCTGTTTGTTACGACGCCTACATGGCGAAAATAGAGTGTTCGATCGCCAAAAACCAAAATGTTTCTGGTCATACATAAAAAATAAAAGAAATGCTAATAGTTTACCCAATGTTCTAAATTAGATGAACCAATCGGCAGATACAGGCGAAGGTATAGCCGAATTATTCGCCACTTACTTTCAATCTACCTTTCAGGAACCAGATTCAATATCTGATGATTTCAATGTCAATATCGTTAGTAATAGCTCGGTCAGCATAAGTTCTATAAGCGTGTGTCCTGATACGATACTCAAGCTACTCAAAGGATTAGATCCATGTAAATCAGGAGGCCCGGATCACATACCGCCTATTTTCATAATTAATTGCGCAAAAAGCTTAGTGTCGCCAATCTCCATTCCAGAGGGAATTGTGCCTAGGCTATGGAAATCGGCATTTATAACCCCCATCTTCAAAAAAGGTGACAGATCGAGCATAGACAACTATCGCCCTATATCGAAATTATGTCTTTTCTCTAAAGTACTTGAAAAGTTAGTTCACATGCAAGTTTACCCAGCTTTGCAACGCCAATTCGGTACCTAACAGCATGGTTTCTTAAGAAAGCGATCAACTACTTCTATAATAAAACAACGTGCTGCTGCGAAGATTAAAAAACGAATGTTTTATTCATAACGAATGACATAGACAATAAACGTTTACAAGTTTGTCACAAGAAAGTTCTATTCGTCTCTATATTTTGTTATTTACAACACTCCCACTCAAAATATAGTATATATTTCAACTTAACAAACTTAGAACAAATACTTAACTGGAATTATACTTTAACAATTCCTAAAGCATTCAAATGTTTATAATGTTTTACAGCACTTAAACTTTTAGTCAATAAATCTGCTGGCATATCTGATGTACATAAATATTCAACATTAACAATGTTTTCATTTAACACTTCTCTGCAATAATGATATTTAACATCAATATGCTTAGTTCTATTATGAAATACAGGGTTTAATAATAACTTCTGCGCACTCATACTATCATTATACAAAGTAATACAATACATTCTTTTAGTAATTTCATATTGCAAGTTTCTCAGATATGCTGCCTCTTTGCAGGCCTCTGATATTGATACATATTCCGCCTCAGTGCTTGAGAGTGCAATACATTTTTGTTTACTACAGCCCCAAGAAATAACAGAACCTGCGAGTACATAACAAAACCCTGAATATGATCTTCTATCATTAACATCATTGCACCAGTCTGCATCAACATATCCTTTGATATTAATATTCTTATTCTTACTATATTTCAAACCTAAGTCTTTTGTCTTTTTTAAATATCTTAATATTCTTTTAGCATAAACCCATTGTTCATCACAATTACAATTATTAAACTGACTAAGATATGACACTGCATAAGCTATATCGGGTCGGGTAAGCACAACTAAATACATTAAGCTCTCGATCAGCTGCTGATAAGGATTCTCACTTTTACAGTTGTCCTCCTTTTTACATTTTAAACCTATCTCCATTGGAGTATTAACAGGTTTACTATCAGCCATATTAAATTTAGACAGTAACTTATCTATATATCTTTCTTGACTCAAAGTAACTGTACCATTTTGTTTATCAAAAACAACTGACATGCCAAGACATTCTTTTACAATCCCTAAGTCTTTTAACACAAAATTCTTACCTAACATGCTTTTAAGATGATTAGTTTCACTTTCGTCATCAGAAAAAAACAAAAAAATCATCAACATACAGTGTAACAATGGTTTTACTACTACCAACACATTTTAAATATAAACATGGTTCTATTTTGGATTTGATATAACCATCTGCTAACATACAACTATCTACTTTCAAATGCCACGCTCGGGATGCCTGTTTGAGACCATATATAGCCTTCTTCAATTTTAGAATTTTACTATCATTTGTACAGTTAAAACCTAAAGGTTTCTGCATATATATAGTCTCTGACAGATCACCATTCAAGAAGGCGGTTTCCACATCAAGGTGAGTCACATTAAGTTTCAGCTGTACTGATAATGCAAATAATAACCTTAGTGTTGTATGCCGCACTACAGGAGAAAATGTTTCAACATAGTCCACACCATATTTCTGAGAGCAGCCCTTAGCCACAAGCCTGGCTCGATACCGCACATTATTTTCAACATCACACTTCTTCTTGAGAACCCATTTGCATTTAACAATATTGCCAGTTGCAGGAATGTCAACAACTTCCCATGCGTTGTTGTCTTCAAAGCTTTTCAGCTCATCCTTGACAGCTAGTTCCCATTGCTCTTTCTCTGGTCCTCGCAGTGCTTCTTCTAATGTCAGTTCATCGCTGAAAGATTTATCTTCTGTACACATAAATCCATACCTGTCTGGTGATTTTCTCTGCCGTTGTGGTAATGTCCTTACTATGGTGTTCGACTGCAACTCTTCTTCAGATGTCAACTCCTCATCAGGTACATAGGCTTCATCCAAGTCATTTTCCAAAGAAATGAATGAATCCTCTCTACTCTGATCTGAGACCTCTCCCACTGAAGACAGATGTTGCCTGTTCTCTGTAGATTTATCTTTCTCTTCTACTTCAATCATATTTTCTTGATGAGACAATTTTTCCTTTACGATGATGATATCTCTACTAGTTGTAATAGACTTCGTTGACGGATTATATAACCTATATCCCTTGACATCCTCAGGGTAACCAATCAGAATGCATTGTTCAGCCTTTTTGTCCCACTTACGTCTTTTCTCTTTAGGTATGTGTTTCATGGCAATGCTACCAAAAATCCTTAAATGGCTGAGGTTTGGTTTGGCCCCTGTCCATAGTTCGTATGGTGTACGATTGTTCAATCTAGTTTTTACAATTCTATTCTGCAAATAAACAGCAGTGTTAATGGCTTCTGCCCAGAACTCTTTACCAAGTTTAGCATCAAACAAAAGACATCTGGCTTTCTCAATTAGAGTTCTATTCATGCGCTCACACAGCCCATTTTGTTCGGGTGTATAAGGATTAGTTTTTTGATGCACTATACCTGCTTTCTTTAAAAAACTATCAAAATCTCTATTACAGAACTCTCTGCCATTATCAGTTCTCAAAATTTTAATTTTATTTGATGTTGAATTCTCAACTTTAGCTTTATATTCTTTGAAATAATGTAAAGTCTCTATTTTACTTTTCAAAAAATAAACATATGTCATGCTACTGTAATCATCAACAAAAATCAAGAAATATCTAGATCCTCCTAGTGATACATTCTCCATCGGGCCACAGATGTCACTATGTACCACTTCCAATAGCTTAGTGCTCCTATTCCCTTCATGAGCAAAAGGCAAACGACTTTACTTACCTTCACAGCACACTATGCAATTGGACTTGTTGATATTGCCTGTCTTGATAAATTTGACTCCCTCCACAGCATCCTGCATTTTATTCATATTATAACTATTGACGTGTCCCAATCTACGATGCCAAACTTCTGAAGACTCTACTACTGCTGTGACCAAACAAGTAGAAATGTTCAGCTTGTAAACTCCATTCACAAGCAATGCAGTAGCTACTAGAGTGTCATCTGTATTGAATATTTCACATCCTTTGCTAGTGAAATGCACCTTGTTGCCCTGCCTTATTAACTGGCTCACTGACAATAAGTTAGTAGATAACTCGGGAACACATAACACCTTTTCAACAGTTATGTTAAAATCACATTCTTCGGTCGACGTTGTTATATTTACGTTTCCACAACACAGCACTGGGATTTTATTCTGGTTAGCAATCATGATTTCTTTCGTGAAGCCAGAATAACACGTGTCGATCATCCAATCTTTATTGCAAGTCAAATGCGAACTGGCACCAGAGTCTACATACCAGTCACTCTTATCAAATATTGTGTTGAAAAACACGGCACTAAACGCATTACTTGGTTTTGTCGATTTATTTTCTGCATTCTTAAAAGATTTATCTTTGTTAATATTGCATTGATTACGATAGTGCCCATGTTGTTTACAATTGTAACATTTGACGTTTGGTTTTCCTTTGACAGATGTTGACACTTCTGCTTTCCCGCCATCTTTATTGGCCATAGACTGTGTATTCTTTCCGTTCTTTGAACGATGAATCTGATTCTTGCGGAAACATGCGAATGCATTATTGACATCACTTTCTTCCGGTTCCATGTCCATCAATTTCCCTTTAATGGCATCGGATGTGATTATAATGCCTGAATGTTCGATGGCCATTATCATGGGCATATATTTTTCACTTAGGCCTGCCAGCATGATAGATCCAATCCACTCGTCGGTAATACCAAATCCCGTACCTTGTAATTTTTGTCCAGCTTCAACAATTTGCGTAACGTATGCCGTCATCGAAGTGCAATTTTCAAATCGAATTGATATTAAATTCCTCAAAAGACTTATTCTTCGAGTAAATCCTGAGTCATCGAATAACATCTTCAATTTATCCCACAATTCTTTCGATGTTCTAACGGTTTTTATATGAACGTAAAGAGCCGGATCGATTGTCAGTATCAGCTTTGCTTTTGTTTTTGCGTCATCTGCAGCTGCTGGTGGATGATTGGGCTCAGGTTTTATACACCCAACCATTCCTTCCAAAACCAGAAAATTCTCTGCGGCGAAACACCACTCACTATAGTTTTCACGTCCTTGTAATTTAGGTACGCTAACCAGTTTCGTTATATAGTTCGTCCGTTTATAGTTCGAACTGGACGCCATGACTGTCACACACGTTGTTACTTTTACTGAAAAAATACGGTTATTGCTCACTGTTCACTTTACATTTAATCTAATGGTAAAAGGACAGCCTATTGTTCATCATACTGATAATTCTAACAATATCTAAGCCTTTTAAACGGGTCTGGGCCCATAACCTATAATAAAACAACGTGCTGCTGCGAAGATTAAAAAACGAATGTTTTATTCATAACGAATGACATAGACAATAAACGTTTACAAGTTTGTCACAAGAAAGTTCTATTCGTCTCTATATTTTGTTATTTACAACAACTTCCAACCTCTTAATGTCTAATGAAATCATAACGATTGGAATGGAAGAGCGATGTCAAGTAGACGTGATATACACGGATTACAGCATGTGTTTTGATCGTATAGACCACCGTGTGCTTTTGCAGAAGATCTTATCTGCAGGAATACATGGTGATCTATTTCGATGGTTTTCTTCATATATAGAAAATCGCACACAGGCTGTTCTGCGCGGGTACACATCCGGATGGAAGTCTGTTCCTTCCGGCGTACCTCAGGGATCAATCCTGGGACCGTTATTGTTTACCATATTTATTTCCGACATAAATAGTTGCTTCAAAAACTCAGAAATTATTTTATTCGCCGATGATATGAAAGTCCTCAAGCGTGTACGCTCACTAATTGACACTAAGTTACTTCAATCGGATCTTGACAATTTTGAATTATATTGCAAAAACAATAAATTACAATTAAACGTTTCCAAGTGCTGTCATGTAACATTTACCCGCCAAAAGTCAGTTATAGGACCGGGCTACACTCTGAATGGTATTCCTATTGGCAAAGAGGAAAGCATTAGAGATCTTGGTGTTGTACATGATAGCAAACTACTTTTTGATAAACATGTCGAAAATATTGTTAAAAAGGCACTCAAATCGTTAGGTTTTATCATCCGAACCTGCTCTGAATTCCGTTCACTAAAACCAATAAAAGTCTTATATTGTTCTCTCGTGCGCAGCAACCTCGAATACGCTTCTGAAGTATGGAATCCACAATACGAGATATATAAATCTCGCATTGAATCCGTCCAGAAATTTTTTTTACTTTACTTAGATTTCAAAGCTAAGCAATTTTCAGTTGATTATGAGCACCGCTGTAAGCGATACCACTTCCTACCACTTGAATTAAGACGTAATATAAATGACATATGTTTTTTAACGAATGTCGCAAATGGCTCTGTTGACTGTCCCGAACTGCTTAATAACATATTTCTTCGTACCAACCAAAACAATTTACGTAAACGGCTTTTGCTACATGCACCATTCGCGTCAACAAATTATAGGGGTAATGCCTTTTGCATACGTAGTGCTACAGCTTTTAATAAATTGCCATCTCACCTGGATATTGATCTATTCTGCACCGGTGCACAAAATATTAGAAAAGTATTGAATAAGGAATACTTTGACGGGAACGCAAGTAGCTCAGCTACCTATGCTTCCTGCTAAAGTGTTCCCAACCTCTTACTTCCTACTTTAAATACATCATGTTTTTATTATTTTTTTATTTTACTTTGTTTATTATCGAAACTATATACTGCACACTACTGTTACATCTTTTTGTTTGTTTCTTTAGCCTTTGTTTAATTAAGCGGGTCTTTGTGGAGTCCTCTTACATGTTTCTTTTGTTAAAACATAAATATTTACATGTGGAAGCTTGTAATTAGCAAATATCCCTATGTACTTTGTTATTAATTGTTGTAATTAGTCTGTAAGCTTTCTTAAAAATAAATAAATAAATATTATCAATAAATATAAGAAGTATCAATCGTAATCTTGACTTACTTCTAGCCTTCATATCTGCCTTAAGAATTCCAATAGACCTTATTGTTTTAACAGAATGTTGGACAAATTCAAACAACCTGCCACCCAACATCAGCGACTATAACGTATTCTGGACCCGAAACAGCCTTAATCAAAATGACGGCGTGGTTATGTCCAAAGCGAACTCAGAGCTTCTTCTCTTGAACCAGAGTTTTCAGAAGGTCACTGCCTGATAATAACTATCAACTCAGATTACAGCTTCATTTGTTCCTATCGCCCTCCCTGCTTTAGAAACATTAACAACTATCTGAATTCGCTTGAACAAGTTTTGCGTAACACCTCCACTCAAAATATAATCTTCACTGGGGATATTAATAAAGACACATTACAAGACACTACAAATGTTTCTGTCCAAGATTACCTTAATCTATTGGCTATGTTTGGGCTAAGACAGGGAATTACGAGAATGAAATAAATACTAGGAATAAAAATAAACTAGTAGTGCCAAGATTTAGACTAACTAAAACAAATACTAAATCTTTTCTAGGAAATTCAATTCGATTTTATAATAAATTACCGGAAGAAATAACGAGTTTGTCTAATAAAAAGTTTAAGACGTGCATTAAATCTAAACTAATAGAGAAGGCGTATTATACGGCCAAGGACTACGTAGAGGATAAGCGCGCGTGGAATTAGATCATCTGCATATGTGGCCTCCCGGGCGGTCTGCTAATAATATTGTTTTAGCTTATTTACTTCAGTTAGCTGCCCCCATAGCCTATATTCAAAGAAGGCTCTCGACATACCTTGACATTTCTGTTAGGGATTTTATTAGGACTACATATGGATAAAGTAAATTTTTATATATTTTTTTCTATATTTTTATATTTTTCTGTATTTTTAATATGTTCATCCCTTGTTAATGTGACGACAATGTAAATTTAGTTGAATGTTCGATTCTATTTTCTCCTCCATTTTGGATGTCTTAGTTTACATTAATCTAAACATTCTGCTGTTTACGTTGTTGTCGCATATTTTAAATCAATGTAATCTTAACAACGATGTTAACCTTTTTTTTAAAAGAGTAACCCATGGAGTTTCTTGCCGGCTCTTCTCTATAGGAATGACACTTTGGAACCGAGCGACTAGAATCAGTAGTAACGTTTCTTCAGCGCCTTTTTTTTTTGGTTTACAAGAAATAAAAATATTTTGATTTTGATTTTGCTGCAGAAGATGGAAAACCATTGTTTTTGAGCCGCAGCTTACAGACCATTCGCCAATACTTCTCTACCTTAACAATGCCAGAGCTAATAAAACAATTTCTAAATGCCAGAAAGTAAAAGTGAACTATGAAGCGATTAACGAATTGTTGTCTAAGCAAAAATGGGATAAACTCTATGCAACTTTAGATCCCAATATTACATGCTATATATTATCAACGAACCTTTTATCCATAATAGGCAGTAATACTGAGTACGTTTCCAAACGTTAGAAACCGCTAAAACCCTGGATAACATAAGGCGTAATTAGGTGCATAAGAAAACGCGACAAACTACATAAACAAGTTAAAAAACTACCTAATGACACACTACTAATACACGCCTATACCAGGTATAGAAACACGTGTAATAACTAAGTTAAGAATCTTAAAATTAAATACTATCAGGAAAAACTAGACAATTGTGTATTGTTTAGTTTTTCCTGATATACTATCAGGAAAAACTAAGCAATTAATTAAAGCAACATCAAAGAAACATGGAAAAAAAAATAAACAAATCTGCAATTTTAATTCGAATAAAACTAATGCAGAAGAGCTTCTCCATCTGAATGATTCGCCTGTCGAATCCCTGAATATAGTCAACAAATACTTTTCCTCAGTAGGTGGAACGTTATCTGATCACATTCTGAATAAGATGGACACCCATGAAGATGACCTAGCGGCTCGAGCTAGATCATCATGCTCGCCACTGAAATCTATGTCACTAACACCTACTGATCCTCTGGAAGTGCGAAGTATCGTAATGGGACTTAGATCACAGAGTGCCTCAAAAAGGGAAAATATACCTACTAACATCCTGAAACAGAACATAAAGTCACTAGCTGCCCCTATGTGTAACTTGTGTGTCGAGATGGGCGTATTTCCAGAAATGCTTAAAAAATTGCCTTTTTAATAGTATGCCCAATTCACAAGACTGACGACAAAGTTCAACAGACCAACTATAGACCGATTTCTCTGTTATCAACGTTATCTAAGATTCTTGAGAAACTTGTAAATAAAAGAGTCATTAGATATCTCTAGAATAACAGTCTGCTGCACTCCAATCAATATGGTTTCAGGATGGGCAAGTCAACTGAAGATGCCGTCCTCGCACTGACAACAGCCTTAACGTCATCTTTGGATGAAAACACCAAGTGTCTGGGTGTTTTTCTTGATGTCCAAAAAGCATTTGATACTGTGTCCGTGCCCATACTACTAACCAGACTTGAAAACGTTGGTATCAGGGGTATAGCGTTGGCATGGTTCAGAGATTATTTATCGGGTAGGTCCCAGCAAGTACGAGTGATGAATCACGAAAGTGACAGCACAACATGTAGTTCCGGGGTTACGCAAGGTAGCACACTAGCGCCGACACTTTTTCTTATTTACATCAACGAATTATGTAGTGCTGCCTTGCCGGGACTAGAAATACTCATGTTAGCAGACGACACTGTCCTCCTACTTCAAGGAAAAACTTGGGAGCGAGTTTTTCACCCTCCTATTTCAAGGAAACACTTGGGAGCGAGTTTTTGATCCTCCTATTTCAAGGAAAAACTTGGGAGCGAGTTTTCCAGCTCGCTGAATCGGGGATGTCCAATGAAGCTGGAGAATAGTCTCTGTCATTAAACACCAACAAAAGTAAATACATTTGTTTCACCAAATCAGTCACATCTAATGCTGGAACCGATCTTGCACTGAAGATACATACATATTCCTGTAACCGTACGGTGAACCTCTCTCGTGTTACACATATAAAATACTTGGGAGTTATATTGGACGAGAGACCTACGTGGAACATCCACATAGCGACATTGGTGGGAAGGATTAGGAAAATGATATACGTATTCGAAAATCTACGTACTGTGGCAAATCATAACCTTCTAATTCAAACCTACAGGGCGTTGTGTGAATGTTTGACTAGGTACTGCATATGTGCGTGGGGCGGCGCCGGTAAAACCCTGCTGATCGTGGCAGAAAGGGCTCAGCGTGCGGTACTCAAAGTCATGATGTATGTACTTACCCTTTAGGCATCCAACGGCATTAGTTTATGAAAAAGCAAATGTGCTATCTGTAAGAAAAATCTTCATTTGTGAAATTCTAAAAAGGTATCATACTAACACCGTACCAATCCTATTTGAAGAGTCTAGAAGGGTAGCTCGCTGCCCGGTCCCCTATGTGAAAACATCAATCGCCCAAAAACATTTTCTATATTTAGCTCCGCGCATCTATAACACACTTAACAAGACCGTGAACACTAGAAAGCTAAATAAACATAAATTTAAGAAAGCATAACTCACCTGGTTGAAAACACTGGATTATGATGCTACTGAAAATCTATTAAAATCCGTAGGATGAAATGCAAGTATGCACACTAACACTGGCTCACACACATACATACACACACACACATACACACACTCATATCCACTCACGCCCTCACGCACAAACATACACACCCTTACAGCCACACGTACACGCACACCCTCACACTCACACACACATCCACACCAAATACATGAATGCAGGTTAATTTTTGACTAGTATTTATTAGTATATTTAAATGTTGGTAGTGAATTCATATCACTTTTTTTTTTCCATTTCTTCCATTCATTTCATTATCCACAGTTCTTGATTTAGTTTTCTTCTGTTCTTGACATACTCTGTAACACATATTATGGGGAATGTACTGGCTCCTGTAATACAGTTGTTAACTAGCTCAGGAGTTAGGGTTTTCAATGTATAGCAATGTAATTCCTATGTCAAATAAACAATTTATTATTATTATGGTCTCGTTGGTGAGGTTAATGACTTTCACAAATGCTGAAACATACTTTCTTTCCAATGCTTCACTTATAACATTCCGTTCAAACTTCGATTGTCTCTGTTCGCTATGTCTCACTTTTAGGAAGCCAGTTTACTCTGGGTCAGTTCTTGTTAAAGTTTTATTGATGCCTGGGTTAAGAGTGACATCTGACTGTGAAACTAAGCGTTAAGTTAGGCAATTCCTTAATTAAGGTTGTCCGGTATTATATACTATCCGGCACTATATAAAATTCAGACCACTTTTCTACTTCATCCACCGTCAGGTGTGCATTAACTGTACCTTTAGGATAGGTCAAGGCATCTCCATAACCCTTAATCACCATAGAGTTAACATTGTTAACACTGAGATTTAACTGTTTACAGAATGTCTCCTTCATTGTGTTGCAAGAACTTCTAAAATCTATAAAAGCACATTTTCCATTAATCATTCTGTTATTCATTCAATCTGTTATTCTTGATGTCATTTAAGGATTGAAATAAAATATGGTTGGAGGATAATAAATCTTTTGCCTTCTTAGACATATTAGTCAAACGTAATCCTGATCAGACAATAAGTCACACTGTGTATCGCAAAAAGACCCATACAGATAGGTACCTAAACGGTGAATCTCACCACCACCCTAAACAGTTAGCTACCGTGGGAAAATCTTTGTTTCAGAGAGCACACGGACTCTGTGATGACAGACACCTTGCCGCTGAGCTTCAACATGTCAAGCAAGTACTGCGAGACAACAAGCTCCAAATTCCACGGCCCCGTCACAGAAACCGAGTGAAGCCAGCCACAGTTGATCGTTTACCTGCTGTACTACCATACGTCAGAGGTGTCACAGACAAGATTGGCTACATCCTAAAACGAGCTTCAATAAAAACATACTTCAAGCCGCCCAAGAAGATTAGTCAGTCCTTACCACCCGTCAAGTGTCACATACCTCTACAAGATGCAGGAGTTTATAAACTAGATTGTGACTGCGGCCTCTCTTACATCGGTCAAACAAAACGAAGCATAGGGACCCGCGTTAAAGAACACATAGCTGACGTGAAACACCGCCGCTCAACGAAGTCTGCAGTCGCCGAACATGCTGAAGGCTCCAGCCATTATATTAGATTTGACCAACCACAGATACTCGCTAAAGAACCCAAATTCCTACCTAGGATGTTTCGCGAGGCTATTGAGATTAAAAAACACCCTAATTTCAATAGAGAAGATGGCTGGAAGATATCACCTACTTGGGACCCAATAATACATAAACTCAAGGCCAAACCCAAGAGCAGCGCTGCAAGACATCAAGACACAGTGAGCTCATATTGCGTAGGTCGGAACTCAAATAATTAGTTAAAATATGAAGGTAGAACGAGCAACATCCACTGTCAAGACGAACGCCATCTCAGTCTGCCCGTGACCATGATACCTGCAAAGGTGTCGAAACGTCGGGACCTAAAATCTAAATACAAACCGCGAAAAAATCCGTAAAAAGTAGTTTTATTTCAATGTCTAACATTCGCGTAAACCTAAGAAACCAATATGTCATTTAAGGAGTTATATGATTTAAATTACATTTTATTATTAGTGGAAAATGATCAGACCATAGCGTATCATATTTGACGCACGCATCAACAACAATCTGCTCCGCCGCATGAGTTGTAATACAGTGGTCCAGCCAGCTGACAGTCCCATGAGCATCACTCAAAAAAGTAAAAGTATCTGAGCCTTGTCCCAGAAAGTCTATATCTATACATGACCATAACTGGTCACGACCAGGGACCGGCCGGATACTTATTGAAAGGGTTTTTGAAGGGGTTTTTTTAAGCGCTTCAAAAAAAAAACCCTATGACATATGTTACACCTTCAAACGAATTACTGTAACCCGTTCCGAACAGAGACGATGTCATATGCACTCTTTGTAATATACATTAGTTTGAAAATAGTATAACCACGAGCGCACGTGACATCTTACCGCCCAGCAGCGCCATTGTTGCATTTACCGAGCGACTTGTAAACATGGAATAATAATCATTTTGAATATGATCTTAGAGTTTAATTTTGCTTGTCGCACATTTCAAACATTGTGATATTTCTTTTTCGTGTCTATACTTGTTTATTCTCATCATTCGTTATTTAGTTCGGAACTCGGACTGAACTACTAAACGGAAGTAATAAAAATCACAATTTAGCAGTGTTTTTGTCTAAGTGTGTAATTTAGTTCATCGCTATTATAAATTAATGTAATATTATTATTATTTTCGTGAAAATGCCACAACCGAGGCGAGATGCTGTACATCGCTATTATGTATACGATGCATCAAATAAAACCAGCAAATGTAATTTATGTGGAAAGACCATAAACGTGAGGTTTTATACTTTTTAATTCGCCTATTTTCTACCTTAGTGTTAATAAATACCTATCTTAGGTGGATACTAACTTCAAAATAGATAAGTATCAAATTAGGTACCTATCTACTTTCCAACTCTTAATTTTAAGTGCAAACGTTGCGGGATTGAGGCCGAGGACGGCGTAACTTGCTCCGTATGTGAAGGGCAATTTGACTTTCCCTGCTCGGGTATAACGGAGCACGGATATAGCAGGTTTGGTGATCGCAAACTTACATGGAAATGTGCCAACTGCAAAGCACCAGCGATAACCAGTCCTTGCATTAAAGTAACATCATTAGTTCCAGCTGACTACCCAAATGGATTCGCTGCCACATTGGTTGAAACTGTGAAGGCCATCCAATGTGAACTCGAGGACTTGAAGGCTATAAGGGCTGAATTCTCAGAAGTGAAGCACTCCTTTGGGTTTGCCTGTGATGAAATCAAAACGTTGACTGGTAGGGTATAAATCTTGGAAAAGGAAGCCGAGTCAATGAAAAAGACCAAAGAAGAGCTTTCCACTTTACAAGATCGTATATTTAAGTTAGAGGAACAGCAACGTGAGAGCGAGCAAAGGTCCCGTGTAAACAACATCGAGATTAAGGGTGTGCCGATGTCAAACAACGAAAACCTGTTCACTGTCGTGGCCAAGATCGGAGAAACCATCAACTGTCACATCCCAAGGGAGCAGATAAATTATATAGCCAGGGTACCAAGGCGTAATGATAAACAAAATAAAAATATAATTTGCTCCGTGCACAATTGCTATATGAAAAATGATTTTGTGGCTGCCGCTAGAAAATACAAAAACCTAAACACTGGTAATCTCGGGCTTCATGGAGACACCAAGATCTATGTCAACGACCATCTGACACTAGAAAACAAGATTCTCCTAAACCAAACTAGAGCTCGTGCCAAAGAACGTGGATTTGAATTTATGGGGTGCAAAATATTTATACGTAAAAATCCCACATCTCCTAAGCATCACATCAAGACTGAACAAGATATCAAAAAGTTTTTATGTTAACGATGTCGGTACAGCTTTCTGGTGGTTTGTTTACTTATATAAATTCGCTAAGTTTGAGAAACGCAAGTTATTGTTTTTTACCCGAATTCCTTTCTCGCCTGCCTTTTGTTCGCTACTCGCTCGGTGATAACTGGTTTGTAAATACTTGCAAATATGAATATATACTTTATTTTCTGTGTGTTAAAGTTATGTTTTGCTATTTTGTAGATACTTGTTTATTCTTTGTTACTATAAACTCATTTCATCACGTCTGCTTATATTCCGACTTTGACGATATGATAATATGCTATTTATATGCTGCTAAAGATGTAATTTACTTATATTTTCTAATTAACCTATCATTAATCAACATGCCCTGTTTCCGTTATTTGAATGTGCCTCATATATTTCTAACTATTCAATTTAATAACAAACTTTTCGACGATTGTTATGACGCCTATTAATATTTATTATCAGAACGTACGGGGACTACGGACAAAGACAGCTGTTTTCTATAAGAACGTGTGCAGTACTGGTTTTGATGTTATTTGTTTGACTGAGACGTGGTTAATGGATGGCATATCTGACTCGGAATTGTTTGATGACCGGTATCTTGTATGGAGACGTGACCGCGACTACGCTCATACTAGCCAAACGATGGGAGGAGGAGTCTTAATTGCAGTTAAGCGCGAACTTGCCGCTGACACCTGCAGTGAATGGTCCTCGTCCGCAGAAGACTTATGGGTTACGTTGACGCTGCATCATAAGAAACCTAGAGTAGTTTATAAAATGCACATTTATGTTGTCTATGTGTGCTGTCAAAATCAAAGAAATTATCTAACGGTTCAACTGACCTACTTTTCGGACAAAGTACTTGAAACTACCCTCAGTCGTCCATCCGATAAGTTTATTGTTTTAGGAGACTTCAATCAACCAAATATTATATGGCAGCATACCAGCGGCGGTCATTCATTATACCCTACAAATGTTCATGGCAACGTTCAGACTAATTTAATTGATAATTTTAATACGTGTAATTTAATGCAATACAGTATGTAAATTTGAACGACGGACTTATTGAAGGAGGGTGGTCAGTATTCGATTCTCGTCCCAGATATGTAAAAAAACTATGACCCTAATTTTTCATATAATTATCCGATAAAATTCAGTATTCATGAACACAGAGCGCAAAGCGAACTCGGAAATAGTAAAATGCCTACATAATCACGCGCCAAACACGTGCCGCTCCTGTCGCTAAGGAAGCGAGCGCGCAAGCCCCGCCCCTTTTTTTTGTGATGTCGCCGACGAGTGCCGAAGATATACATCGGCTGGCGCGCACCCTGCCGCGCGCCCCCGCTCTGCTGACCACCAGTCTATGCGAACGCGCCACCGCTTCCGCATTGCGTTATCATCCCCGTTTACCAAATTCGCGTAAAGTGCATTTCCTAGTGTTAGGTACCTAGTGTGTAGAGTAATAATGTCGTACCAGTATTCAAATGAAAAATATTGGGATATGGTTCGTGCTTACGCGCTATCAAATGATCGTGTTCGAGCTGCAATCAATTTGTACAGAGAAATGTACCCTAAATGTAAAAAAAAATGTAAGAAACGTTTATTTAATAACTTGTATTCCCTCCGCGAGCTCTTATTACTGCTTCCATACGGTTCTTCATCGATCGGATGAGAGTCACGATCACATGTTGTGGTATATTATCCCATTCCTCTTGGATTGCATTTTGCAGCTGGCTAACTTTCTGGGGCTGGATCTCTTGCTCGAATTCGTCTCTTTAATTCATCCCATAGATGTTCAATGGGATTCATGTCCGGGCTTCTTGCTGGCCATACCATAATGGAGATACCGACTTCGGTAAGATAATCTCGTACGACGCCCGCGGTGTGAGCTCTAGCATTGTCGTGCATGAATATGCAGTCGTTGCCAATAAAATGTGCATAGGGCATCACATGAGGTTCAAGACACTGTCCGATGTACCGATGAGAGTTTAGTGCAGGCAGCCGTGGCCCAGACACAAAGGCAAGTTCTGTCTTACCGTCGGCGCTGATTCCTCCCCAAACCGTCCACGAACTGCCACCATAGCTGATCTTTTCTTCAATGCAGCATTGTGCAAAGCGTTCTCCATCTCTTCTGTAGACCTTGTTCCTTCCGTCGTTACCATACAGCATAATTTTACACTCATCAGAAAACAGTACTTTGCTCCACTGAAGGTATGACCAAGTTAGGTGCTCGCGTGCAAAGTTAAGGCGCGCTCTTCGATGGTCTGCAGTTAATTTCGGCCCATTCGCTGGCTTATGCGGTGCCAATCCGCGTTCCTTCAACCTTCTTCTTATTGTAGAGTCACTTACAGCTACTCTTCGTACAATGCGAAGCTGCTGCTGCAGTTGAAAAGCGTTAAAGCGTCGATTTCGTAAAGAAGTTGTTACAATAAATCGATCATCTCGCTCAGAAGTGACCCGATTCCTGCCAGATCCTGAACGGCGCGTGAACGAACCAGTCTCCCGATAGCGTTCGTAGACTCTATGAACAGATGATAAGCTTAGATGCAATCTTGCAGCCACAACACGCTGACTAAGTCCAGAATCCAGCAATGCCACCACTTGGGCGGCTTCTGCGGGCGAAGTATCCATATGTTTTAGAAAAAAAAGTTTTTTCAGACGTCCCAAAGTCACAGTAAATGAAATAAGAAACAAAAAGTTTAAAGACAAGCGCTAATTTTTAGTTTTTAAACGAGAAACGTACTCCAACCCTAAATACACATTTGTCTCAAACCAGTGATTAATTTCATTTATAGGATAAACAAATGAAATTCTAATTTCGAATTTTGATTTTTTTCTTCTTACTGTAATGACCAAACTGCCAGCTACACAATAGTGTTTTTTTTTTCATCACTTTCAAAACCGCTCTCTGGGCTTTTTTTTTTTTTTTTTTGGTAGAGATCTTTGCAGTTAGCCTGAGCGCAGGCTTTGACTGCTTCACCGGACTTTTGGCGAGGACCTTAAGGCCTCCAGCCAGAGCAATAGGAAAAACTAACTACGTCAGCAACGTCCACTAAGGGCACCCCCTGCGGGGTTCGGACCTCGACTTAGTGCGTTGCTAACAATCTTAATAAAGCAAAACAACAAGGGATGGCTGGATCTAAGTTTTTATTATTTAGGGACATATTTTTATTGCTAGTTTGGCCGGCTCGGGCCAGCTTGGTCTAGGGACGGGGGGATAACATTTACGTTACTATTATTTATAATACGCGACGGGCCTCGCCGGCGAGGACGTAATATACGGCGGTTGTGTTTTGTATTGCTACTGCTAGCTAAATCGAATGCTTCTTGAAGAAGCGTTGTTTTATCGTCGGGGTAGGAGAGAGTAAGTCTGGGACGTTTAATCTTAGATATTACGGAAGGTACGTATCGCGCGGCCGCTACGATTAGCGGGTTACGGTGGGTTTCGGAGGAGTCGAAAAAACGGATCGCGTCGCGTTTCATGAACTGCTTGATTGTTGGCAGCTTTAAGTCACAGTGCAACTGCAAGTTACGGACGTAACCTGGAGCGCCTGTGGCTCTACGCATGAAACGGTTTTGGAGAGTTTGCATTCGTTTGAGTCGATAATCGGGTACGTGAGAGAATACGACGCTGCCGTAAGTCATGATAGGCCTCACACACGCAGTGTAAATTCTCTTCTTACAAGTAAGAGAGAGTTTACTGCGCTTGTTCAACATACAATGAAGTCGGCCGAGGGCGAAGGCGGCTCGCGCGCGTGCCGCTTTAATATGAGCTATGAAGGTAAATCCGATCAAGGATTACGCCCAGGTATTTGGCTTGCTGCTCCCAAGGGATAGGCTTGCCGAAGAGGGTTATAGGTGGAGGGGGAGCGGGAGGCTGCCGTTTCTTGCTAAAGAGAACGGCTGCGCTCTTGGTAGGGTTGACTTCGATTCTCCATTTCGTGAACCACTTCCCGAGGGTCGTGACCGCGGTCTGGAGAGTTCGACCTATCGCTAAGGGGCTGGTGCCTGAATAATAGATGGCCGTATCGTCGGCGTACATAGCTACTTGGGGTTTGCCACAGCGAGGGATGTCGCTAGCGTATAGCGTGAAGAGGAGTGGAGAGAGTACCGAGCCTTGAGGGACTCCGGCGCGGATCGGGTGAGGGGAAGAGAGTGTGCCCTCAACGCGATAGCGAAAGGACCGATTCGACAAAAAGTTTCGGATGATGAGCACGAGACGATCTGGCACCTCGAGTTGATAAAGCTTGAAGATCAAGCCATTGTGCCAGACCTTGTCGAAGGCCTTTGCTATATCGAAGAAGAGCACGCCAGTGAGCCTTCCACGCTGAAAACCATCGCTTATATGCTCGACTATGCGGTGGACTTGTTGGACGCACGAGTGTTGGGTTCTAAAACCGAACTGCTCGTCTGGTATGAGACTCCTGGACTCGGCATAGTCCATAAGACGGGAGTAAATAATTCGCTCGTATAGCTTCCCAAGAACCTTGAGTAAGCTAATGGGGCGGTAACTAGTGGGCTCAGACTTCGGTTTACCGGGTTTGTGGATGCCGATGACTATCGCCTCTTTCCACTGCTGTGGGAAGAGATTGTTGCCTAATGCTGCATTGAAGATGCCTGTCAAGAGGATTACTAATGCTGGGGGGAAGAGTTTAATCACCTTATTGGTGAGACCGTCTGAGCCTGGGGCTTTTCGTGGATGCAGTTCCTTGATCAGAGAGCGTACCTCGTCTACAGTTACCGGCGCGAGTGGGTGTTCCGGATCCTCAGAAGGAGGGAGCGAGGCCTTACGTTCGACTTCAGCGTCAACTCTGGCGAGGTGAGCTTGATCGACCGGAAGGTCGCTAGGCGTACACTGGGCCTCTAAGCTGTCGGCTAGGCATTCCGCTTTCTCGTCGTCTTCGAAGGCAGGGCTCTGATTCGGACGATTCAGCGGGGGCATAGTAACTTCGGTACAACTACGTAGTTTACGTTGGAGATTCCAAAACGCGTGATGATTGGGCTCTAATTGGTCGAGAAGCTTATCCCAGCGTTCGTCACGCAATATCCTTATGCGCTTCCTAGAGGCACGCTGTAGAGAGCGCATGCGGACGCGATTAGAGTCGCAGGGATAAGCGTCGTAGGCGCGTATAGCCGCATTCTTCTCCGTCAGTAGGGCACGGGCGTCGTCCGGAAGGAGCCAGCGAGCGTCTTCTGTCACCGGTACCGACCGTGAACACTCGTTCACCACGGACTGCACGTGCTCAGTGAGGGAGTCGATCGCGCCTATAGCGTCCGTCGCGGATTCTACATGGTCTGGGATTGAGTCTAGATGCGCAGATTGGACTGACTTAAGACGAGTCCCAAGCTTCGTCCAGTTCGTAACTATCTTGGTGGGGATGGGCTGACCAGCGTCGGGGGGACCTACACGCGGACCGAAAGACATGATCACTGGTCGATGGTCAGAATCTAATTCCTGAATAACTTCAATTGACCGAAGCGCTAGGTTAACGTTATTAAGCAAAGCTATATCTAATATGTCGGGGCGGTGATTTACGTTAGCGGGAAAGTGCGTTGGATTCATAGGCGCGATGATGTCAAAGTTTAGCTCGGAGCTAAGAAGGTCTAGATGTTTACCACGGATGTTACGAGTGTGGCTATTCCACGCTTCGTGTTTTGCATTCAGGTCTCCCGCCAGAAGGACGGAGTCGCCGAGAGCAAGAAGAGCTTGCAGGTCAGATCGTAAGTCGACCCCCTGAGGTGACGGAGGGATATAAACTGAGACTAAGAACAAAGGTCTATGACCGGTCATGCCTAGACTACAGACAGAGGCTTCAATGTGCGACAGCGTAGGTGGGTCCATCGGAACGCAGTACAGTGACCTTTTGAAATAAATGAGCGTGCCGCCGCCTGCGGTTCTGGTACGATCGTTACGGACTAGGTTATAATTCGCGATTCGCGGGTTTCTGTGAGACGGTTTAAGAAAGGTCTCCTGTACAAGAAAAACGTCGAGTTGGTGGTCGCGGAGAAACGTTGCGATTTCATCGCGTTTATTATTAATACTTTGCGCGTTACAGAAACCTAATTTAAGGGAACGGGGTTTGAATTTACCGGCGGTTGTAGCCATTAGAACGCGGCGGCTTTGTATGCGGCGAATACGTCGCTGAACTGCTCCCTAATGAAAGGCGCGTGCAGAGGCGAGGGGTTGGCTCTAATCGCCTCAGCCATAAGGCGAATACGATTAAAGTCAAACGACTCGTATACCTCGATATAATTTTTAACCGACGCAGTGATGTCGGCTGAGAACGACGGGGCCATAAGGGCCGCGGCCGACGTTGATGCGTGCGCGGGTTTCGGTACGGGCGCGGGTTTGAACGCGGCGAGAGGTATGCGTGGGACAGAGGGTCCTTGGAGCGCGGTGATCGATGTTGTCTCCTTCGGAGTAGAGGCGAGAGCCAGGAAAGCACGGCGATGCGTTTCTCTATTCCAACAAGCCCCGGTTGGGCGTTGCGGACTAAGACGCGGCGGAGCGGTCGCGGGATTTTGCGCGGGGGCCAGTCCACGGGCGACAGGCCGTTTCGCGACGGTTTTAGGGGCCTTTGGACAGCCTCGATAGTTTGCTGGGTGACCCTTTTCGCCGCAGAGAACGCAGCTAGGGGGCTCAGCGCACTGGGTGTGGTCCTTGGGCCGGGGACAGTCAGGCGTACCGTGCTCACCGAGGCACTTCACACAACGAGGGCGCGCGAAACAGTTACGCTGCGAGTGACCGTACAGCTGGCAGCGGTGGCACTGACCGACAGTGCCGGTTTTACGTGGCGGCTCAACTTTTATACCGGAAAGTTGGCAGACGGATTTAATGTTGAAAATGGACTTACCGTCAGCCGATCTCTCGGTGACAGCAAGGACCATCTCGTATGGCAACTTGCCTCGTGAACGGTACATCCGGTGTACCTCGAGGGCTGGAATGCCCTGCGAACAGAGGTCCTTGAGAATGTCCTCTGAGGACAACTCTACGGGGACCGATTTAATAACTACGCGGAGGACGCGTTCCTCTGGGAGAGTAAAACTGTGGTATGGCAGGGCTCTCTCCTGCAGCATACGAGTAAGCGACCGAAAGTCGGCCGCTGTCGGGACAATTATTTTAATGCCGTCCTTGACAGAACGAGCACTAGTAAAATTAATGTGGTGCTGTGTGCACCACGATGACACCTCGGTCCACTTTCCTTTCTCCTGAAGGAAGATTGGAGGAGGGACCGGGCCACCCTTCTTAGGGGCTGAAAAGTCGGACTGGGATGTATTGGTCGCCTGAGGGGCAGAATGAGAGGAGGGTAAGGCCGAGAGGGCTGCTGGCTGAGATGCCGAGGCTGCAGCAGAGGAGGGAGAGGCGGCAGTTTTAGCCGCTTTGGAAGGTACCTGTTGGGACTTAGCCTTTCGGGTACGCTTCTTGCCCTTTCCGATGACTTCAGTAAAGCCATCAGTCGAGCACGACGAGTCGGATGCGGAAAGAGCATCGATGGAGTAATCTGAGGCGTTGGCCATCTCGGCGTCGACAGGGGACGGAGAAGCAGAAAGGGGGCGGGAAGTGGATGCCGGTGATGCGTCACACGCAGGTGTGCAGCTCGGCGAAGTAATTCTCGGAGACGAGATAATAGAATTTTGAACAATAGCGTTCCCAACAATAGGTTTCGACATAGCAGTCGAGACAATAGGTCTTTGACGGGCTTTAATCCCTTTGTCGGCGCCGATATGAGGGCGCGGGCTATCTAGCTCTGAGAGCAAGGAAGGGTTTTGGTTGCGGGTCCAAGCCTGGAAGAGGTCTTGGATGACCTGGGAGTTCTTCATCTCCTCGATGAAACGGGGCCAAAGGGCGTCCATTTTCTCGAGAAAACGAGAAGTAAAAGGTAAAAACAAGTAAAAATTAAAAACCTAAATAGGTAATGACGAAGGGGACGCGCCTAGCATCAAAACTAACCTAACTAAATCTATCTCCCCGGCTAGGTACGCCCGGGGATGTGTAACCCTCCCTGCTGGGTTTAAGCAGGGAGGTGAGTACCTATGGTGTGCCTTAAGCTGGGATGTACTCGTCGCCAGTCTTAATGTGCGAACGAGGCCCTGACCAGTCTAGCGCGAAGGGTGTAGACACACCCAACCGACACTAGGTGAGTAGCTGAAAAGGAAACCAGATCACCAGGATCGACTAGGAGACCCCCCAAGGCCGATACACTAGGTCCCGTCCAATTGACTGCTTTGCCTTAAAGAGGCTCGGCGGGTGTGATTGGGCACAACACTCCACTCGGTTTCGTTGGCACCGTTAGGATATCCACCGAGGACCGCGAAACTGCGGTTTTATCCTGAAGGGACAAATGAATTTAATTCGCGAACTAAGAAACAGTGGTTGATCTGCCACCGCCTTGAAAAAGGCAGCTTTAGATCTATCGATGTACGTAGGCGGGCTACGCAGAGCGTTACGCAATCGTAACAGGTAGCAGGACGAGTGACGAGAGCGAGCGCGCCACAGAGCGGCACGTCCGTTCACGGCGAGCGTCGAGCGGAGAGTCCGCTCTCTGGGCTCTTTCCAGGTGACGCATTAGCACTTACTAGAGTTGCCCCATGCGGTGATACAGTAATTTATTATACAGCGTGAATATTAAATGGTTGTTTTCCCGAAGCGAAATGAGTTTGTATCGGTCATACAATCGATTAATATATATAAAAAAAATTAGACTCAATAAATGGCAGATTTACAATTGTTATAAACAAAACTCGAAAGTGACTTGAACCAATAGTAATACATCGCACTATACCTACGCGGAACGCGGGCGGGCGCGCGGTTACCCCGAACGCCGCGCGGTCGTTGCACTTCGCGTGTAAATCAGCTGATCGCTACTCGTGATTTAATAAAACACAAAACCCAATAAGTAATACAAAGGACAATGGCAGGTCTCCATACTAAGAATTGTCTGGGATCAAAGTGAAGCGTCCCGTAATGAAAAATATGTTAAAAGATTTGGCGTTAGCTCCAGAATCTATAAATGAGACTATTTTCATTTGGGAAAGCCGGAAAAAAAAGATTTCGGTGTTAGAAATTTATTATTTAGGTTATGAATTAACGTCAATTATATCTATAAAATATAACGCAGATCGAAATTATGTCCTAAAGAAATGATAATGTAGTGTGGTCTAAGTGAGAATAAGAGTATTTACGGATTCATGAGAAAAACCTAAATAAATTGTAACACTCGAAGTAGAGTAGTACTCAATTATTGCATGTTTAAGAAAGCTGAGCGCGCATGCACTTGCCCCGTAAACAATAAAACGATGGGCAAATAAAAAACACATTTTGTTAAACATTATTATTTATTTCATTCCTCATCTCATTACACATAAAATGCGCGTGCGACGATGATCTCTATCGTAATCTGCCATAGTTATTGTTATGGGTTTATAACAAAAATCCAATTCACTATATAGGCACAATCAAAGCAAAGTAAGATTAGCTTATGCTCACGCAAAAGCAATATCGGAGTCCTAAGGGCACGTACTAGTCACACAAGGCAGTACAATCAGTCCATAAACAGTCCAGGTAGGGTAAAAATAAATAAAAAGCCAAATATAAACATAAAACACAACCGAGATAGTAAGCACGGAAGGATTCTGTAGCATAGAGAAATATGTAGTAGTAGGGTATTTCTGTAACGTCTTGACTTCACAGACAACCACAGATAACATTCACTGTACAAGACAAAAGTAGTGCTGCACTTTTGGATTCGTTTTTCTTGAGAATCGATACGACACTGAAACGATCCTCTGATATTTTGATCCATTATTAATTGGATTTAAAAGTAGGAGCATTTCTTCAAAAATATCATTAATTAAAGACGAAAGAATAGATAATTCCCTTCATACTTTTACGGGCTTAGGATCGTCATAAATACTTAAAAAAACAAAATAGGTATCTTTAAAAATAGTCGGAATTAGATAAAGTATTTAAAAAAATTAAGTATTTAAGGCGTATTTAAAAATGGAATCAACTTATTTACAATGAGTTTGATTACCTAGCCTAGTTTTAAATGTTTATTTACAAAGTACGAGTAGGTACTTACACTTAACGGTAGCGGAGTAATTGTTCGAAATGTAAACCACTACGTTCAATGCACAAACGAGCGCGTTTTAACTGATTGTCTTTCAGTTTCATTAAAGTGTCTCTGTCACGTCTCACGATATTAAAAGCGTCAACTATCGCACTTATCAAAGAGTCGCGTGCTTGGTGTTCCTCACGATACACCAAGCGCTTGAGCTCAGACCACAAATAAAAGTCCAAGGGAGTCAAGTCCGGGCTCCTCTGTGGCCAAGGGTGTGGCCCGCCACGAAAAAAAAATGATAAGGATGCAGTCCTTCTGTGTTGAGCACTTTCATCGCACATTCATCACTTGACGTCATCGACGTTCGCGCACAGAACACTAACTAATAAGTAATAGGTCTGTCATAGCCGTCATAGGTACTAAGCCGTAGGCACAGAACGCAACATTTGGCGGCATTCTATTGTGTTTCGGCGCTTGCCGCGTGCATGCAAGCTAATTTATACCGTATCACCATGACCGAGAGCTTATTTTGCTCTGAACATTTATTACTCATTCTTTCTTTGTAAATTTGCCGACAACACGTGGCGGCGGCGTGTGCGTTTCGTGTTATCTACAGGTGCCTACGTTATCTCTAGTGAGTGAACTACTATTGATTATCGCTCTTTATGAATACTTTTTTAATGATTTGAAAAAAAAAACATTCTGTTTTTTAAGTTAAACTTTGTGAGTGTACTACGTGAGCGCGACAAATGGATGTGCGATTAACGCTTATGCGACAAAACTGTACTGCGACTCACCGTAGTTCGAATGCACGCTAGTGCGACACACTGAAGATCGACATCTCGCTAGTGCGACAAACGATTGCGCGACAGTAGTTCGACACTACGGTAGTGCGACACTACGGTAGTGCAGTACGTTGGTGCAGTATTGCAGTAGTTTGACACCTAGCAAGGGTAGTGTAGTACGTTGATGCAGTATTACAGTAGTTTGCTGAGATAAATTTTGAATTACATATATTAAATAAGTAGATATTAAATAATCAAAGGCCGTCGCTCGCTTCGCTCGCTCCATTGCAAGGTCACAATATCTAACCTAACCTAACCTATTGATCTCTGTCACAAAGTTGAACCTAACCAAGCAATGGATGTCTGGGCCTATGCCGGTTCCTATATGTTTATGTTCTATTTCTTCATATCGCACTAGCGAGATGTCGATCTACAGTGTGTCGCACTAGCGTGCATTCGAACTACGGTGAGTCGCAGTACAGTTTTGTCGCATAAGCGTTAATCGCACATCCATTTGTCGCGCTCACGTGGTACACTTAAACTTTGTATTTCGATAGTACTACTGATGGGTAATCGTCCTGCCGCGGGAAAACAACCATTCAATTTTCACGGTGTATAATAATAAAAAACATGTTCTGCAACTAACTAAACAAATAAAACAAATAGAAAACCTGCAGCTATAATAGTCACTTTGAAATATTAGATTTAGGTATATCGGATTCCTTCTTCACTAATATGTGTGGACCTCCCTTTTTCTCACGTAGAAAATTTTTACCATTGGTTAACCAACAAAAACGATAGTTATTTGTACTTGCAAAATCCTTCGCGAGGAACAAGAGTCTCTTCATTTTTGGTCATAGATTTTCGGAGATAAATATTGGTGTAGATGGTCCAGGTAGTTTTATATCTTCCGTAGATAGTTTTTTAGCAGGGTCCTTCCCTTTGTTGTAGCTCTTATACGTGTGTAGATTTTTTTCTTTCTTAAGATTTGAGGTGAAGTTAACAATAATGGTCCTATTTTTCACATCAGTTTTTCCCACGCGGCATTGAGTACAACTTTTTGCGATCTATTGGTGATATAAGAAACGAACCAACGAAGCAAGTCTCCTCTAATACCGTTAAACGCAATTTTATTTAGTAGCAATTTATGGTCTACCTTATCGAATGCCTTTTGGAAGTCAGTATAGACTACATCGATTTGCTGCCCATTATCCATGCTATCAAAAAGATGTGAAGTGATGATAAGGAGATTACTCACACAAGACCTATTTCTGACAAACCCGTGCTGTTCATCTAATATAACACGGCGCAAAACAGGGTATACCTCGTTATGTACTAGTTTTTCAAATAATTTTGATAGCGTGGACAACAATGAAATAGGGCGGTATGTAGTAACATCACTCTTAGGACCGGATTTATGTATCGGGACGATATTTGCAAGTTTCCAAACGTCAGGAAATACACCATTTATTGTAAATTATGAATAAGGGAATGCTGATTGTCTTACATGTACAATCGGGGACAACGAAGCCTTATCACTTTTTAGAAGATTTCGTTTGACGTTCGACGCAGGCGACTGGCACGGAAGCTCCGCCCTCCTGGGACGTTGACCAATTAGGACATTGTAGTAACGAGATGGAAATATATGCTTTGACTATTTTTGTGGACGTCAGTCGCATCTCACTGTTTGTTCATTGTTGACGTTCGCTGTTTTCTCCGTGACTTTGACTACTGTTTACGAATACTCGCGCGTGTTTACCGGACTATTTTGTTTGTGTGATATCTGAAATTGACGATCGAAGAGCGAACAAATTTATTAGTCAAATTGCGGATGACCCGAGAATATTTGTAAGTATCAACATTTTAATTATATTTTAAGCATTATGTTTTTATAAGTCAGCCTTAAACCAGATAGATAAAGAGTCTGCAAAGTAGTGGGTTAGAAAAATAAATTATTAACGTGAACTACATAATACTTAATTCTAGTTGATCAAAATTATTTTAGATACTAATTATTATTGCACTAAACATGAAAACAGATTTATTCAGTGTTGTTCACGGTGACATTTTAATAATGTGTTTAACACAAATGTTTAAAAATGCCTGTTGTGCTGCTAAGCAGGGATGTTTTTAGAATTGATAATTATAATTGATTGCGTGAGTCATCTGACACTAGTCTCATGTTTTAACATGTTAACTATTAAGCGTGTATTATTATAAAGTGATCTTTGTGGCCAATTCTAGTTTTTTTTTATTCAAACTTCCTTATATTACACGTCACACATACTTTTAAATGGAACTAAAGCTTCATTTACGCTCTGTATGAAGTAAATCAGTGATTTTCATTCATACTTTTGTTGGGATTTATGTAACCATACCAAACGAGTGATATGTTAAATAGAAAAAGTTATAGTAAAATAGATAGTTCGGCTATATTCTTGTTTAGGGTATACACATTATTTTAAATAATAATATTTTTATAATAGTGTTTTGTTAGGTGTTTTTTTTTTCAATAATATTTCATTCTTTACGGTTATTATAATATCAGATCTAGTACCTTTAAAAGAGTAATTAAATAAACGTGTTAATTATAATTTAAAAAATGAAACAATAAGTAGCAAAGTCGGCCGGTTTGGCCGGAGCTATAACAATAGAATTCCACTGCTATAGATAAAAAACTAGTCGGCTCACTTTTAACAAAAGAGTCATAAACCAGGGGGTCTACTCTCTTTCTCCGAAACGAAACTTCGTCAACGAACGAAATTTAAACGAAATTTCGTCAGTGACCCTACTCTATTTCACGTTCGGACGCGCTCAAGAAGTTCGTAACCATAGACAATTTTCGTGAGCGATAATATCGTGTGGGTTTTTATGATGTCGTCTTTAGTATATTATGGTTTTTACTTTAACTTAAAATTAATAAACTCTCTTGCTTTACTTTTACATCTTACATTAAAAATGTTGTTAATTAAATATTTCTTGGAATATTCGTGCAGAAAATAAAAATATTTAGATAAACATTCTTTTTTCGGCGACATTCACCGCGACATATTAAAAACACCCTTTCACTGTCATTGTTAACCGAATAATTTTAAGAGTACTGTTTCATGCCAACAATGGTTAGTAACGTATGACGACCAAAAATATCCGTATATTCACTATCTAATGTCAACTTCGACTACGATTTTTTGTTTGAATACTTTGAAAAGTTTTCTAAAGTGTGTTCTAAACTAAACATAAAACGAAAATCAAAAGATAACACTTTTGGTTTCGTCAAATTTGAGGTTAAAATTGCGAACAATCATCTGTCAAATTCAAATATTCGTTCGGAAGATTTGGAATTAGAGTAGGTTTAAAGAATCGAAACGTCAAAAAAAATTCGTTCGTTCGAAATTTCGGAACGAAATGGAACCGTGGTAGGAAAGACGCGAAATTTCGATCGAAACTTCGTTTTTCGTTGAATAAGAGTAGACCTCCTGAGCTTGCGGGTACTTGTTTTCGCAAAGGGCATGTTAGTTATTATGACCAAATGATTTCAAATAAAATCGTAAATACTGGATTGAAAAAAAAAACTTTTTTTTTTTTTTGGTTAGGTCAAGTATTTTCATCAAAGTTAGCCACTGGTGCCACCGCAAAATGTATTAATAAACAAGCTCGCGCTAATAAACATTTTTTTATTGGAGCAGTTTAAAAAATAATCGTTTTAATTTTTGAGAGAGAATTTGTTATAATCGTTTAGGTAATACATAGATGACCAAATTAGCGATAGTCTAGTAGGTTGGTATTACCCGTTATAACTTCAGTCTCGAGTTCGAACCCAACTTGTCTGATTCTTCGAAATCTATTTGTGATAACAGTCTTCGGTTGTTTTTGTAAACTTATTAGAATTTTATTACATATGTATCACATAACATTTTGTTTGCAGTGCTCTTACAGTAAGGCTGTGGATAAGACGATAGGAAGAGGATGGAAGACTAAATAACTGTCCGCGGGAAGCGACGACATGGTTACTTTGTCATCAACGAAGAAGACTGACAGCGCAAGCTGAGAACCTAAGAATGCGACCCTTTTACTCCGACGAGACCATTGATCGACAATTCGTCTTTTCTATGCAAACAGAACATTTAAAAGGCAAACAGAAAGCCTCTAAAATAAAATACATACAATCTATATAGGTAGAAATGTTTTTAAAACTTTCTTGTAACAATTATTTTAACTTTCTATCATTAAATTGGGACGTTGATTCTGATGAGGATATTTAATATAATAGTAGTTTTATTATGTTTAAAAAAGTCATTCGTGGTATATTTTCAGCCCCCTGACGGTTTAAAGTAGTGTTATAAGTTCTACCAATAACCTTCTTATTAACCTCTAAAGATTTAAATACGAGTATAATGCGAGCCATTGGAAAATTGGTTGGCATTGTTAATATAATATATACTACTACTATACATATACCTACTATAGTATTTTAACATTAACACACTAAACGGACGCCGGGTGTAGAATAAAAGTTACAAAAAATCTATGAGAAACAATAAAAAAACAGTAACATCTTATTATGAACCTTAAACTCATTGCCAAACAGTTCAGTTTTGCTCGCGACAGCTTATTGTTATCGTTAAAGTGTACTCAAGAACTGTAATGTAATGCACAAAATGCAACTCAAGCCATGCGTTAGAAAAGAATAGAAATATACCTTTTGTTTGTCTTTTTCGGATAGTTAGACCGACACTAAAATCATAAGTATTATTTTGGTTGTCAAACCATTGAAGTAGAATATCTAGTTGATACAAGGTATTTTTTTTTATTCGATTATAACCTTCTTTTGGCCCGGCAGTTAGAAAATGCATGCCCGACTTCCCTTTAGTTTTTTGTAAAACTCTGATTTAAAAATAATTTAAATAAATATTATGGATTCAGTAAAATAGCTACCTACTATTACTACTACGAAGTGTAATTTTTTTATTGTTATAAGAATTTGTTTATGACGTAAGCAATGATATTCTAATAAACAGATATGTTATAAGCGTGCAATCGTGAAGACTCGAAAACGTCCTAATTGGGACGTATTGCCATTAACAACAACACTATTTGTCTCTTTTTTTCTTATGGGTTTATCGCGCTATCTCTTTCGCTAGCTGCCGCGCTGCGCGGAACACTTTTTTCGATTGTTTTGTATGTGTATAACATATCTGTTTATTAAAATATCATTGGACGTAAGCCTAATAAATAACATTTATTGACAGGATAAAGGACCGTCATTAATAATGTAATTGTATTTTTCTTGAAACCTGTGATTCACGAACAAGCTATACCGCGGTTTGGCATTTGGCGCGACACGGCGCGTTGTCAAAAACTATGCGTCGATCACCGAGGGGCGAAAAGAGCCGCCAGATAACGGCGTTTTTTTTTGTGTATGTGTTATAATTACAAGCAATACGTTAAATACGAATACGTTTTTTCAGTCATTCTTATAATTATAATCTTTATAGTTCTAGACAGCTTTTTTTTCGTTTCTTAGTAGATTTTTTTTTTTAGTATAATCATGACTATTAACAAATAATATTATATCACATAATGTAGCTTCCGTTTTTAGGCACTTCAGTTTTAGTGCAAATGTTTTTTTTTTTGGTAGAGATCTTTGTAGTTAGCCTGAGCGCAGTCTTTGACTGCTTCACCGGACTTTTAGTACTAAATGTGTTACTATAGCAATACACCGAGAAATAACAGTTTTGTCTCGCCTCGCATTATAATCTGGTATGACAAGCACCGAATAAAACCACCGTAGTCTTTACAACGAGCTCGTGGCTCGCTTGTCGATCACAACCGACGGTGTTATACTTTTATATATTATAATTTTGTAAAAGTTTAAACTTAGATAAAATCGGAAAAAAATCTTACGAAAAGTTTTAACGACACTTTTTGCTATAGTAAGCTATTGTAAGCTGTGCGGCGTCCGCAGGCTAATTTATCAAATGGAACGAAGTTCCTTATTTAAATTAATATTTTTAATAATCTTAATAATTATTAATTTTTTTTTATATACAGGGTGTTAGAAAACCCTTGTCCGATCCGGGGTTGTTAGGTATCGATATCTAATTACAAAAAAAGGAAAAAAAAATGAAAAAATTAAAAAAAAATTAACCAAATATTTTTTTTTCTCCAAATTGCGGTTGATATTGACGGCATCATCTCAGGTTCTGCCAAATGACCATACAAAAGGCCACCATTAATACCGACGAAAATGGTGGTGTAGTTTTTGATTTATCTTCAAATGTATGGATTTCGAAGGCTATTTTAAAGTTCATTATTATTGTTATCATCATGAATATTCCAAATTTGATATTTTATTTGGGCATGTGATTGTGAACCCTATAATACCCTTTCGGGTCGGACAGGGGTTTCGTAACACCCTGTATATATTTTTTTTTTATTAATTAAATTTAATATAATATTATAAAATTATTCATCTAATTTAATTAATAATAAAATTATTTATCTAATTTAATTAATAATAATTTAATTTAATTAATTATGAAATAAAAAAAAAAAACAAAAAAATACCCGAATAAAATTATTAATATCAATTTAATTAAATTTATTTTTACTAAATATTTTTTTTTATTAATTAAATCCAGCAGAATCAACAACAAAATATAATACTACCATTGATCCAGATTTTTCAAGACATTTAAATAAAATAGAATCCCAAACATTATGTTTCCTACTTCAGTTATAATACCATTACTAAAATTGAGCCTACTGATTAAGTTTATATTACATTATATTTGTTAATTTTTTGTTTTATTTATTATAACTTAAAAAAAATTAATTACTTCACTAATTAATCGAAAGGAACTTCGTTCCATCCGGGTGTCCCTTGACACCTCACAAGTTTTTTATTATTCTTATAAACTTAAATTTCATAAGATAGATATAACATCCCTACTTGTAATTGACTGTAAGCTTCATTAGATGCCAAGGGGTTGCTAATTGCACCGCCAAGATCGATGGTCGATTTGGGTCATAATTTTGATGGCAAATGGTAACAAGAGTGAACCATTATATTGTTAGAACTACTCATTCAAGGTTTTTTATGAAAGATTTAAGGTCGAGATTTACCAATTAATTAAATACCGGTTATTATTCAGTTTTACTTTAATCAAAATGAGTTATCTACCAAATAATTATTAAATTATTTCTTTAAATATTATTTCCACAATATATCCTACATCTTACTAACATAACATCATAGTAAATACAACTTATCAGTTAAACCGAGTTATTTGTCTAGTACGAGAACTTCGAAACTCAGAACCGATTGTAAAAAACAACACAACGCGACAAGCGCGGTGAATCTTTAATTATAAGTTATTTTTGTCATTTTCTGAACTACGCTAGAGGCATCAACACGTGAGCGTAATAACGGTAGCTCTCATTATGTTTATATTTTTAATAATCTTATAAATAAAAATATATTTTGAAGTATCTAATTTGTTTTATTTTTGTTTATTCCTTACTTCTAAAAAAACATGCTGAAGTTCATGGAGCCAGTCGTTGACCGACCAGCATCGTCTCCTTGTTGCGCGTTTACTCCTTGTTATAAGTGTAGAAGCACACTTAAAAAATATTGCTATCACAATTAAAGGCGCTTTTACACTCCAGACTCCATTGAAAATAATTCCTGCTACACACAGGAAAAGGTGGTAAGGTTCAGATACTGGGTTTATTGAGCTTAAAAACTCTAAACTGGAGTACAAACGGTGATTTTAGTAAGTAAATAGTATTAAAATACTATTTAGACATTTTAAGTTTACATCTAATTAGTATTTTAGTAGTACAAAAATGCATTATGCATCCTACATAAATTAACTTAAACAAAGCAACTAATAATAACATATAAAGGTAGGTAGTGATGCAATTTTACTATTAACTAAACAAAATATTAAAAACATAAAAATCCCGACTAGCTTTTAATAATAATTCATATTTTCTCAACCCAAATTACATTTAAACATAACATTATGCAACAAATTACATAAATAAAAAAAAGACATAGTATCTATTATAATACTATAACATAATGATAATATCCTGTGACAACTTACACACAGCAATCTAATACCAAAGTAAGCAGAGCTTGTTTTATGGTTACCAGAAAACTGATAAACATCCTCATATATTTCTAATACATTTTACTGATAAAATACACCCAGACACAGAACAAATGATTGTGCTCGTCAAAAAAAGAATTGTCCTGGGTGGGAAACAAACCCACAACCTACGGTCGCAGATCAGCCATATATAAAAACAGATTTAGAAAACACAGTCAACAGATGAAGTAAAAAATCGACAATTTCGTTTTAATCACCCATCGAAATAATAGAAAAATGTCGAAATCTGTCAAGACGTTTAAAAAAAGAATTATTATGAGACATGAGCAATAAACCTAACAGTTCCTTGATTTCCGAGTAAGAATAACGATAAATTACATACTTATGTGTAAACACATAACTGTCGGTAAAGCTAGCTTTTTTCGTTGCTCTATTATTATTATTTTTGCAAAAATACTGAAAATTGAATAAAAAAAATCATCTCAGTATTCTAGCATTTATAGTTTACATAATCGACACCACATTTTTATGAAAATATGTGCATAAGAGAAACATATTGCGTAAGTCGTCAAAACATTCATAGTATTTAGTGACGACAACAACGAACATTACATACGATATATTGTTTTACTCGTGCACAGTGTCAACTTTTACAATGACACTGGCAATTATAGGTACTATTAAAACACAAATCAGAAATAAGGGGGCGTCGCCGCGTGTCGCTAGCGTTAGAAAGAGCGCAAGCGACGAAAACCGTTTCTCGACGGTAAGGTGATAAGGCGAAGATGTCCCCGATTGTACGGTCAATCTGGGTTTCAGTACAACTTTGACTCACCACTTCCAATTCCGATTAATATTTTTTTTCTGGCTCTGTACAAAACTTTACGCATAGTTTTTTTTTATTACATACGTAAAGTACTGCGTAAAAACCCATCTAATGTCATTATTTGATAAATGTAAAAAAACCATAGATATAAAACAAAAACCGCGGGCTGTGCGCAACGTCTTTTTTAAAGTGCTCAAAAAAGTTTGTTGCTTTGCGATTCTTAGACGCTGAATAAGTGGTAGTGTCAGTTCAGACAATAAATTAAAGTTTAAAAACTTAAATACAATTAAAATTTTCGCAATACTTTTATGCATATTGTTAATATTTTCAAAATTGTACACCCGGTCCTTTAGAACTATCAAATCCGGGTAATTTTGACTCAGGTCAAAGTTACACTGACAGTTTCCTCTAAAGTACTGGGGCAACTTTAATAATTTAAGTGTTGCCTTTTTTTTTTAGGTAAACTTACATTAATATGGAGCGACAAAAGTAGGTAAAAAAATACTATACATTACATCATTATAATACATTTCGATGGTAAAAGCTTAAAATTTCGGTCATGCAGAAGGCAATGGAGGGTTGAAAGCTGCCTACTAAGCCTGATATCACACGCTGTTTCCCAAATAATGTCGTGAAATATTTGCCTAATACTAAAGTGACCAAAAGAAATATTTTTTTTATCATTGACAATGGTTTTCTTTGTATGGAATGGGGAGAGTGAGGCTGGAAAAGAGCTGATTTTGTTATTTTCATTTTGAATTATTATGTTAGTTTTTATAATTGATTAGGATTAGTTAACTTAGTTTTGTTATTAATTAACAATTTTAAAGAATTTTAAGACTGATTAGATCTTAACAAGTTCTAAAAACCCGTCTCCTTTTAAAAACTAGTGATTTTCCAAACTGCGCACTTTATTTTTCATATTTTCAACCGTAAACCTTTGAGAAAAAAAATAAAAATTGTTTATAATGTTAGTTTGTTTCATACTAGCGGCCCGCCCCGGCTTTGCTCGGGTGCAACGCTGATAGCAAATATACACAATCATAAAGTTCTGTAGGGCGAAGCACTGCCTTGGACGCACTATTTGGTATAGGCACGACCCCCGGCCCCCGCGCGGCCCTCCGGCCGGTATCGCCGCAACCGCTATGTCCCTACATTTTAAATTTGTAATATCTTCGAAAATATTCATTTAAATAACATGCTGTAAAGGGCAATATTGATCTATATTGCGTGCACAATTTATTAAAGGTACTTAATTGGATAAGGATTAATACTGTATTGCTTAAAATCGCTTTTTCGTAAATAAGTAATAAATAAACGATAAAAATGGTTATTGTGGGTTATCCTCAAGAGATAGACATATGCCATTGCGGACTTTTTTGTTGATCTTTTTAAGGTGCACAATACTGTAGTACATTATTTTGATCTATCTCATAGGGTTCAGCCAGCGTTTGCAATGAAAGCTCAAAAAATGGGTTCATTTACGACCTTACATTAGAAATCTCTAAGATTATCCGTATTCCTCTTCTATATTATGCATGTATTATACATATAAACCTCCCTCTTGAATCACTCTATCTATTAAAAACCGCATCAAAATCCGTTGCGCAGTTTTAAAGATCTAAGCATACATAGGGACAGACAGCGGGAAGCGACTTTGTTTTATACTATGTAGTGATTATGGCATAAAAAGAAGCTTAAGATCACCATATATAACAAAAACTAATTTAAAACAGCAAAATCCGTATCATTAAATGTGTGAGGTAATGTTACCCAAGTCACCGTATAACTTTGCCTCGTCGAATTTTCAGTGCTTATAAAGCTTTAGATTAAAAAAATAGATATTTTTTTTTTATTTCTTAAAAATAGGCATTGTAAAGCCACTAAAAACATTTATTTCACAGTAGTTTGGTTAAAAATTCAATACGTAATTTTAAAAAAAGCTCATAGAATGGGTCAAAGTTACCCAACATGATGGTATTTTTTAAGAAGATTGGGGGTATACCATCCGGTCCAGGTCCTTTTGAGGCATCCAGTAATTTAAGTGTAGATTGTATTTTATGCTGTGAAAAGTGCAAACTCGAGAGATTAATATCAATATTGGGACTAGCGGTTGGTGGGACCCAAGTCTTAAGGTCAAAAGAAGAAGACTCGTACACTGAATGGAAGAATTGGGAAAACAGATTACATGTTGTATAAGGGTCATAGGATGTTTGCTGGCGATAGAAAACTGTGGCGGGGATACTATTGCTAGAAGTACGACTAGAGACATACGACCAAAATGCTTTTACATTAGTTGAAGATGCATGCTTTAGAAAATACATCAAGACAGTGTTGTCTTCCACTGTGTTGATGTATTTTCTAAAGCATGACTCGGCCTCTTTTTTGAAATTAGCTCTGTAGATGGAGAAAAGTTCATAGTCACTAGTGTTACCATATTTTTTCCACTTAGTCCAGGCGCGTGATTTATTTTTAAATAATTGCACAAGAGATCTTGTTAACCATGAAGGGAATTTGCAGTTTTTGGGTTTGTGCGTAGGGGTATATAATTTAATAATTTCATAGATTTTTTCATAAAAAAATGACACTGCTTGCTCAGGGGATAAGTCATTCAGTAGGTTGCTCCAATCGACAGAACCTATTTCAATATTTATTGCAGTATAATTTGACTTATTGTAACCTAGAGTATTTATATTTTTAGCTTTTGGTATTTGTGTGGGTTTTCTGAATGGTACAAGGACGTAAAAAGGTGGATGGTGAGGGTCAATAGGTACAAGGTTAATACTAGTTCTGTGAGACACCGCATGAGTATTACAAAAAAATAGGTCTAAGCTGCGCCCGTTACAGTTACTTAAATTGTTGAATTGATGCATATTCAGTTGTGTGCAAAAGTTAAGTAGAAGTCGACTAGTTTTTGAATAGTTGCTATTTAGAGAACAAATCATATATAAAGTTGCATTAACCCAACTGAGCTCTGGCAAGTTAAAGTCCTCAGCAAAAATAATCTGCTCCATACAGGGGACATCAACCAACCATGATAGGGAATTGATGAAATTGTCATAAATACTTTCCACAGTGTTAGGTGGTATTTAGGTGGCACAAATGAGTAGTAACTTATTATCATAAGTAGGAATCTTTTTTATAGTGTGCTCAGGTAGACTAAGTGGGGGCGACAGTGCGAGTCTGGACGGTCTAAATTCTTTTAAGATTGATACGCCTCCTCCATCTTTTTTTAACGATGTGATACGATTACGATCGCATCTGAACACTAAATAGCGAGAGTCAATAAATTCATTATCCGAAATATCCGGCGTCAACCAGGTTTCGGTTAAAATGATGATGTCGTATGCATGCGATAATATATTCATGTATAGGGTATTTAGCTTTGTCCTAATCCCTCGACAGTTTTGGTAGGGTATTTAGCTTTGTCCTAATCCGTCGACAGTTTTGGTAGTAAATCGTTAAATTATTATTAGCCATTGGATGAATTAGAAAAGTAAATAGTATGGTTTTTAAGTGTTATGAATAAAAAAAAAATGCCGAGAGTCCTATCGAAAAACATACTGAATATTTACAAACTAGGTGTAACGTGTCTACGAAATTCGCTGCAGAGATTGAGAGAACCTTTCTCATTAGTATATAGTGTCGTATAGACCTAAGGATAATTAACAATTTGTGCACAAACAACAATGTACAATTAACAAACGAGAGGTAAACCAAGAAAACGAAGAATCGAAATGAATCTATACACGGAAAAGAATTCGGGTACACTTTTTAAAAGTTATCTGCAATAGATGAAACTTAAACCATGTGACTAGTCAGTAGCGGCAGTTGAGGGCTGGAGTCGGGCCGGCTGGTACGGCTTAATCTTACTAGATATGTCTTCTTCTGAACCTATAGCGTAAGTAGGACCCTCTTCAGATTCTTTGACCGGGATAGTAGCATTTCTGACCCACACGAACTTAATTTTTTGTGACTTAGCGGCTGCACGACATTTACGAAACAACTCTTTGTTGCGCAACGTTAAATGTTCATTCATGTAGATGCGACTAGGTATTCCTGAGAGTCCGATTCGGCCGATGTGAATCCCTTAGACAGCCGGTAAGCAGTAAGGATATTATCACGTAGCAGCCGGGAAGTGAACTTGACTATGATATTTTTAGGCATATTGTTGTGGGTCTGTGCATGCGGAACACGATGAATTGATACTATGTCTTTTGATGACAAAGACATGTAGGCAACTATACACTATATTTAAATTATTTACATATATTTATACATATATATTATATCTACACACAAATAAAAAATTATTAATCACCATCACATATAAATATTCCCTTACCAGTCGGCCGATAAATTTTCTATCGATAGTTCACTATCGATCAAACCCTCATCACTAATGATCAACATCAGTACAACTGTCAATAGCCATATAGCCTAGCTACTGATGCGCGGGCGCATGACTCTTGACCGCGCCGGGTCAAACCAGGCAGGATCACACCTTCGACGCGGAGCGCACGCTTGTCGCCTCAATTTTATAAACATGCGGCAAATTAGCTTGTTATTTCTCACGCTTTATTTCACTATCATTTCATCTGTGTATCATTCCTTCACTTTCATCCTTCCGCTATTCGCTATCCGTACTGTGCTTAAGCTTGTGCCTGTGAACGCTTCCCTATTGTGCCTTCTGAACTTTGTGTTGTGTTGTGTGTGACAATAAATCATCGAACAATACGAGTGAGTTTTTCTACTTAATTACTCCAGACTAACCGTAGACACACACGTAACCATACTGGTGACCCCGAGAAGAACATGGAAAGGGACATGTTTAAAGACGCACGAGGCGCGACAACGTCATCGCCACCTAGCACTAGTGATGGAAGGATGTCGATAGACCCCAGCAATGTTTTTAAAGTCGGCGTAGGAGTGCCCCCGTTTTGGGCCGAAGAGCCAGAGATTTGGTTTGCCCAGGTCGAAGGTCAATTTAATATAGCGGGTATAACTAGCGATGTTACAAAATTTAATTATGTCATCGGACACCTCGATAACCAATACTCCAGAGAGGTAAAGGATATAATTATTAGCCCGCCTACCACTCACAAGTATGAGAAGCTGAAGACCGAGCTAATCAAGCGTCTTACCGCCTCTAACGAAAAGAAGATCAAGCAATTATTAATGCATGAGGAGCTTGGCGACCGCAAGCCATCACAATTTCTTCGCCACTTGAAAAGCCTGGCAGGCTCAAACGTTCCTGACGACTTCCTCAGGACGATATGGGTTAGTCGCCTACCATATGGCATCCAGACTGTGCTCGCAGGCCCACCAGGGGCAGCTTCTCTCGAGGATCTGGCTGACCTAGCTGATAGAGTGAATGACCTGTCTATGACAACTCCGAAGATCGCCGCTGTGAACTACACAGTCCCTAGTTCAGGGCTGACCGAACTAACAAGGGAGATAGCTGAGCTTCGTCGACAGTTCCAGCAGATGTCAACTCGGAACAGCCGTTTACGTTCTCGTTCAACCAGAAACACTCGCAGCAGTTCGAGGCAGCGCTCTCAATCAAAGTACAAGAAGTTCCCCAATTGTTGGTATCACAACAAGTTCGGAGAAAAAGCCAACAAGTGCATCCAGCCCTGCGACTACAAGGCGGAAAACTTCAAGGGCGGTCGGTAATGGCGACCTACGATTGCCCTTTGTCTGCTTCTGGTCGCCTGTTTGTTACTGATCGATCTTCGAAGACGCAGTTCCTGGTCGACACAGGGAGCGTGTTCTCGGAACCTCTGCGTGTTCCCACGGTCAGCGCTTCACGATCGTCGTGCTCGTATGGACTACAGTTTACGTGCAGCTAATGGTTCTAGCATAGCTTCATATGGTTGTATAAATTTTAGTTTAGATTTTGGTTTACGCAGAACCTTTCAATGGCGTTTCACTGTAGCTGATGTCACGAAGCCTATAATAGGTGTAGATTTTTTAAACTTTTATAATCTTGTGGTTGATTGTCGTAACAAACGCCTTATTGATAATTTAACATCTGTTTCCACCATTGCCGCTATAGCTAATTGTAATAATATTTCTTCTGTTAAAGTCGTGACTGGTGAGACTCGGTACCATAAAATTCTTAGCGAGTTCCCGGAAATTACTCGACCAGCTGGTAAGCCACACTGCACACCACACAAAACAGTACACCACATACGCACGACATCAGGCCCTCCAGTTTGCTCTCCACCTCGTCGTTTAGCACCGGATAAACTACAAGTTGCCCAAAAAGAGTTCCAGTCTATGCTGACCCTTGGTACAGCTAGACCTTCGGAAAGCCCGTGGGCATCACCGCTGCATCTAGCGCCAAAGAAAAACAATGGCTGGCGTCCCTGCGGCGATTATCGTAAGTTAAATGCCCGTACCGTACCTGACAGGTATCCGATTAAGCATATCCATGACTTCACCCATAGTATAGCTGGATGTAAAGTCTTTAGCACTCTTGATCTAGAGAAAGCGTATAATCAGATACCTGTCAGTCCCGACGACATTCCTAAGACCGCCATCACAACACCATTTGGGTTATTCGAATTTCCATTTATGACGTTTGGTCTTAGGAATGCGGGTCAAACTTTTCAGCGGTTCGTGGACGAGATGACGAGGGGATTAGACTTTGTATATCATCTCATCATCATATCAGCCCGGAATCACCCACTGCTGGGTATAGGCCTCCCCTTTTTTCTGCCATTGTTGCCTGTCTTGCGCGTCCCTCATCCAGGTGGTTCCCATGACCTTAGCTATGTCATCAACCCAACGTGTCCCTCTCGGTCGTCCCTGACTTCTTCGCCCTGTCCTTGGCCACCATTCAGTCAGAACCCTACTCCATCGGCTGTCAGTACGTCTAGCTAGGTGTCCTGCCCAACTCCATTTGAGTCGTATCGCCCGGTCCCCGACGTCGAACACTTTTGTGCGACGTCGGATTTCAGTGTTACGAACTCGGTCTAACAGATTGATGCCGAGCATGGCTCGCTCCATGGCCCTTTGTGCTACTCGTATTCGGTGCACAGTCAACTTTGTCAGCGTCCAAGTTTCGGCACCGTAGGTTAATGTGGACAAGACACATTGGTTGAAAAGGCGGGTTTTAAGGCACTGAGGAATCTTCTTGGATTTAAAAATGAATTCTAATTTGCCGAATGCTGCCCACCCTAGCTGTACTCTTCTTGTTGTTTCTTTGTCAGGATGCTCCTTATCAAAAGACAGAACATGTCCCAGATAAACGTAATGATCGACAATTTCCAGATTCTCGTTTCCCACTGTAACAGCTGTAACAGAGTTATCTGGAATGCCTACCATCACCTTCGTCTTAGACATGTTCATCTTCAGACCAACTTTCAAGGATGCATCAAAGAGTTCTTGCAGCATAAGTTGAAGTTCTTCGATGGATTCAGCGAACAAGATAAGGTCATCTGCAAACCGGAGATGTGACAGGTAGACACCATTGATGTTGATACCATTTCTTTTCCAATCAAGTGATCTCATCACATCTTCCAAAGCAGAAGTGAAGAGTTTGGGTGAAATGGTGTCACCCTGGCGGACCCCTCTCTTGATAGGTATTGGGGCAGTAAGTTCATGCAGTCTGACTTGCATTGTTGCGTCATCGTACAGGTTTTTGAGTACGTTTATATATCGAGCATCAATCTGACAGCGATGCAGAGAGTTAAATACAGCCCAGTGTTCGACACTGTCGAAAGCTTTCTCGTAATCGACAAAAGCTAGACACAGAGGCTGATTGTACTCTGAACTCTTTTCCATCATCTGTTTTACTGTGTGGATGTGATCGATAGTCGAGAAACCACTTCGGAAACCGGCTTGTTCAACGGACTGATATTCGTCGAATTGGTGTCGTATATTACCTAGACGATTTTCTCTAGAAGTCAGTCAGTCACTCAGTTCTTCTAGAAGTCCTGAGGAGCACGAGGATCACCTACGTCAGGTCTTCAACAGGCTGAAGGAGTATGGCATGTTGGTGAACACCTTGAAATGCGTTTTCGGTATGGAAGAGGTAACGTTTCTAGGCTACCGGATTACCGAGAGCGGTACTAAGCCACTTGATGCTAAAGTTCAGGCGATCAAAGATTTCCCCACGCCAACTAACGAGAGGGTTCCTGGGCATGGTTGAGTTTTACAGAAGATTTCTTCCTCACGCTGCCGTTACCCAAGCCCCACTTCACGCCTTATTAATAGGATCCGCCAAAGGTTCACAGCCGATTTCCTTGACAGGTGACCAACTAGCTGCTTTCGAGGCTTGCAAAGAAAGCCTGGCCTGACAATTTTTTCAAAAACGGTTTAATCAAAATTTTATCTGGTTATATTAGTTTGTAGGTCTCTTACAGACCTTCCTAAATATATAGCACAAGTATTGCGTGTTTATATAGATCTTCAAAATTTTTATACTTTAAAAATTTTATTAAAAAACCAGTTTTTCATGGTTTTTCAGGGAAATTTGTTCCCGGACCCCTAAATTTTTTCACGCCATTCGCTTGCAAACGTCCAGCCGAATACAACGGTACCACTCGCGTGGCGCTCCGACTACCAGGAGCCGAGGAAATTACGAATTTGTGTGTTACCGACCAAAATAACATCTCGTGGAGTCATACATAAGTACTTGAAATCCACCTAAGTCGGCCGCACAAATAATTCACTTGTATACAAAAATTTTAATTTCTGTGCGATTTTGTTGAAACTTTCTTGCAAACGTGTCTAATTCGACCTACTTGTTGACCTTCGCGCCTTTACACGCGAAAATATTTGATATTTTTCGTATTTATACGAGAATTCTTGTTTTTTATTGCTATATAGCGATACATTTTTCTTTGACACGTCATAACTTCGCTGTTTATCAGTGGATTTTCGTGATTTCTTCGTTGACCTACAGGTCGAGACGTCTGCTTTCGTTTGAGTATAATTTTGGCACCCCCTTTTAAAAACAAATAGCTTTTATTATTAGAAAACTTCTAAAAATAGTAACATTTTTAAATTCAATTTTTTCAAAAACGGTTTAATCAAAATTTTATCTGGTTATATTAGTTTGTAGGTCTCTTACAGACCTTCCTAAATATATAGCACACGTATTGCGTGTTTATATAGATCTTCAAAATTTTTATACTTTAAAAATATTATTAAAAAACCAGTTTTTCATGGTTTTTCAGGGAAATTTGTTCCCGGACCCCTAAATTTTTTCACGCCATTCGCTTGCAAACGTCCAGCCGAATACAACGGTACCACTCGCGTGGCGCTCCGACTACCAGGAGCCGAGGAAATTACGAATTTGTGTGTTACCGACCAAAATAACATCTCGTGGAGTCATACATAAGTACTTGAAATCCACCTAAGTCGGCCGCACAAATAATTCACTTGTATACAAAAATTTTAATTTCTGTGCGATTTTGTTGAAACTTTCTTGCAAACGTGTCTAATTCGACCTACTTGTTGACCTTCGCGCCTTTACACGCGAAAATATTTGATATTTTTCGTATTTATACGAGAATTCTTGTTTTTTATTGCTATATAGCGATACATTTTTCTTTGACACGTCATAACTTCGCTGTTTATCAGTGGATTTTCGTGATTTCTTCGTTGACCTACAGGTCGAGACGTCTGCTTTCGTTTGAGTATAATTTTGGCACCCCCTTTTAAAAACAAATAGCTTTTATTATTAGAAAACTTCTAAAAATAGTAACATTTTTAAATTCAATTTTTTCAAAAACGGTTTAATCAAAATTTTATCTGGTTATATTAGTTTGTAGGTCTCTTACAGACCTTCCTAAATATATAGCACACGTATTGCGTGTTTATATAGATCTTCAAAATTTTTATACTTTAAAAATATTATTAAAAAACCAGTTTTTCATGGTTTTTCAGGGAAATTTGTTCCCGGACCCCTAAATTTTTTCACGCCATTCGCTTGCAAACGTCCAGCCGAATACAACGGTACCACTCGCGTGGCGCTCCGACTACCAGGAGCCGAGGAAATTACGAATTTGTGTGTTACCGACCAAAATAACATCTCGTGGAGTCATACATAAGTACTTGAAATCCACCTAAGTCGGCCGCACAAATAATTCACTTGTATACAAAAATTTTAATTTCTGTGCGATTTTGTTGAAACTTTCTTGCAAACGTGTCTAATTCGACCTACTTGTTGACCTTCGCGCCTTTACACGCGAAAATATTTGATATTTTTCGTATTTATACGAGAATTCTTGTTTTTTATTGCTATATAGCGATACATTTTTCTTTGACACGTCATAACTTCGCTGTTTATCAGTGGATTTTCGTGATTTCTTCGTTGACCTACAGGTCGAGACGTCTGCTTTCGTTTGAGTATAATTTTGGCACCCCCTTTTAAAAACAAATAGCTTTTATTATTAGAAAACTTCTAAAAATAGTAACATTTTTAAATTCAATTTTTTCAAAAACGGTTTAATCAAAATTTTATCTGGTTATATTGGTTTGTAGGTCTCTTACAGACCTTCCTAAATATATAGCACACGTATTGCGTGTTTATATAGATCTTCAAAATTTTTATACTTTAAAAATATTATTAAAAAACCAGTTTTTCATGGTTTTTCAGGGAAATTTGTTCCCGGACCCCTAAATTTTTTCACGCCATTCGCTTGCAAACGTCCAGCCGAATACAACGGTACCACTCGCGTGGCGCTCCGACTACCAGGAGCCGAGGAAATTACGAATTTGTGTGTTACCGACCAAAATAACATCTCGTGGAGTCATACATAAGTACTTGAAATCCACCTAAGTCGGCCGCACAAATAATTCACTTGTATACAAAAAATTTAATTTCTGTGCGATTTTGTTGAAACTTTCTTGCAAACGTGTCTAATTCGACCTACTTGTTGACCTTCGCGCCTTTACACGCGAAAATATTTGATATTTTTCGTATTTATACGAGAATTCTTGTTTTTTATTGCTATATAGCGATACATTTTTCTTTGACACGTCATAACTTCGCTGTTTATCAGTGGATTTTCGTGATTTCTTCGTTGACCTACAGGTCGAGACGTCTGCTTTCGTTTGAGTATAATTTTGGCACCCCCTTTTAAAAACAAATAGCTTTTATTATTAGAAAACTTCTAAAAATAGTAACATTTTTAAATTCAATTTTTTCAAAAACGGTTTAATCAAAATTTTATCTGGTTATATTAGTTTGTAGGTCTCTTACAGACCTTCCTAAATATATAGCACACGTATTGCGTGTTTATATAGATCTTCAAAATTTTTATACTTTAAAAATATTATTAAAAAACCAGTTTTTCATGGTTTTTCAGGGAAATTTGTTCCCGGACCCCTAAATTTTTTCACGCCATTCGCTTGCAAACGTCCAGCCGAATACAACGGTACCACTCGCGTGGCGCTCCGACTACCAGGAGCCGAGGAAATTACGAATTTGTGTGTTACCGACCAAAATAACATCTCGTGGAGTCATACATAAGTACTTGAAATCCACCTAAGTCGGCCGCACAAATAATTCACTTGTATACAAAAATTTTAATTTCTGTGCGATTTTGTTGAAACTTTCTTGCAAACGTGTCTAATTCGACCTACTTGTTGACCTTCGCGCCTTTACACGCGAAAATATTTGATATTTTTCGTATTTATACGAGAATTCTTGTTTTTTATTGCTATATAGCGATACATTTTTCTTTGACACGTCATAACTTCGCTGTTTATCAGTGGATTTTCGTGATTTCTTCGTTGACCTACAGGTCGAGACGTCTGCTTTCGTTTGAGTATAATTTTGGCACCCCCTTTTAAAAACAAATAGCTTTTATTATTAGAAAACTTCTAAAAATAGTAACATTTTTAAATTCAATTTTTTCAAAAACGGTTTAATCAAAATTTTATCTGGTTATATTGGTTTGTAGGTCTCTTACAGACCTTCCTAAATATATAGCACACGTATTGCGTGTTTATATAGATCTTCAAAATTTTTATACTTTAAAAATATTATTAAAAAACCAGTTTTTCATGGTTTTTCAGGGAAATTTGTTCCCGGACCCCTAAATTTTTTCACGCCATTCGCTTGCAAACGTCCAGCCGAATACAACGGTACCACTCGCGTGGCGCTCCGACTACCAGGAGCCGAGGAAATTACGAATTTGTGTGTTACCGACCAAAATAACATCTCGTGGAGTCATACATAAGTACTTGAAATCCACCTAAGTCGGCCGCACAAATAATTCACTTGTATACAAAATTTTTAATTTCTGTGCGATTTTGTTGAAACTTTCTTGCAAACGTGTCTACTTCGACCTACTTGTTGACCTTCGCGCCTTTACACGCGAAAATATTTGATATTTTTCGTATTTATACGAGAATTCTTGTTTTTTATTGCTATATAGCGATACATTTTTCTTTGACACGTCATAACTTCGCTGTTTATCAGTGGATTTTCGTGATTTCTTCGTTGACCTACAGGTCGAGACGTCTGCTTTCGTTTGAGTATAATTTTGGCACCCCCTTTTAAAAACAAATAGCTTTTATTATTAGAAAACTTCTAAAAATAGTAACATTTTTAAATTCAATTTTTTCAAAAACGGTTTAATCAAAATTTTATCTGGTTATATTAGTTTGTAGGTCTCTTACAGACCTTCCTAAATATATAGCACACGTATTGCGTGTTTATATAGATCTTCAAAATTTTTATACTTTAAAAATATTATTAAAAAACCAGTTTTTCATGGTTTTTCAGGGAAATTTGTTCCCGGACCCCTAAATTTTTTCACGCCATTCGCTTGCAAACGTCCAGCCGAATACAACGGTACCACTCGCGTGGCGCTCCGACTACCAGGAGCCGAGGAAATTACGAATTTGTGTGTTACCGACCAAAATAACATCTCGTGGAGTCATACATAAGTACTTGAAATCCACCTAAGTCGGCCGCACAAATAATTCACTTGTATACAAAAATTTTAATTTCTGTGCGATTTTGTTGAAACTTTCTTGCAAACGTGTCTAATTCGACCTACTTGTTGACCTTCGCGCCTTTACACGCGAAAATATTTGATATTTTTCGTATTTATACGAGAATTCTTGTTTTTTATTGCTATATAGCGATACATTTTTCTTTGACACGTCATAACTTCGCTGTTTATCAGTGGATTTTCGTGATTTCTTCGTTGACCTACAGGTCGAGACGTCTGCTTTCGTTTGAGTATAATTTTGGCACCCCCTTTTAAAAACAAATAGCTTTTATTATTAGAAAACTTCTAAAAATAGTAACATTTTTAAATTCAATTTTTTCAAAAACGGTTTAATCAAAATTTTATCTGGTTATATTGGTTTGTAGGTCTCTTACAGACCTTCCTAAATATATAGCACACGTATTGCGTGTTTATATAGATCTTCAAAATTTTTATACTTTAAAAATATTATTAAAAAACCAGTTTTTCATGGTTTTTCAGGGAAATTTGTTCCCGGACCCCTAAATTTTTTCACGCCATTCGCTTGCAAACGTCCAGCCGAATACAACGGTACCACTCGCGTGGCGCTCCGACTACCAGGAGCCGAGGAAATTACGAATTTGTGTGTTACCGACCAAAATAACATCTCGTGGAGTCATACATAAGTACTTGAAATCCACCTAAGTCGGCCGCACAAATAATTCACTTGTATACAAAAAATTTAATTTGTGTGCGATTTTGTTGAAACTTTCTTGCAAACGTGTCTACTTCGACCTACTTGTTGACCTTCGCGCCTTTACACGCGAAAATATTTGATATTTTTCGTATTTATACGAGAATTCTTGTTTTTTATTGCTATATAGCGATACATTTTTCTTTGACACGTCATAACTTCGCTGTTTATCAGTGGATTTTCGTGATTTCTTCGTTGACCTACAGGTCGAGACGTCTGCTTTCGTTTGAGTATAATTTTGGCACCCCCTTTTAAAAACAAATAGCTTTTATTATTAGAAAACTTCTAAAAATAGTAACATTTTTAAATTCAATTTTTTCAAAAACGGTTTAATCAAAATTTTATCTGGTTATATTGGTTTGTAGGTCTCTTACAGACCTTCCTAAATATATAGCACACGTATTGCGTGTTTATATAGATCTTCAAAATTTTTATACTTTAAAAATATTATTAAAAAACCAGTTTTTCATGGTTTTTCAGGGAAATTTGTTCCCGGACCCCTAAATTTTTTCACGCCATTCGCTTGCAAACGTCCAGCCGAATACAACGGTACCACTCGCGTGGCGCTCCGACTACCAGGAGCCGAGGAAATTACGAATTTGTGTGTTACCGACCAAAATAACATCTCGTGGAGTCATACATAAGTACTTGAAATCCACCTAAGTCGGCCGCACAAATAATTCACTTGTATACAAAAAATTTAATTTGTGTGCGATTTTGTTGAAACTTTCTTGCAAACGTGTCTACTTCGACCTACTTGTTGACCTTCGCGCCTTTACACGCGAAAATATTTGATATTTTTCGTATTTATACGAGAATTCTTGTTTTTTATTGCTATATAGCGATACATTTTTCTTTGACACGTCATAACTTCGCTGTTTATCAGTGGATTTTCGTGATTTCTTCGTTGACCTACAGGTCGAGACGTCTGCTTTCGTTTGAGTATAATTTTGGCACCCCCTTTTAAAAACAAATAGCTTTTATTATTAGAAAACTTCTAAAAATAGTAACATTTTTAAATTCAATTTTTTCAAAAACGGTTTAATCAAAATTTTATCTGGTTATATTAGTTTGTAGGTCTCTTACAGACCTTCCTAAATATATAGCACACGTATTGCGTGTTTATATAGATCTTCAAAATTTTTATACTTTAAAAATATTATTAAAAAACCAGTTTTTCATGGTTTTTCAGGGAAATTTGTTCCCGGACCCCTAAATTTTTTCACGCCATTCGCTTGCAAACGTCCAGCCGAATACAACGGTACCACTCGCGTGGCGCTCCGACTACCAGGAGCCGAGGAAATTACGAATTTGTGTGTTACCGACCAAAATAACATCTCGTGGAGTCATACATAAGTACTTGAAATCCACCTAAGTCGGCCGCACAAATAATTCACTTGTATACAAAAATTTTAATTTCTGTGCGATTTTGTTGAAACTTTCTTGCAAACGTGTCTAATTCGACCTACTTGTTGACCTTCGCGCCTTTACACGCGAAAATATTTGATATTTTTCGTATTTATACGAGAATTCTTGTTTTTTATTGCTATATAGCGATACATTTTTCTTTGACACGTCATAACTTCGCTGTTTATCAGTGGATTTTCGTGATTTCTTCGTTGACCTACAGGTCGAGACGTCTGCTTTCGTTTGAGTATAATTTTGGCACCCCCTTTTAAAAACAAATAGCTTTTATTATTAGAAAACTTCTAAAAATAGTAACATTTTTAAATTCAATTTTTTCAAAAACGGTTTAATCAAAATTTTATCTGGTTATATTAGTTTGTAGGTCTCTTACAGACCTTCCTAAATATATAGCACACGTATTGCGTGTTTATATAGATCTTCAAAATTTTTATACTTTAAAAATATTATTAAAAAACCAGTTTTTCATGGTTTTTCAGGGAAATTTGTTCCCGGACCCCTAAATTTTTTCACGCCATTCGCTTGCAAACGTCCAGCCGAATACAACGGTACCACTCGCGTGGCGCTCCGACTACCAGGAGCCGAGGAAATTACGAATTTGTGTGTTACCGACCAAAATAACATCTCGTGGAGTCATACATAAGTACTTGAAATCCACCTAAGTCGGCCGCACAAATAATTCACTTGTATACAAAAATTTTAATTTCTGTGCGATTTTGTTGAAACTTTCTTGCAAACGTGTCTAATTCGACCTACTTGTTGACCTTCGCGCCTTTACACGCGAAAATATTTGATATTTTTCGTATTTATACGAGAATTCTTGTTTTTTATTGCTATATAGCGATACATTTTTCTTTGACACGTCATAACTTCGCTGTTTATCAGTGGATTTTCGTGATTTCTTCGTTGACCTACAGGTCGAGACGTCTGCTTTCGTTTGAGTATAATTTTGGCACCCCCTTTTAAAAAAAAATAGCTTTTATTATTAGAAAACTTCTAAAAATAGTAACATTTTTAAATTCAATTTTTTCAAAAACGGTTTAATCAAAATTTTATCTGGTTATATTAGTTTGTAGGTCTCTTACAGACCTTCCTAAATATATAGCACACGTATTGCGTGTTTATATAGATCTTCAAAATTTTTATACTTTAAAAATATTATTAAAAAACCAGTTTTTCATGGTTTTTCAGGGAAATTTGTTCCCGGACCCCTAAATTTTTTCACGCCATTCGCTTGCAAACGTCCAGCCGAATACAACGGTACCACTCGCGTGGCGCTCCGACTACCAGGAGCCGAGGAAATTACGAATTTGTGTGTTACCGACCAAAATAACATCTCGTGGAGTCATACATAAGTACTTGAAATCCACCTAAGTCGGCCGCACAAATAATTCACTTGTATACAAAAAATTTAATTTGTGTGCGATTTTGTTGAAACTTTCTTGCAAACGTGTCTACTTCGACCTACTTGTTGACCTTCGCGCCTTTACACGCGAAAATATTTGATATTTTTCGTATTTATACGAGAATTCTTGTTTTTTATTGCTATATAGCGATACATTTTTCTTTGACACGTCATAACTTCGCTGTTTATCAGTGGATTTTCGTGATTTCTTCGTTGACCTACAGGTCGAGACGTCTGCTTTCGTTTGAGTATAATTTTGGCACCCCCTTTTAAAAACAAATAGCTTTTATTATTAGAAAACTTCTAAAAATAGTAACATTTTTAAATTCAATTTTTTCAAAAACGGTTTAATCAAAATTTTATCTGGTTATATTAGTTTGTAGGTCTCTTACAGACCTTCCTAAATATATAGCACACGTATTGCGTGTTTATATAGATCTTCAAAATTTTTATACTTTAAAAATATTATTAAAAAACCAGTTTTTCATGGTTTTTCAGGGAAATTTGTTCCCGGACCCCTAAATTTTTTCACGCCATTCGCTTGCAAACGTCCAGCCGAATACAACGGTACCACTCGCGTGGCGCTCCGACTACCAGGAGCCGAGGAAATTACGAATTTGTGTGTTACCGACCAAAATAACATCTCGTGGAGTCATACATAAGTACTTGAAATCCACCTAAGTCGGCCGCACAAATAATTCACTTGTATACAAAAATTTTAATTTCTGTGCGATTTTGTTGAAACTTTCTTGCAAACGTGTCTAATTCGACCTACTTGTTGACCTTCGCGCCTTTACACGCGAAAATATTTGATATTTTTCGTATTTATACGAGAATTCTTGTTTTTTATTGCTATATAGCGATACATTTTTCTTTGACACGTCATAACTTCGCTGTTTATCAGTGGATTTTCGTGATTTCTTCGTTGACCTACAGGTCGAGACGTCTGCTTTCGTTTGAGTATAATTTTGGCACCCCCTTTTAAAAACAAATAGCTTTTATTATTAGAAAACTTCTAAAAATAGTAACATTTTTAAATTCAATTTTTTCAAAAACGGTTTAATCAAAATTTTATCTGGTTATATTAGTTTGTAGGTCTCTTACAGACCTTCCTAAATATATAGCACACGTATTGCGTGTTTATATAGATCTTCAAAATTTTTATACTTTAAAAATATTATTAAAAAACCAGTTTTTCATGGTTTTTCAGGGAAATTTGTTCCCGGACCCCTAAATTTTTTCACGCCATTCGCTTGCAAACGTCCAGCCGAATACAACGGTACCACTCGCGTGGCGCTCCGACTACCAGGAGCCGAGGAAATTACGAATTTGTGTGTTACCGACCAAAATAACATCTCGTGGAGTCATACATAAGTACTTGAAATCCACCTAAGTCGGCCGCACAAATAATTCACTTGTATACAAAAATTTTAATTTCTGTGCGATTTTGTTGAAACTTTCTTGCAAACGTGTCTAATTCGACCTACTTGTTGACCTTCGCGCCTTTACACGCGAAAATATTTGATATTTTTCGTATTTATACGAGAATTCTTGTTTTTTATTGCTATATAGCGATACATTTTTCTTTGACACGTCATAACTTCGCTGTTTATCAGTGGATTTTCGTGATTTCTTCGTTGACCTACAGGTCGAGACGTCTGCTTTCGTTTGAGTATAATTTTGGCACCCCCTTTTAAAAACAAATAGCTTTTATTATTAGAAAACTTCTAAAAATAGTAACATTTTTAAATTCAATTTTTTCAAAAACGGTTTAATCAAAATTTTATCTGGTTATATTGGTTTGTAGGTCTCTTACAGACCTTCCTAAATATATAGCACACGTATTGCGTGTTTATATAGATCTTCAAAATTTTTATACTTTAAAAATATTATTAAAAAACCAGTTTTTCATGGTTTTTCAGGGAAATTTGTTCCCGGACCCCTAAATTTTTTCACGCCATTCGCTTGCAAACGTCCAGCCGAATACAACGGTACCACTCGCGTGGCGCTCCGACTACCAGGAGCCGAGGAAATTACGAATTTGTGTGTTACCGACCAAAATAACATCTCGTGGAGTCATACATAAGTACTTGAAATCCACCTAAGTCGGCCGCACAAATAATTCACTTGTATACAAAATTTTTAATTTCTGTGCGATTTTGTTGAAACTTTCTTGCAAACGTGTCTACTTCGACCTACTTGTTGACCTTCGCGCCTTTACACGCGAAAATATTTGATATTTTTCGTATTTATACGAGAATTCTTGTTTTTTATTGCTATATAGCGATACATTTTTCTTTGACACGTCATAACTTCGCTGTTTATCAGTGGATTTTCGTGATTTCTTCGTTGACCTACAGGTCGAGACGTCTGCTTTCGTTTGAGTATAATTTTGGCACCCCCTTTTAAAAACAAATAGCTTTTATTATTAGAAAACTTCTAAAAATAGTAACATTTTTAAATTCAATTTTTTCAAAAACGGTTTAATCAAAATTTTATCTGGTTATATTAGTTTGTAGGTCTCTTACAGACCTTCCTAAATATATAGCACACGTATTGCGTGTTTATATAGATCTTCAAAATTTTTATACTTTAAAAATATTATTAAAAAACCAGTTTTTCATGGTTTTTCAGGGAAATTTGTTCCCGGACCCCTAAATTTTTTCACGCCATTCGCTTGCAAACGTCCAGCCGAATACAACGGTACCACTCGCGTGGCGCTCCGACTACCAGGAGCCGAGGAAATTACGAATTTGTGTGTTACCGACCAAAATAACATCTCGTGGAGTCATACATAAGTACTTGAAATCCACCTAAGTCGGCCGCACAAATAATTCACTTGTATACAAAAATTTTAATTTCTGTGCGATTTTGTTGAAACTTTCTTGCAAACGTGTCTAATTCGACCTACTTGTTGACCTTCGCGCCTTTACACGCGAAAATATTTGATATTTTTCGTATTTATACGAGAATTCTTGTTTTTTATTGCTATATAGCGATACATTTTTCTTTGACACGTCATAACTTCGCTGTTTATCAGTGGATTTTCGTGATTTCTTCGTTGACCTACAGGTCGAGACGTCTGCTTTCGTTTGAGTATAATTTTGGCACCCCCTTTTAAAAACAAATAGCTTTTATTATTAGAAAACTTCTAAAAATAGTAACATTTTTAAATTCAATTTTTTCAAAAACGGTTTAATCAAAATTTTATCTGGTTATATTGGTTTGTAGGTCTCTTACAGACCTTCCTAAATATATAGCACACGTATTGCGTGTTTATATAGATCTTCAAAATTTTTATACTTTAAAAATATTATTAAAAAACCAGTTTTTCATGGTTTTTCAGGGAAATTTGTTCCCGGACCCCTAAATTTTTTCACGCCATTCGCTTGCAAACGTCCAGCCGAATACAACGGTACCACTCGCGTGGCGCTCCGACTACCAGGAGCCGAGGAAATTACGAATTTGTGTGTTACCGACCAAAATAACATCTCGTGGAGTCATACATAAGTACTTGAAATCCACCTAAGTCGGCCGCACAAATAATTCACTTGTATACAAAAAATTTAATTTGTGTGCGATTTTGTTGAAACTTTCTTGCAAACGTGTCTACTTCGACCTACTTGTTGACCTTCGCGCCTTTACACGCGAAAATATTTGATATTTTTCGTATTTATACGAGAATTCTTGTTTTTTATTGCTATATAGCGATACATTTTTCTTTGACACGTCATAACTTCGCTGTTTATCAGTGGATTTTCGTGATTTCTTCGTTGACCTACAGGTCGAGACGTCTGCTTTCGTTTGAGTATAATTTTGGCACCCCCTTTTAAAAACAAATAGCTTTTATTATTAGAAAACTTCTAAAAATAGTAACATTTTTAAATTCAATTTTTTCAAAAACGGTTTAATCAAAATTTTATCTGGTTATATTGGTTTGTAGGTCTCTTACAGACCTTCCTAAATATATAGCACACGTATTGCGTGTTTATATAGATCTTCAAAATTTTTATACTTTAAAAATATTATTAAAAAACCAGTTTTTCATGGTTTTTCAGGGAAATTTGTTCCCGGACCCCTAAATTTTTTCACGCCATTCGCTTGCAAACGTCCAGCCGAATACAACGGTACCACTCGCGTGGCGCTCCGACTACCAGGAGCCGAGGAAATTACGAATTTGTGTGTTACCGACCAAAATAACATCTCGTGGAGTCATACATAAGTACTTGAAATCCACCTAAGTCGGCCGCACAAATAATTCACTTGTATACAAAAAATTTAATTTGTGTGCGATTTTGTTGAAACTTTCTTGCAAACGTGTCTACTTCGACCTACTTGTTGACCTTCGCGCCTTTACACGCGAAAATATTTGATATTTTTCGTATTTATACGAGAATTCTTGTTTTTTATTGCTATATAGCGATACATTTTTCTTTGACACGTCATAACTTCGCTGTTTATCAGTGGATTTTCGTGATTTCTTCGTTGACCTACAGGTCGAGACGTCTGCTTTCGTTTGAGTATAATTTTGGCACCCCCTTTTAAAAACAAATAGCTTTTATTATTAGAAAACTTCTAAAAATAGTAACATTTTTAAATTCAATTTTTTCAAAAACGGTTTAATCAAAATTTTATCTGGTTATATTAGTTTGTAGGTCTCTTACAGACCTTCCTAAATATATAGCACACGTATTGCGTGTTTATATAGATCTTCAAAATTTTTATACTTTAAAAATATTATTAAAAAACCAGTTTTTCATGGTTTTTCAGGGAAATTTGTTCCCGGACCCCTAAATTTTTTCACGCCATTCGCTTGCAAACGTCCAGCCGAATACAACGGTACCACTCGCGTGGCGCTCCGACTACCAGGAGCCGAGGAAATTACGAATTTGTGTGTTACCGACCAAAATAACATCTCGTGGAGTCATACATAAGTACTTGAAATCCACCTAAGTCGGCCGCACAAATAATTCACTTGTATACAAAAATTTTAATTTCTGTGCGATTTTGTTGAAACTTTCTTGCAAACGTGTCTAATTCGACCTACTTGTTGACCTTCGCGCCTTTACACGCGAAAATATTTGATATTTTTCGTATTTATACGAGAATTCTTGTTTTTTATTGCTATATAGCGATACATTTTTCTTTGACACGTCATAACTTCGCTGTTTATCAGTGGATTTTCGTGATTTCTTCGTTGACCTACAGGTCGAGACGTCTGCTTTCGTTTGAGTATAATTTTGGCACCCCCTTTTAAAAACAAATAGCTTTTATTATTAGAAAACTTCTAAAAATAGTAACATTTTTAAATTCAATTTTTTCAAAAACGGTTTAATCAAAATTTTATCTGGTTATATTGGTTTGTAGGTCTCTTACAGACCTTCCTAAATATATAGCACACGTATTGCGTGTTTATATAGATCTTCAAAATTTTTATACTTTAAAAATATTATTAAAAAACCAGTTTTTCATGGTTTTTCAGGGAAATTTGTTCCCGGACCCCTAAATTTTTTCACGCCATTCGCTTGCAAACGTCCAGCCGAATACAACGGTACCACTCGCGTGGCGCTCCGACTACCAGGAGCCGAGGAAATTACGAATTTGTGTGTTACCGACCAAAATAACATCTCGTGGAGTCATACATAAGTACTTGAAATCCACCTAAGTCGGCCGCACAAATAATTCACTTGTATACAAAAAATTTAATTTGTGTGCGATTTTGTTGAAACTTTCTTGCAAACGTGTCTAATTCGACCTACTTGTTGACCTTCGCGCCTTTACACGCGAAAATATTTGATATTTTTCGTATTTATACGAGAATTCTTGTTTTTTATTGCTATATAGCGATACATTTTTCTTTGACACGTCATAACTTCGCTGTTTATCAGTGGATTTTCGTGATTTCTTCGTTGACCTACAGGTCGAGACGTCTGCTTTCGTTTGAGTATAATTTTGGCACCCCCTTTTAAAAACAAATAGCTTTTATTATTAGAAAACTTCTAAAAATAGTAACATTTTTAAATTCAATTTTTTCAAAAACGGTTTAATCAAAATTTTATCTGGTTATATTGGTTTGTAGGTCTCTTACAGACCTTCCTAAATATATAGCACACGTATTGCGTGTTTATATAGATCTTCAAAATTTTTATACTTTAAAAATATTATTAAAAAACCAGTTTTTCATGGTTTTTCAGGGAAATTTGTTCCCGGACCCCTAAATTTTTTCACGCCATTCGCTTGCAAACGTCCAGCCGAATACAACGGTACCACTCGCGTGGCGCTCCGACTACCAGGAGCCGAGGAAATTACGAATTTGTGTGTTACCGACCAAAATAACATCTCGTGGAGTCATACATAAGTACTTGAAATCCACCTAAGTCGGCCGCACAAATAATTCACTTGTATACAAAAAAATTAATTTGTGTGCGATTTTGTTGAAACTTTCTTGCAAACGTGTCTACTTCGACCTACTTGTTGACCTTCGCGCCTTTACACGCGAAAATATTTGATATTTTTCGTATTTATACGAGAATTCTTGTTTTTTATTGCTATATAGCGATACATTTTTCTTTGACACGTCATAACTTCGCTGTTTATCAGTGGATTTTCGTGATTTCTTCGTTGACCTACAGGTCGAGACGTCTGCTTTCGTTTGAGTATAATTTTGGCACCCCCTTTTAAAAACAAATAGCTTTTATTATTAGAAAACTTCTAAAAATAGTAACATTTTTAAATTCAATTTTTTCAAAAACGGTTTAATCAAAATTTTATCTGGTTATATTAGTTTGTAGGTCTCTTACAGACCTTCCTAAATATATAGCACACGTATTGCGTGTTTATATAGATCTTCAAAATTTTTATACTTTAAAAATATTATTAAAAAACCAGTTTTTCATGGTTTTTCAGGGAAATTTGTTCCCGGACCCCTAAATTTTTTCACGCCATTCGCTTGCAAACGTCCAGCCGAATACAACGGTACCACTCGCGTAGCGCTCCGACTACCAGGAGCCGAGGAAATTACGAATTTGTGTGTTACCGACCAAAATAACATCTCGTGGAGTCATACATAAGTACTTGAAATCCACCTAAGTCGGCCGCACAAATAATTCACTTGTATACAAAAAATTTAATTTGTGTGCGATTTTGTTGAAACTTTCTTGCAAACGTGTCTACTTCGACCTACTTGTTGACCTTCGCGCCTTTACACGCGAAAATATTTGATATTTTTCGTATTTATACGAGAATTCTTGTTTTTTATTGCTATATAGCGATACATTTTTCTTTGACACGTCATAACTTCGCTGTTTATCAGTGGATTTTCGTGATTTCTTCGTTGACCTACAGGTCGAGACGTCTGCTTTCGTTTGAGTATAATTTTGGCACCCCCTTTTAAAAACAAATAGCTTTTATTATTAGAAAACTTCTAAAAATAGTAACATTTTTAAATTCAATTTTTTCAAAAACGGTTTAATCAAAATTTTATCTGGTTATATTAGTTTGTAGGTCTCTTACAGACCTTCCTAAATATATAGCACACGTATTGCGTGTTTATATAGATCTTCAAAATTTTTATACTTTAAAAATATTATTAAAAAACCAGTTTTTCATGGTTTTTCAGGGAAATTTGTTCCCGGACCCCTAAATTTTTTCACGCCATTCGCTTGCAAACGTCCAGCCGAATACAACGGTACCACTCGCGTGGCGCTCCGACTACCAGGAGCCGAGGAAATTACGAATTTGTGTGTTACCGACCAAAATAACATCTCGTGGAGTCATACATAAGTACTTGAAATCCACCTAAGTCGGCCGCACAAATAATTCACTTGTATACAAAAATTTTAATTTCTGTGCGATTTTGTTGAAACTTTCTTGCAAACGTGTCTAATTCGACCTACTTGTTGACCTTCGCGCCTTTACACGCGAAAATATTTGATATTTTTCGTATTTATACGAGAATTCTTGTTTTTTATTGCTATATAGCGATACATTTTTCTTTGACACGTCATAACTTCGCTGTTTATCAGTGGATTTTCGTGATTTCTTCGTTGACCTACAGGTCGAGACGTCTGCTTTCGTTTGAGTATAATTTTGGCACCCCCTTTTAAAAAAAAATAGCTTTTATTATTAGAAAACTTCTAAAAATAGTAACATTTTTAAATTCAATTTTTTCAAAAACGGTTTAATCAAAATTTTATCTGGTTATATTAGTTTGTAGGTCTCTTACAGACCTTCCTAAATATATAGCACACGTATTGCGTGTTTATATAGATCTTCAAAATTTTTATACTTTAAAAATATTATTAAAAAACCAGTTTTTCATGGTTTTTCAGGGAAATTTGTTCCCGGACCCCTAAATTTTTTCACGCCATTCGCTTGCAAACGTCCAGCCGAATACAACGGTACCACTCGCGTGGCGCTCCGACTACCAGGAGCCGAGGAAATTACGAATTTGTGTGTTACCGACCAAAATAACATCTCGTGGAGTCATACATAAGTACTTGAAATCCACCTAAGTCGGCCGCACAAATAATTCACTTGTATACAAAATTTTTAATTTCTGTGCGATTTTGTTGAAACTTTCTTGCAAACGTGTCTACTTCGACCTACTTGTTGACCTTCGCGCCTTTACACGCGAAAATATTTGATATTTTTCGTATTTATACGAGAATTCTTGTTTTTTATTGCTATATAGCGATACATTTTTCTTTGACACGTCATAACTTCGCTGTTTATCAGTGGATTTTCGTGATTTCTTCGTTGACCTACAGGTCGAGACGTCTGCTTTCGTTTGAGTATAATTTTGGCACCCCCTTTTAAAAAAAAATAGCTTTTATTATTAGAAAACTTCTAAAAATAGTAACATTTTTAAATTCAATTTTTTCAAAAACGGTTTAATCAAAATTTTATCTGGTTATATTAGTTTGTAGGTCTCTTACAGACCTTCCTAAATATATAGCACACGTATTGCGTGTTTATATAGATCTTCAAAATTTTTATACTTTAAAAATATTATTAAAAAACCAGTTTTTCATGGTTTTTCAGGGAAATTTGTTCCCGGACCCCTAAATTTTTTCACGCCATTCGCTTGCAAACGTCCAGCCGAATACAACGGTACCACTCGCGTGGCGCTCCGACTACCAGGAGCCGAGGAAATTACGAATTTGTGTGTTACCGACCAAAATAACATCTCGTGGAGTCATACATAAGTACTTGAAATCCACCTAAGTCGGCCGCACAAATAATTCACTTGTATACAAAAATTTTAATTTCTGTGCGATTTTGTTGAAACTTTCTTGCAAACGTGTCTAATTCGACCTACTTGTTGACCTTCGCGCCTTTACACGCGAAAATATTTGATATTTTTCGTATTTATACGAGAATTCTTGTTTTTTATTGCTATATAGCGATACATTTTTCTTTGACACGTCATAACTTCGCTGTTTATCAGTGGATTTTCGTGATTTCTTCGTTGACCTACAGGTCGAGACGTCTGCTTTCGTTTGAGTATAATTTTGGCACCCCCTTTTAAAAACAAATAGCTTTTATTATTAGAAAACTTCTAAAAATAGTAACATTTTTAAATTCAATTTTTTCAAAAACGGTTTAATCAAAATTTTATCTGGTTATATTAGTTTGTAGGTCTCTTACAGACCTTCCTAAATATATAGCACACGTATTGCGTGTTTATATAGATCTTCAAAATTTTAATACTTTAAAAATATTATTAAAAAACCAGTTTTTCATGGTTTTTAAGGGAAATTTGTTCCCGGACCCCTAAATTTTTTCACGCCATTCGCTTGCAAACGTCCAGCCGAATACAACGGTACCACTCGCGTGGCGCTCCGACTACCAGGAGCCGAGGAAATTACGAATTTGTGTGTTACCGACCAAAATAACATCTCGTGGAGTCATACATAAGTACTTGAAATCCACCTAAGTCGGCCGCACAAATAATTCACTTGTATACAAAAATTTTAATTTCTGTGCGATTTTGTTGAAACTTTCTTGCAAACGTGTCTAATTCGACCTACTTGTTGACCTTTGCGCCTTTACACGCGAAAATATTTGATATTTTTCGTATTTATACGAGAATTCTTGTTTTTTATTGCTATATAGCGATACATTTTTCTTTGACACGTCATAACTTCGCTGTTTATCAGTGGATTTTCGTGATTTCTTCGTTGACCTACAGGTCGAGACGTCTGCTTTCGTTTGAGTATAATTTTGGCACCCCCTTTTAAAAACAAATAGCTTTTATTATTAGAAAACTTCTAAAAATAGTAACATTTTTAAATTCAATTTTTTCAAAAACGGTTTAATCAAAATTTTATCTGGTTATATTAGTTTGTAGGTCTCTTACAGACCTTCCTAAATATATAGCACACGTATTGCGTGTTTATATAGATCTTCAAAATTTTTATACTTTAAAAATATTATTAAAAAACCAGTTTTTCATGGTTTTTCAGGGAAATTTGTTCCCGGACCCCTAAATTTTTTCACGCCATTCGCTTGCAAACGTCCAGCCGAATACAACGGTACCACTCGCGTGGCGCTCCGACTACCAGGAGCCGAGGAAATTACGAATTTGTGTGTTACCGACCAAAATAACATCTCGTGGAGTCATACATAAGTACTTGAAATCCACCTAAGTCGGCCGCACAAATAATTCACTTGTATACAAAAATTTTAATTTCTGTGCGATTTTGTTGAAACTTTCTTGCAAACGTGTCTAATTCGACCTACTTGTTGACCTTCGCGCCTTTACACGCGAAAATATTTGATATTTTTCGTATTTATACGAGAATTCTTGTTTTTTATTGCTATATAGCGATACATTTTTCTTTGACACGTCATAACTTCGCTGTTTATCAGTGGATTTTCGTGATTTCTTCGTTGACCTACAGGTCGAGACGTCTGCTTTCGTTTGAGTATAATTTTGGCACCCCCTTTTAAAAACAAATAGCTTTTATTATTAGAAAACTTCTAAAAATAGTAACATTTTTAAATTCAATTTTTTCAAAAACGGTTTAATCAAAATTTTATCTGGTTATATTGGTTTGTAGGTCTCTTACAGACCTTCCTAAATATATAGCACACGTATTGCGTGTTTATATAGATCTTCAAAATTTTTATACTTTAAAAATATTATTAAAAAACCAGTTTTTCATGGTTTTTCAGGGAAATTTGTTCCCGGACCCCTAAATTTTTTCACGCCATTCGCTTGCAAACGTCCAGCCGAATACAACGGTACCACTCGCGTGGCGCTCCGACTACCAGGAGCCGAGGAAATTACGAATTTGTGTGTTACCGACCAAAATAACATCTCGTGGAGTCATACATAAGTACTTGAAATCCACCTAAGTCGGCCGCACAAATAATTCACTTGTATACAAAAAATTTAATTTGTGTGCGATTTTGTTGAAACTTTCTTGCAAACGTGTCTACTTCGACCTACTTGTTGACCTTCGCGCCTTTACACGCGAAAATATTTGATATTTTTCGTATTTATACGAGAATTCTTGTTTTTTATTGCTATACAGCGATACATTTTTCTTTGACACGTCATAACTTCGCTGTTTATCAGTGGATTTTCGTGATTTCTTCGTTGACCTACAGGTCGAGACGTCTGCTTTCGTTTGAGCATAATTTTGGCACCCCCTTTTAAAAACAAATAGCTTTTATTATTAGAAAACTTCTAAAAATAGTAACATTTTTAAATTCAATTTTTTCAAAAACGGTTTAATCAAAATTTTATCTGGTTATATTAGTTTGTAGGTCTCTTACAGACCTTCCTAAATATATAGCACACGTATTGCGTGTTTATATAGATCTTCAAAATTTTTATACTTTAAAAATATTATTAAAAAACCAGTTTTTCATGGTTTTTCAGGGAAATTTGTTCCCGGACCCCTAAATTTTTTCACGCCATTCGCTTGCAAACGTCCAGCCGAATACAACGGTACCACTCGCGTGGCGCTCCGACTACCAGGAGCCGAGGAAATTACGAATTTGTGTGTTACCGACCAAAATAACATCTCGTGGAGTCATACATAAGTACTTGAAATCCACCTAAGTCGGCCGCACAAATAATTCACTTGTATACAAAAATTTTAATTTCTGTGCGATTTTGTTGAAACTTTCTTGCAAACGTGTCTAATTCGACCTACTTGTTGACCTTCGCGCCTTTACACGCGAAAATATTTGATATTTTTCGTATTTATACGAGAATTCTTGTTTTTTATTGCTATATAGCGATACATTTTTCTTTGACACGTCATAACTTCGCTGTTTATCAGTGGATTTTCGTGATTTCTTCGTTGACCTACAGGTCGAGACGTCTGCTTTCGTTTGAGTATAATTTTGGCACCCCCTTTTAAAAACAAATAGCTTTTATTATTAGAAAACTTCTAAAAATAGTAACATTTTTAAATTCAATTTTTTCAAAAACGGTTTAATCAAAATTTTATCTGGTTATATTGGTTTGTAGGTCTCTTACAGACCTTCCTAAATATATAGCACACGTATTGCGTGTTTATATAGATCTTCAAAATTTTTATACTTTAAAAATATTATTAAAAAACCAGTTTTTCATGGTTTTTCAGGGAAATTTGTTCCCGGACCCCTAAATTTTTTCACGCCATTCGCTTGCAAACGTCCAGCCGAATACAACGGTACCACTCGCGTGGCGCTCCGACTACCAGGAGCCGAGGAAATTACGAATTTGTGTGTTACCGACCAAAATAACATCTCGTGGAGTCATACATAAGTACTTGAAATCCACCTAAGTCGGCCGCACAAATAATTCACTTGTATACAAAAAATTTAATTTGTGTGCGATTTTGTTGAAACTTTCTTGCAAACGTGTCTAATTCGACCTACTTGTTGACCTTCGCGCCTTTACACGCGAAAATATTTGATATTTTTCGTATTTATACGAGAATTCTTGTTTTTTATTGCTATATAGCGATACATTTTTCTTTGACACGTCATAACTTCGCTGTTTATCAGTGGATTTTCGTGATTTCTTCGTTGACCTACAGGTCGAGACGTCTGCTTTCGTTTGAGTATAATTTTGGCACCCCCTTTTAAAAACAAATAGCTTTTATTATTAGAAAACTTCTAAAAATAGTAACATTTTTAAATTCAATTTTTTCAAAAACGGTTTAATCAAAATTTTATCTGGTTATATTAGTTTGTAGGTCTCTTACAGACCTTCCTAAATATATAGCACACGTATTGCGTGTTTATATAGATCTTCAAAATTTTTATACTTTAAAAATATTATTAAAAAACCAGTTTTTCATGGTTTTTCAGGGAAATTTGTTCCCGGACCCCTAAATTTTTTCACGCCATTCGCTTGCAAACGTCCAGCCGAATACAACGGTACCACTCGCGTGGCGCTCCGACTACCAGGAGCCGAGGAAATTACGAATTTGTGTGTTACCGACCAAAATAACATCTCGTGGAGTCATACATAAGTACTTGAAATCCACCTAAGTCGGCCGCACAAATAATTCACTTGTATACAAAAAATTTAATTTGTGTGCGATTTTGTTGAAACTTTCTTGCAAACGTGTCTAATTCGACCTACTTGTTGACCTTCGCGCCTTTACACGCGAAAATATTTGATATTTTTCGTATTTATACGAGAATTCTTGTTTTTTATTGCTATATAGCGATACATTTTTCTTTGACACGTCATAACTTCGCTGTTTATCAGTGGATTTTCGTGATTTCTTCGTTGACCTACAGGTCGAGACGTCTGCTTTCGTTTGAGTATAATTTTGGCACCCCCTTTTAAAAACAAATAGCTTTTATTATTAGAAAACTTCTAAAAATAGTAACATTTTTAAATTCAATTTTTTCAAAAACGGTTTAATCAAAATTTTATCTGGTTATATTAGTTTGTAGGTCTCTTACAGACCTTCCTAAATATATAGCACACGTATTGCGTGTTTATATAGATCTTCAAAATTTTTATACTTTAAAAATATTATTAAAAAACCAGTTTTTCATGGTTTTTCAGGGAAATTTGTTCCCGGACCCCTAAATTTTTTCACGCCATTCGCTTGCAAACGTCCAGCCGAATACAACGGTACCACTCGCGTGGCGCTCCGACTACCAGGAGCCGAGGAAATTACGAATTTGTGTGTTACCGACCAAAATAACATCTCGTGGAGTCATACATAAGTACTTGAAATCCACCTAAGTCGGCCGCACAAATAATTCACTTGTATACAAAAATTTTAATTTCTGTGCGATTTTGTTGAAACTTTCTTGCAAACGTGTCTAATTCGACCTACTTGTTGACCTTCGCGCCTTTACACGCGAAAATATTTGATATTTTTCGTATTTATACGAGAATTCTTGTTTTTTATTGCTATATAGCGATACATTTTTCTTTGACACGTCATAACTTCGCTGTTTATCAGTGGATTTTCGTGATTTCTTCGTTGACCTACAGGTCGAGACGTCTGCTTTCGTTTGAGTATAATTTTGGCACCCCCTTTTAAAAACAAATAGCTTTTATTATTAGAAAACTTCTAAAAATAGTAACATTTTTAAATTCAATTTTTTCAAAAACGGTTTAATCAAAATTTTATCTGGTTATATTGGTTTGTAGGTCTCTTACAGACCTTCCTAAATATATAGCACACGTATTGCGTGTTTATATAGATCTTCAAAATTTTTATACTTTAAAAATATTATTAAAAAACCAGTTTTTCATGGTTTTTCAGGGAAATTTGTTCCCGGACCCCTAAATTTTTTCACGCCATTCGCTTGCAAACGTCCAGCCGAATACAACGGTACCACTCGCGTGGCGCTCCGACTACCAGGAGCCGAGGAAATTACGAATTTGTGTGTTACCGACCAAAATAACATCTCGTGGAGTCATACATAAGTACTTGAAATCCACCTAAGTCGGCCGCACAAATAATTCACTTGTATACAAAAAATTTAATTTGTGTGCGATTTTGTTGAAACTTTCTTGCAAACGTGTCTAATTCGACCTACTTGTTGACCTTCGCGCCTTTACACGCGAAAATATTTGATATTTTTCGTATTTATACGAGAATTCTTGTTTTTTATTGCTATATAGCGATACATTTTTCTTTGACACGTCATAACTTCGCTGTTTATCAGTGGATTTTCGTGATTTCTTCGTTGACCTACAGGTCGAGACGTCTGCTTTCGTTTGAGTATAATTTTGGCACCCCCTTTTAAAAACAAATAGCTTTTATTATTAGAAAACTTCTAAAAATAGTAACATTTTTAAATTCAATTTTTTCAAAAACGGTTTAATCAAAATTTTATCTGGTTATATTGGTTTGTAGGTCTCTTACAGACCTTCCTAAATATATAGCACACGTATTGCGTGTTTATATAGATCTTCAAAATTTTTATACTTTAAAAATATTATTAAAAAACCAGTTTTTCATGGTTTTTCAGGGAAATTTGTTCCCGGACCCCTAAATTTTTTCACGCCATTCGCTTGCAAACGTCCAGCCGAATACAACGGTACCACTCGCGTGGCGCTCCGACTACCAGGAGCCGAGGAAATTACGAATTTGTGTGTTACCGACCAAAATAACATCTCGTGGAGTCATACATAAGTACTTGAAATCCACCTAAGTCGGCCGCACAAATAATTCACTTGTATACAAAAAAATTAATTTGTGTGCGATTTTGTTGAAACTTTCTTGCAAACGTGTCTACTTCGACCTACTTGTTGACCTTCGCGCCTTTACACGCGAAAATATTTGATATTTTTCGTATTTATACGAGAATTCTTGTTTTTTATTGCTATATAGCGATACATTTTTCTTTGACACGTCATAACTTCGCTGTTTATCAGTGGATTTTCGTGATTTCTTCGTTGACCTACAGGTCGAGACGTCTGCTTTCGTTTGAGTATAATTTTGGCACCCCCTTTTAAAAACAAATAGCTTTTATTATTAGAAAACTTCTAAAAATAGTAACATTTTTAAATTCAATTTTTTCAAAAACGGTTTAATCAAAATTTTATCTGGTTATATTAGTTTGTAGGTCTCTTACAGACCTTCCTAAATATATAGCACACGTATTGCGTGTTTATATAGATCTTCAAAATTTTTATACTTTAAAAATATTATTAAAAAACCAGTTTTTCATGGTTTTTCAGGGAAATTTGTTCCCGGACCCCTAAATTTTTTCACGCCATTCGCTTGCAAACGTCCAGCCGAATACAACGGTACCACTCGCGTGGCGCTCCGACTACCAGGAGCCGAGGAAATTACGAATTTGTGTGTTACCGACCAAAATAACATCTCGTGGAGTCATACATAAGTACTTGAAATCCACCTAAGTCGGCCGCACAAATAATTCACTTGTATACAAAAATTTTAATTTCTGTGCGATTTTGTTGAAACTTTCTTGCAAACGTGTCTAATTCGACCTACTTGTTGACCTTCGCGCCTTTACACGCGAAAATATTTGATATTTTTCGTATTTATACGAGAATTCTTGTTTTTTATTGCTATATAGCGATACATTTTTCTTTGACACGTCATAACTTCGCTGTTTATCAGTGGATTTTCGTGATTTCTTCGTTGACCTACAGGTCGAGACGTCTGCTTTCGTTTGAGTATAATTTTGGCACCCCCTTTTAAAAACAAATAGCTTTTATTATTAGAAAACTTCTAAAAATAGTAACATTTTTAAATTCAATTTTTTCAAAAACGGTTTAATCAAAATTTTATCTGGTTATATTGGTTTGTAGGTCTCTTACAGACCTTCCTAAATATATAGCACACGTATTGCGTGTTTATATAGATCTTCAAAATTTTTATACTTTAAAAATATTATTAAAAAACCAGTTTTTCATGGTTTTTCAGGGAAATTTGTTCCCGGACCCCTAAATTTTTTCACGCCATTCGCTTGCAAACGTCCAGCCGAATACAACGGTACCACTCGCGTGGCGCTCCGACTACCAGGAGCCGAGGAAATTACGAATTTGTGTGTTACCGACCAAAATAACATCTCGTGGAGTCATACATAAGTACTTGAAATCCACCTAAGTCGGCCGCACAAATAATTCACTTGTATACAAAAAAATTAATTTGTGTGCGATTTTGTTGAAACTTTCTTGCAAACGTGTCTACTTCGACCTACTTGTTGACCTTCGCGCCTTTACACGCGAAAATATTTGATATTTTTCGTATTTATACGAGAATTCTTGTTTTTTATTGCTATATAGCGATACATTTTTCTTTGACACGTCATAACTTCGCTGTTTATCAGTGGATTTTCGTGATTTCTTCGTTGACCTACAGGTCGAGACGTCTGCTTTCGTTTGAGTATAATTTTGGCACCCCCTTTTAAAAACAAATAGCTTTTATTATTAGAAAACTTCTAAAAATAGTAACATTTTTAAATTCAATTTTTTCAAAAACGGTTTAATCAAAATTTTATCTGGTTATATTAGTTTGTAGGTCTCTTACAGACCTTCCTAAATATATAGCACACGTATTGCGTGTTTATATAGATCTTCAAAATTTTTATACTTTAAAAATATTATTAAAAAACCAGTTTTTCATGGTTTTTCAGGGAAATTTGTTCCCGGACCCCTAAATTTTTTCACGCCATTCGCTTGCAAACGTCCAGCCGAATACAACGGTACCACTCGCGTGGCGCTCCGACTACCAGGAGCCGAGGAAATTACGAATTTGTGTGTTACCGACCAAAATAACATCTCGTGGAGTCATACATAAGTACTTGAAATCCACCTAAGTCGGCCGCACAAATAATTCACTTGTATACAAAATTTTTAATTTCTGTGCGATTTTGTTGAAACTTTCTTGCAAACGTGTCTACTTCGACCTACTTGTTGACCTTCGCGCCTTTACACGCGAAAATATTTGATATTTTTCGTATTTATACGAGAATTCTTGTTTTTTATTGCTATATAGCGATACATTTTTCTTTGACACGTCATAACTTCGCTGTTTATCAGTGGATTTTCGTGATTTCTTCGTTGACCTACAGGTCGAGACGTCTGCTTTCGTTTGAGTATAATTTTGGCACCCCCTTTTAAAAAAAAATAGCTTTTATTATTAGAAAACTTCTAAAAATAGTAACATTTTTAAATTCAATTTTTTCAAAAACGGTTTAATCAAAATTTTATCTGGTTATATTAGTTTGTAGGTCTCTTACAGACCTTCCTAAATATATAGCACACGTATTGCGTGTTTATATAGATCTTCAAAATTTTTATACTTTAAAAATATTATTAAAAAACCAGTTTTTCATGGTTTTTCAGGGAAATTTGTTCCCGGACCCCTAAATTTTTTCACGCCATTCGCTTGCAAACGTCCAGCCGAATACAACGGTACCACTCGCGTGGCGCTCCGACTACCAGGAGCCGAGGAAATTACGAATTTGTGTGTTACCGACCAAAATAACATCTCGTGGAGTCATACATAAGTACTTGAAATCCACCTAAGTCGGCCGCACAAATAATTCACTTGTATACAAAAAATTTAATTTGTGTGCGATTTTGTTGAAACTTTCTTGCAAACGTGTCTAATTCGACCTACTTGTTGACCTTCGCGCCTTTACACGCGAAAATATTTGATATTTTTCGTATTTATACGAGAATTCTTGTTTTTTATTGCTATATAGCGATACATTTTTCTTTGACACGTCATAACTTCGCTGTTTATCAGTGGATTTTCGTGATTTCTTCGTTGACCTACAGGTCGAGACGTCTGCTTTCGTTTGAGTATAATTTTGGCACCCCCTTTTAAAAACAAATAGCTTTTATTATTAGAAAACTTCTAAAAATAGTAACATTTTTAAATTCAATTTTTTCAAAAACGGTTTAATCAAAATTTTATCTGGTTATATTGGTTTGTAGGTCTCTTACAGACCTTCCTAAATATATAGCACACGTATTGCGTGTTTATATAGATCTTCAAAATTTTTATACTTTAAAAATATTATTAAAAAACCAGTTTTTCATGGTTTTTCAGGGAAATTTGTTCCCGGACCCCTAAATTTTTTCACGCCATTCGCTTGCAAACGTCCAGCCGAATACAACGGTACCACTCGCGTGGCGCTCCGACTACCAGGAGCCGAGGAAATTACGAATTTGTGTGTTACCGACCAAAATAACATCTCGTGGAGTCATACATAAGTACTTGAAATCCACCTAAGTCGGCCGCACAAATAATTCACTTGTATACAAAAAATTTAATTTGTGTGCGATTTTGTTGAAACTTTCTTGCAAACGTGTCTAATTCGACCTACTTGTTGACCTTCGCGCCTTTACACGCGAAAATATTTGATATTTTTCGTATTTATACGAGAATTCTTGTTTTTTATTGCTATATAGCGATACATTTTTCTTTGACACGTCATAACTTCGCTGTTTATCAGTGGATTTTCGTGATTTCTTCGTTGACCTACAGGTCGAGACGTCTGCTTTCGTTTGAGTATAATTTTGGCACCCCCTTTTAAAAACAAATAGCTTTTATTATTAGAAAACTTCTAAAAATAGTAACATTTTTAAATTCAATTTTTTCAAAAACGGTTTAATCAAAATTTTATCTGGTTATATTGGTTTGTAGGTCTCTTACAGACCTTCCTAAATATATAGCACACGTATTGCGTGTTTATATAGATCTTCAAAATTTTTATACTTTAAAAATATTATTAAAAAACCAGTTTTTCATGGTTTTTCAGGGAAATTTGTTCCCGGACCCCTAAATTTTTTCACGCCATTCGCTTGCAAACGTCCAGCCGAATACAACGGTACCACTCGCGTGGCGCTCCGACTACCAGGAGCCGAGGAAATTACGAATTTGTGTGTTACCGACCAAAATAACATCTCGTGGAGTCATACATAAGTACTTGAAATCCACCTAAGTCGGCCGCACAAATAATTCACTTGTATACAAAAAAATTAATTTGTGTGCGATTTTGTTGAAACTTTCTTGCAAACGTGTCTACTTCGACCTACTTGTTGACCTTCGCGCCTTTACACGCGAAAATATTTGATATTTTTCGTATTTATACGAGAATTCTTGTTTTTTATTGCTATATAGCGATACATTTTTCTTTGACACGTCATAACTTCGCTGTTTATCAGTGGATTTTCGTGATTTCTTCGTTGACCTACAGGTCGAGACGTCTGCTTTCGTTTGAGTATAATTTTGGCACCCCCTTTTAAAAACAAATAGCTTTTATTATTAGAAAACTTCTAAAAATAGTAACATTTTTAAATTCAATTTTTTCAAAAACGGTTTAATCAAAATTTTATCTGGTTATATTAGTTTGTAGGTCTCTTACAGACCTTCCTAAATATATAGCACACGTATTGCGTGTTTATATAGATCTTCAAAATTTTTATACTTTAAAAATATTATTAAAAAACCAGTTTTTCATGGTTTTTCAGGGAAATTTGTTCCCGGACCCCTAAATTTTTTCACGCCATTCGCTTGCAAACGTCCAGCCGAATACAACGGTACCACTCGCGTAGCGCTCCGACTACCAGGAGCCGAGGAAATTACGAATTTGTGTGTTACCGACCAAAATAACATCTCGTGGAGTCATACATAAGTACTTGAAATCCACCTAAGTCGGCCGCACAAATAATTCACTTGTATACAAAAAATTTAATTTGTGTGCGATTTTGTTGAAACTTTCTTGCAAACGTGTCTACTTCGACCTACTTGTTGACCTTCGCGCCTTTACACGCGAAAATATTTGATATTTTTCGTATTTATACGAGAATTCTTGTTTTTTATTGCTATATAGCGATACATTTTTCTTTGACACGTCATAACTTCGCTGTTTATCAGTGGATTTTCGTGATTTCTTCGTTGACCTACAGGTCGAGACGTCTGCTTTCGTTTGAGTATAATTTTGGCACCCCCTTTTAAAAACAAATAGCTTTTATTATTAGAAAACTTCTAAAAATAGTAACATTTTTAAATTCAATTTTTTCAAAAACGGTTTAATCAAAATTTTATCTGGTTATATTGGTTTGTAGGTCTCTTACAGACCTTCCTAAATATATAGCACACGTATTGCGTGTTTATATAGATCTTCAAAATTTTTATACTTTAAAAATATTATTAAAAAACCAGTTTTTCATGGTTTTTCAGGGAAATTTGTTCCCGGACCCCTAAATTTTTTCACGCCATTCGCTTGCAAACGTCCAGCCGAATACAACGGTACCACTCGCGTGGCGCTCCGACTACCAGGAGCCGAGGAAATTACGAATTTGTGTGTTACCGACCAAAATAACATCTCGTGGAGTCATACATAAGTACTTGAAATCCACCTAAGTCGGCCGCACAAATAATTCACTTGTATACAAAAAAATTAATTTGTGTGCGATTTTGTTGAAACTTTCTTGCAAACGTGTCTACTTCGACCTACTTGTTGACCTTCGCGCCTTTACACGCGAAAATATTTGATATTTTTCGTATTTATACGAGAATTCTTGTTTTTTATTGCTATATAGCGATACATTTTTCTTTGACACGTCATAACTTCGCTGTTTATCAGTGGATTTTCGTGATTTCTTCGTTGACCTACAGGTCGAGACGTCTGCTTTCGTTTGAGTATAATTTTGGCACCCCCTTTTAAAAACAAATAGCTTTTATTATTAGAAAACTTCTAAAAATAGTAACATTTTTAAATTCAATTTTTTCAAAAACGGTTTAATCAAAATTTTATCTGGTTATATTAGTTTGTAGGTCTCTTACAGACCTTCCTAAATATATAGCACACGTATTGCGTGTTTATATAGATCTTCAAAATTTTTATACTTTAAAAATATTATTAAAAAACCAGTTTTTCATGGTTTTTCAGGGAAATTTGTTCCCGGACCCCTAAATTTTTTCACGCCATTCGCTTGCAAACGTCCAGCCGAATACAACGGTACCACTCGCGTGGCGCTCCGACTACCAGGAGCCGAGGAAATTACGAATTTGTGTGTTACCGACCAAAATAACATCTCGTGGAGTCATACATAAGTACTTGAAATCCACCTAAGTCGGCCGCACAAATAATTCACTTGTATACAAAAATTTTAATTTCTGTGCGATTTTGTTGAAACTTTCTTGCAAACGTGTCTAATTCGACCTACTTGTTGACCTTCGCGCCTTTACACGCGAAAATATTTGATATTTTTCGTATTTATACGAGAATTCTTGTTTTTTATTGCTATATAGCGATACATTTTTCTTTGACACGTCATAACTTCGCTGTTTATCAGTGGATTTTCGTGATTTCTTCGTTGACCTACAGGTCGAGACGTCTGCTTTCGTTTGAGTATAATTTTGGCACCCCCTTTTAAAAACAAATAGCTTTTATTATTAGAAAACTTCTAAAAATAGTAACATTTTTAAATTCAATTTTTTCAAAAACGGTTTAATCAAAATTTTATCTGGTTATATTGGTTTGTAGGTCTCTTACAGACCTTCCTAAATATATAGCACACGTATTGCGTGTTTATATAGATCTTCAAAATTTTTATACTTTAAAAATATTATTAAAAAACCAGTTTTTCATGGTTTTTCAGGGAAATTTGTTCCCGGACCCCTAAATTTTTTCACGCCATTCGCTTGCAAACGTCCAGCCGAATACAACGGTACCACTCGCGTGGCGCTCCGACTACCAGGAGCCGAGGAAATTACGAATTTGTGTGTTACCGACCAAAATAACATCTCGTGGAGTCATACATAAGTACTTGAAATCCACCTAAGTCGGCCGCACAAATAATTCACTTGTATACAAAAAATTTAATTTGTGTGCGATTTTGTTGAAACTTTCTTGCAAACGTGTCTACTTCGACCTACTTGTTGACCTTCGCGCCTTTACACGCGAAAATATTTGATATTTTTCGTATTTATACGAGAATTCTTGTTTTTTATTGCTATACAGCGATACATTTTTCTTTGACACGTCATAACTTCGCTGTTTATCAGTGGATTTTCGTGATTTCTTCGTTGACCTACAGGTCGAGACGTCTGCTTTCGTTTGAGTATAATTTTGGCACCCCCTTTTAAAAACAAATAGCTTTTATTATTAGAAAACTTCTAAAAATAGTAACATTTTTAAATTCAATTTTTTCAAAAACGGTTTAATCAAAATTTTATCTGGTTATATTAGTTTGTAGGTCTCTTACAGACCTTCCTAAATATATAGCACACGTATTGCGTGTTTATATAGATCTTCAAAATTTTTATACTTTAAAAATATTATTAAAAAAACCAGTTTTTCATGGTTTTTCAGGGAAATTTGTTCCCGGACCCCTAAATTTTTTCACGCCATTCGCTTGCAAACGTCCAGCCGAATACAACGGTACCACTCGCGTGGCGCTCCGACTACCAGGAGCCGAGGAAATTACGAATTTGTGTGTTACCGACCAAAATAACATCTCGTGGAGTCATACATAAGTACTTGAAATCCACCTAAGTCGGCCGCACAAATAATTCACTTGTATACAAAATTTTTAATTTCTGTGCGATTTTGTTGAAACTTTCTTGCAAACGTGTCTACTTCGACCTACTTGTTGACCTTCGCGCCTTTACACGCGAAAATATTTGATATTTTTCGTATTTATACGAGAATTCTTGTTTTTTATTGCTATATAGCGATACATTTTTCTTTGACACGTCATAACTTCGCTGTTTATCAGTGGATTTTCGTGATTTCTTCGTTGACCTACAGGTCGAGACGTCTGCTTTCGTTTGAGTATAATTTTGGCACCCCCTTTTAAAAAAAAATAGCTTTTATTATTAGAAAACTTCTAAAAATAGTAACATTTTTAAATTCAATTTTTTCAAAAACGGTTTAATCAAAATTTTATCTGGTTATATTAGTTTGTAGGTCTCTTACAGACCTTCCTAAATATATAGCACACGTATTGCGTGTTTATATAGATCTTCAAAATTTTTATACTTTAAAAATATTATTAAAAAACCAGTTTTTCATGGTTTTTCAGGGAAATTTGTTCCCGGACCCCTAAATTTTTTCACGCCATTCGCTTGCAAACGTCCAGCCGAATACAACGGTACCACTCGCGTGGCGCTCCGACTACCAGGAGCCGAGGAAATTACGAATTTGTGTGTTACCGACCAAAATAACATCTCGTGGAGTCATACATAAGTACTTGAAATCCACCTAAGTCGGCCGCACAAATAATTCACTTGTATACAAAAAATTTAATTTGTGTGCGATTTTGTTGAAACTTTCTTGCAAACGTGTCTAATTCGACCTACTTGTTGACCTTCGCGCCTTTACACGCGAAAATATTTGATATTTTTCGTATTTATACGAGAATTCTTGTTTTTTATTGCTATATAGCGATACATTTTTCTTTGACACGTCATAACTTCGCTGTTTATCAGTGGATTTTCGTGATTTCTTCGTTGACCTACAGGTCGAGACGTCTGCTTTCGTTTGAGTATAATTTTGGCACCCCCTTTTAAAAACAAATAGCTTTTATTATTAGAAAACTTCTAAAAATAGTAACATTTTTAAATTCAATTTTTTCAAAAACGGTTTAATCAAAATTTTATCTGGTTATATTGGTTTGTAGGTCTCTTACAGACCTTCCTAAATATATAGCACACGTATTGCGTGTTTATATAGATCTTCAAAATTTTTATACTTTAAAAATATTATTAAAAAACCAGTTTTTCATGGTTTTTCAGGGAAATTTGTTCCCGGATCCCTAAATTTTTTCACGCCATTCGCTTGCAAACGTCCAGCCGAATACAACGGTACCACTCGCGTGGCGCTCCGACTACCAGGAGCCGAGGAAATTACGAATTTGTGTGTTACCGACCAAAATAACATCTCGTGGAGTCATACATAAGTACTTGAAATCCACCTAAGTCGGCCGCACAAATAATTCACTTGTATACAAAAAAATTAATTTGTGTGCGATTTTGTTGAAACTTTCTTGCAAACGTGTCTACTTCGACCTACTTGTTGACCTTCGCGCCTTTACACGCGAAAATATTTGATATTTTTCGTATTTATACGAGAATTCTTGTTTTTTATTGCTATATAGCGATACATTTTTCTTTGACACGTCATAACTTCGCTGTTTATCAGTGGATTTTCGTGATTTCTTCGTTGACCTACAGGTCGAGACGTCTGCTTTCGTTTGAGTATAATTTTGGCACCCCCTTTTAAAAACAAATAGCTTTTATTATTAGAAAACTTCTAAAAATAGTAACATTTTTAAATTCAATTTTTTCAAAAACGGTTTAATCAAAATTTTATCTGGTTATATTAGTTTGTAGGTCTCTTACAGACCTTCCTAAATATATAGCACACGTATTGCGTGTTTATATAGATCTTCAAAATTTTTATACTTTAAAAATATTATTAAAAAACCAGTTTTTCATGGTTTTTCAGGGAAATTTGTTCCCGGACCCCTAAATTTTTTCACGCCATTCGCTTGCAAACGTCCAGCCGAATACAACGGTACCACTCGCGTGGCGCTCCGACTACCAGGAGCCGAGGAAATTACGAATTTGTGTGTTACCGACCAAAATAACATCTCGTGGAGTCATACATAAGTACTTGAAATCCACCTAAGTCGGCCGCACAAATAATTCACTTGTATACAAAAAAATTAATTTGTGTGCGATTTTGTTGAAACTTTCTTGCAAACGTGTCTAATTCGACCTACTTGTTGACCTTCGCGCCTTTACACGCGAAAATATTTGATATTTTTCGTATTTATACGAGAATTCTTGTTTTTTATTGCTATATAGCGATACATTTTTCTTTGACACGTCATAACTTCGCTGTTTATCAGTGGATTTTCGTGATTTCTTCGTTGACCTACAGGTCGAGACGTCTGCTTTCGTTTGAGTATAATTTTGGCACCCCCTTTTAAAAAAAAATAGCTTTTATTATTAGAAAACTTCTAAAAATAGTAACATTTTTAAATTCAATTTTTTCAAAAACGGTTTAATCAAAATTTTATCTGGTTATATTGGTTTGTAGGTCTCTTACAGACCTTCCTAAATATATAGCACACGTATTGCGTGTTTATATAGATCTTCAAAATTTTTATACTTTAAAAATATTATTAAAAAACCAGTTTTTCATGGTTTTTCAGGGAAATTTGTTCCTGGACCCCTAAATTTTTTCACGCCATTCGCTTGCAAACGTCCAGCCGAATACAACGGTACCACTCGCGTGGCGCTCCGACTACCAGGAGCCGAGGAAATTACGAATTTGTGTGTTACCGACCAAAATAACATCTCGTGGAGTCATACATAAGTACTTGAAATCCACCTAAGTCGGCCGCACAAATAATTCACTTGTATACAAAAATTTTAATTTCTGTGCGATTTTGTTGAAACTTTCTTGCAAACGTGTCTAATTCGACCTACTTGTTGACCTTCGCGCCTTTACACGCGAAAATATTTGATATTTTTCGTATTTATACGAGAATTCTTGTTTTTTATTGCTATATAGCGATACATTTTTCTTTGACACGTCATAACTTCGCTGTTTATCAGTGGATTTTCGTGATTTCTTCGTTGACCTACAGGTCGAGACGTCTGCTTTCGTTTGAGTATAATTTTGGCACCCCCTTTTAAAAACAAATAGCTTTTATTATTAGAAAACTTCTAAAAATAGTAACATTTTTAAATTCAATTTTTTCAAAAACGGTTTAATCAAAATTTTATCTGGTTATATTAGTTTGTAGGTCTCTTACAAACCTTCCTAAATATATAGCACACGTATTGCGTGTTTATATAGATCTTCAAAATTTTTATACTTTAAAAATATTATTAAAAAACCAGTTTTTCATGGTTTTTCAGGGAAATTTGTTCCCGGACCCCTAAATTTTTTCACGCCATTCGCTTGCAAACGTCCAGCCGAATACAACGGTACCACTCGCGTGGCGCTCCGACTACCAGGAGCCGAGGAAATTACGAATTTGTGTGTTACCGACCAAAATAACATCTCGTGGAGTCATACATAAGTACTTGAAATCCACCTAAGTCGGCCGCACAAATAATTCACATGTATACAAAAATTTTAATTTCTGTGCGATTTTGTTGAAACTTTCTTGCAAACGTGTCTAATTCGACCTACTTGTTGACCTTCGCGCCTTTACACGCGAAAATATTTGATATTTTTCGTATTTATACGAGAATTCTTGTTTTTTATTGCTATATAGCGATACATTTTTCTTTGACACGTCATAACTTCGCTGTTTATCAGTGGATTTTCGTGATTTCTTCGTTGACCTACAGGTCGAGACGTCTGCTTTCGTTTGAGTATAATTTTGGCACCCCCTTTTAAAAACAAATAGCTTTTATTATTAGAAAACTTCTAAAAATAGTAACATTTTTAAATTCAATTTTTTCAAAAACGGTTTAATCAAAATTTTATCTGGTTATATTAGTTTGTAGGTCTCTTACAGACCTTCCTAAATATATAGCACACGTATTGCGTGTTTATATAGATCTTCAAAATTTTAATACTTTAAAAATATTATTAAAAAACCAGTTTTTCATGGTTTTTCAGGGAAATTTGTTCCCGGACCCCTAAATTTTTTCACGCCATTCGCTTGCAAACGTCCAGCCGAATACAACGGTACCACTCGCGTGGCGCTCCGACTACCAGGAGCCGAGGAAATTACGAATTTGTGTGTTACCGACCAAAATAACATCTCGTGGAGTCATACATAAGTACTTGAAATCCACCTAAGTCGGCCGCACAAATAATTCACTTGTATACAAAAATTTTAATTTCTGTGCGATTTTGTTGAAACTTTCTTGCAAACGTGTCTACTTCGACCTACTTGTTGACCTTCGCGCCTTTACACGCGAAAATATTTGATATTTTTCGTATTTATACGAGAATTCTTGTTTTTTATTGCTATATAGCGATACATTTTTCTTTGACACGTCATAACTTCGCTCTTTATCAGTGGATTTTCGTGATTTCTTCGTTGACCTACAGGTCGAGACGTCTGCTTTCGTTTGAGTATAATTTTGGCACCCCCTTTTAAAAACAAATAGCTTTTATTATTAGAAAACTTCTAAAAATAGTAACATTTTTAAATTCAATTTTTTCAAAAACGGTTTAATCAAAATTTTATCTGGTTATATTAGTTTGTAGGTCTCTTACAGACCTTCCTAAATATATAGCACACGTATTGCGTGTTTATATAGATCTTCAAAATTTTTATACTTTAAAAATATTATTAAAAAACCAGTTTTTCATGGTTTTTCAGGGAAATTTGTTCCCGGACCCCTAAATTTTTTCACGCCATTCGCTTGCAAACGTCCAGCCGAATACAACGGTACCACTCGCGTGGCGCTCCGACTACCAGGAGCCGAGGAAATTACGAATTTGTGTGTTACCGACCAAAATAACATCTCGTGGAGTCATACATAAGTACTTGAAATCCACCTAAGTCGGCCGCACAAATAATTCACTTGTATACAAAAATTTTAATTTCTGTGCGATTTTGTTGAAACTTTCTTGCAAACGTGTCTAATTCGACCTACTTGTTGACCTTCGCGCCTTTACACGCGAAAATATTTGATATTTTTCGTATTTATACGAGAATTCTTGTTTTTTATTGCTATATAGCGATACATTTTTCTTTGACACGTCATAACTTCGCTGTTTATCAGTGGATTTTCGTGATTTCTTCGTTGACCTACAGGTCGAGACGTCTGCTTTCGTTTGAGTATAATTTTGGCACCCCCTTTTAAAAACAAATAGCTTTTATTATTAGAAAACTTCTAAAAATAGTAACATTTTTAAATTCAATTTTTTCAAAAACGGTTTAATCAAAATTTTATCTGGTTATATTAGTTTGTAGGTCTCTTACAGACCTTCCTAAATATATAGCACACGTATTGCGTGTTTATATAGATCTTCAAAATTTTTATACTTTAAAAATATTATTAAAAAACCAGTTTTTCATGGTTTTTCAGGGAAATTTGTTCCCGGACCCCTAAATTTTTTCACGCCATTCGCTTGCAAACGTCCAGCCGAATACAACGGTACCACTCGCGTGGCGCTCCGACTACCAGGAGCCGAGGAAATTACGAATTTGTGTGTTACCGACCAAAATAACATCTCGTGGAGTCATACATAAGTACTTGAAATCCACCTAAGTCGGCCGCACAAATAATTCACTTGTATACAAAAATTTTAATTTCTGTGCGATTTTGTTGAAACTTTCTTGCAAACGTGTCTAATTCGACCTACTTGTTGACCTTCGCGCCTTTACACGCGAAAATATTTGATATTTTTCGTATTTATACGAGAATTCTTGTTTTTTATTGCTATATAGCGATACATTTTTCTTTGACACGTCATAACTTCGCTGTTTATCAGTGGATTTTCGTGATTTCTTCGTTGACCTACAGGTCGAGACGTCTGCTTTCGTTTGAGTATAATTTTGGCACCCCCTTTTAAAAACAAATAGCTTTTATTATTAGAAAACTTCTAAAAATAGTAACATTTTTAAATTCAATTTTTTCAAAAACGGTTTAATCAAAATTTTATCTGGTTATATTAGTTTGTAGGTCTCTTACAGACCTTCCTAAATATATAGCACACGTATTGCGTGTTTATATAGATCTTCAAAATTTTAATACTTTAAAAATATTATTAAAAAACCAGTTTTTCATGGTTTTTCAGGGAAATTTGTTCCCGGACCCCTAAATTTTTTCACGCCATTCGCTTGCAAACGTCCAGCCGAATACAACGGTACCACTCGCGTGGCGCTCCGACTACCAGGAGCCGAGGAAATTACGAATTTGTGTGTTACCGACCAAAATAACATCTCGTGGAGTCATACATAAGTACTTGAAATCCACCTAAGTCGGCCGCACAAATAATTCACTTGTATACAAAAATTTTAATTTCTGTGCGATTTTGTTGAAACTTTCTTGCAAACGTGTCTAATTCGACCTACTTGTTGACCTTCGCGCCTTTACACGCGAAAATATTTGATATTTTTCGTATTTATACGAGAATTCTTGTTTTTTATTGCTATATAGCGATACATTTTTCTTTGACACGTCATAACTTCGCTGTTTATCAGTGGATTTTCGTGATTTCTTCGTTGACCTACAGGTCGAGACGTCTGCTTTCGTTTGAGTATAATTTTGGCACCCCCTTTTAAAAACAAATAGCTTTTATTATTAGAAAACTTCTAAAAATAGTAACATTTTTAAATTCAATTTTTTCAAAAACGGTTTAATCAAAATTTTATCTGGTTATATTAGTTTGTAGGTCTCTTACAGACCTTCCTAAATATATAGCACACGTATTGCGTGTTTATATAGATCTTCAAAATTTTTATACTTTAAAAATATTATTAAAAAACCAGTTTTTCATGGTTTTTCAGGGAAATTTGTTCCCGGACCCCTAGATTTTTTCACGCCATTCGCTTGCAAACGTCCAGCCGAATACAACGGTACCACTCGCGTGGCGCTCCGACTACCAGGAGCCGAGGAAATTACGAATTTGTGTGTTACCGACCAAAATAACATCTCGTGGAGTCATACATAAGTACTTGAAATCCACCTAAGTCGGCCGCACAAATAATTCACTTGTATACAAAATTTTTAATTTCTGTGCGATTTTGTTGAAACTTTCTTGCAAACGTGTCTAATTCGACCTACTTGTTGACCTTTGCGCCTTTACACGCGAAAATATTTGATATTTTTCGTATTTATACGAGAATTCTTGTTTTTTATTGCTATATAGCGATACATTTTTCTTTGACACGTCATAACTTCGCTGTTTATCAGTGGATTTTCGTGATTTCTTCGTTGACCTACAGGTCGAGACGTCTGCTTTCGTTTGAGTATAATTTTGGCACCCCCTTTTAAAAACAAATAGCTTTTATTATTAGAAAACTTCTAAAAATAGTAACATTTTTAAATTCAATTTTTTCAAAAACGGTTTAATCAAAATTTTATCTGGTTATATTAGTTTGTAGGTCTCTTACAGACCTTCCTAAATATATAGCACACGTATTGCGTGTTTATATAGATCTTCAAAATTTTAATACTTTAAAAATATTATTAAAAAACCAGTTTTTCATGGTTTTTCAGGGAAATTTGTTCCCGGACCCCTAAATTTTTTCACGCCATTCGCTTGCAAACGTCCAGCCGAATACAACGGTACCACTCGCGTGGCGCTCCGACTACCAGGAGCCGAGGAAATTACGAATTTGTGTGTTACCGACCAAAATAACATCTCGTGGAGTCATACATAAGTACTTGAAATCCACCTAAGTCGGCCGCACAAATAATTCACTTGTATACAAAAATTTTAATTTCTGTGCGATTTTGTTGAAACTTTCTTGCAAACGTGTCTAATTCGACCTACTTGTTGACCTTCGCGCCTTTACACGCGAAAATATTTGATATTTTTCGTATTTATACGAGAATTCTTGTTTTTTATTGCTATATAGCGATACATTTTTCTTTGACACGTCATAACTTCGCTGTTTATCAGTGGATTTTCGTGATTTCTTCGTTGACCTACAGGTCGAGACGTCTGCTTTCGTTTGAGTATAATTTTGGCACCCCCTTTTAAAAACAAATAGCTTTTATTATTAGAAAACTTCTAAAAATAGTAACATTTTTAAATTCAATTTTTTCAAAAACGGTTTAATCAAAATTTTATCTGGTTATATTAGTTTGTAGGTCTCTTACAGACCTTCCTAAATATATAGCACACGTATTGCGTGTTTATATAGATCTTCAAAATTTTTATACTTTAAAAATATTATTAAAAAACCAGTTTTTCATGGTTTTTCAGGGAAATTTGTTCCCGGACCCCTAAATTTTTTCACGCCATTCGCTTGCAAACGTCCAGCCGAATACAACGGTACCACTCGCGTGGCGCTCCGACTACCAGGAGCCGAGGAAATTACGAATTTGTGTGTTACCGACCAAAATAACATCTCGTGGAGTCATACATAAGTACTTGAAATCCACCTAAGTCGGCCGCACAAATAATTCACTTGTATACAAAAATTTTAATTTCTGTGCGATTTTGTTGAAACTTTCTTGCAAACGTGTCTAATTCGACCTACTTGTTGACCTTCGCGCCTTTACACGCGAAAATATTTGATATTTTTCGTATTTATACGAGAATTCTTGTTTTTTATTGCTATATAGCGATACATTTTTCTTTGACACGTCATAACTTCGCTGTTTATCAGTGGATTTTCGTGATTTCTTCGTTGACCTACAGGTCGAGACGTCTGCTTTCGTTTGAGTATAATTTTGGCACCCCCTTTTAAAAACAAATAGCTTTTATTATTAGAAAACTTCTAAAAATAGTAACATTTTTAAATTCAATTTTTTCAAAAACGGTTTAATCAAAATTTTATCTGGTTATATTAGTTTGTAGGTCTCTTACAGACCTTCCTAAATATATAGCACACGTATTGCGTGTTTATATAGATCTTCAAAATTTTTATACTTTAAAAATATTATTAAAAAACCAGTTTTTCATGGTTTTTCAGGGAAATTTGTTCCCGGACCCCTAAATTTTTTCACGCCATTCGCTTGCAAACGTCCAGCCGAATACAACGGTACCACTCGCGTGGCGCTCCGACTACCAGGAGCCGAGGAAATTACGAATTTGTGTGTTACCGACCAAAATAACATCTCGTGGAGTCATACATAAGTACTTGAAATCCACCTAAGTCGGCCGCACAAATAATTCACTTGTATACAAAAATTTTAATTTCTGTGCGATTTTGTTGAAACTTTCTTGCAAACGTGTCTAATTCGACCTACTTGTTGACCTTCGCGCCTTTACACGCGAAAATATTTGATATTTTTCGTATTTATACGAGAATTCTTGTTTTTTATTGCTATATAGCGATACATTTTTCTTTGACACGTCATAACTTCGCTGTTTATCAGTGGATTTTCGTGATTTCTTCGTTGACCTACAGGTCGAGACGTCTGCTTTCGTTTGAGTATAATTTTGGCACCCCCTTTTAAAAACAAATAGCTTTTATTATTAGAAAACTTCTAAAAATAGTAACATTTTTAAATTCAATTTTTTCAAAAACGGTTTAATCAAAATTTTATCTGGTTATATTAGTTTGTAGGTCTCTTACAGACCTTCCTAAATATATAGCACACGTATTGCGTGTTTATATAGATCTTCAAAATTTTAATACTTTAAAAATATTATTAAAAAACCAGTTTTTCATGGTTTTTAAGGGAAATTTGTTCCCGGACCCCTAAATTTTTTCACGCCATTCGCTTGCAAACGTCCAGCCGAATACAACGGTACCACTCGCGTGGCGCTCCGACTACCAGGAGCCGAGGAAATTACGAATTTGTGTGTTACCGACCAAAATAACATCTCGTGGAGTCATACATAAGTACTTGAAATCCACCTAAGTCGGCCGCACAAATAATTCACTTGTATACAAAAATTTTAATTTCTGTGCGATTTTGTTGAAACTTTCTTGCAAACGTGTCTAATTCGACCTACTTGTTGACCTTTGCGCCTTTACACGCGAAAATATTTGATATTTTTCGTATTTATACGAGAATTCTTGTTTTTTATTGCTATATAGCGATACATTTTTCTTTGACACGTCATAACTTCGCTGTTTATCAGTGGATTTTCGTGATTTCTTCGTTGACCTACAGGTCGAGACGTCTGCTTTCGTTTGAGTATAATTTTGGCACCCCCTTTTAAAAACAAATAGCTTTTATTATTAGAAAACTTCTAAAAATAGTAACATTTTTAAATTCAATTTTTTCAAAAACGGTTTAATCAAAATTTTATCTGGTTATATTAGTTTGTAGGTCTCTTACAGACCTTCCTAAATATATAGCACACGTATTGCGTGTTTATATAGATCTTCAAAATTTTTATACTTTAAAAATATTATTAAAAAACCAGTTTTTCATGGTTTTTCAGGGAAATTTGTTCCCGGACCCCTAAATTTTTTCACGCCATTCGCTTGCAAACGTCCAGCCGAATACAACGGTACCACTCGCGTGGCGCTCCGACTACCAGGAGCCGAGGAAATTACGAATTTGTGTGTTACCGACCAAAATAACATCTCGTGGAGTCATACATAAGTACTTGAAATCCACCTAAGTCGGCCGCACAAATAATTCACTTGTATACAAAAATTTTAATTTCTGTGCGATTTTGTTGAAACTTTCTTGCAAACGTGTCTAATTCGACCTACTTGTTGACCTTCGCGCCTTTACACGCGAAAATATTTGATATTTTTCGTATTTATACGAGAATTCTTGTTTTTTATTGCTATATAGCGATACATTTTTCTTTGACACGTCATAACTTCGCTGTTTATCAGTGGATTTTCGTGATTTCTTCGTTGACCTACAGGTCGAGACGTCTGCTTTCGTTTGAGTATAATTTTGGCACCCCCTTTTAAAAACAAATAGCTTTTATTATTAGAAAACTTCTAAAAATAGTAACATTTTTAAATTCAATTTTTTCAAAAACGGTTTAATCAAAATTTTATCTGGTTATATTAGTTTGTAGGTCTCTTACAGACCTTCCTAAATATATAGCACACGTATTGCGTGTTTATATAGATCTTCAAAATTTTTATACTTTAAAAATATTATTAAAAAACCAGTTTTTCATGGTTTTTCAGGGAAATTTGTTCCCGGACCCCTAAATTTTTTCACGCCATTCGCTTGCAAACGTCCAGCCGAATACAACGGTACCACTCGCGTGGCGCTCCGACTACCAGGAGCCGAGGAAATTACGAATTTGTGTGTTACCGACCAAAATAACATCTCGTGGAGTCATACATAAGTACTTGAAATCCACCTAAGTCGGCCGCACAAATAATTCACTTGTATACAAAAATTTTAATTTCTGTGCGATTTTGTTGAAACTTTCTTGCAAACGTGTCTAATTCGACCTACTTGTTGACCTTCGCGCCTTTACACGCGAAAATATTTGATATTTTTCGTATTTATACGAGAATTCTTGTTTTTTATTGCTATATAGCGATACATTTTTCTTTGACACGTCATAACTTCGCTGTTTATCAGTGGATTTTCGTGATTTCTTCGTTGACCTACAGGTCGAGACGTCTGCTTTCGTTTGAGTATAATTTTGGCACCCCCTTTTAAAAACAAATAGCTTTTATTATTAGAAAACTTCTAAAAATAGTAACATTTTTAAATTCAATTTTTTCAAAAACGGTTTAATCAAAATTTTATCTGGTTATATTAGTTTGTAGGTCTCTTACAGACCTTCCTAAATATATAGCACACGTATTGCGTGTTTATATAGATCTTCAAAATTTTTATACTTTAAAAATATTATTAAAAAACCAGTTTTTCATGGTTTTTCAGGGAAATTTGTTCCCGGACCCCTAAATTTTTTCACGCCATTCGCTTGCAAACGTCCAGCCGAATACAACGGTACCACTCGCGTGGCGCTCCGACTACCAGGAGCCGAGGAAATTAAGAATTTGTGTGTTACCGACCAAAATAACATCTCGTGGAGTCATACATAAGTACTTGAAATCCACCTAAGTCGGCCGCACAAATAATTCACTTGTATACAAAAAATTTAATTTGTGTGCGATTTTGTTGAAACTTTCTTGCAAACGTGTCTACTTCGACCTACTTGTTGACCTTCGCGCCTTTACACGCGAAAATATTTGATATTTTTCGTATTTATACGAGAATTCTTGTTTTTTATTGCTATATAGCGATACATTTTTCTTTGACACGTCATAACTTCGCTGTTTATCAGTGGATTTTCGTGATTTCTTCGTTGACCTACAGGTCGAGACGTCTGCTTTCGTTTGAGTATAATTTTGGCACCCCCTTTTAAAAACAAATAGCTTTTATTATTAGAAAACTTCTAAAAATAGTAACATTTTTAAATTCAATTTTTTCAAAAACGGTTTAATCAAAATTTTATCTGGTTATATTAGTTTGTAGGTCTCTTACAGACCTTCCTAAATATATAGCACACGTATTGCGTGTTTATATAGATCTTCAAAATTTTTATACTTTAAAAATATTATTAAAAAACCAGTTTTTCATGGTTTTTCAGGGAAATTTGTTCCCGGACCCCTAAATTTTTTCACGCCATTCGCTTGCAAACGTCCAGCCGAATACAACGGTACCACTCGCGTGGCGCTCCGACTACCAGGAGCCGAGGAAATTACGAATTTGTGTGTTACCGACCAAAATAACATCTCGTGGAGTCATACATAAGTACTTGAAATCCACCTGAGTCGGCCGCACAAATAATTCACTTGTATACAAAAATTTTAATTTCTGTGCGATTTTGTTGAAACTTTCTTGCAAACGTGTCTAATTCGACCTACTTGTTGACCTTCGCGCCTTTACACGCGAAAATATTTGATATTTTTCGTATTTATACGAGAATTCTTGTTTTTTATTGCTATATAGCGATACATTTTTCTTTGACACGTCATAACTTCGCTGTTTATCAGTGGATTTTCGTGATTTCTTCGTTGACCTACAGATCGAGACGTCTGCTTTCGTTTGAGTATAATTTTGGCACCCCCTTTTAAAAACAAATAGCTTTTATTATTAGAAAACTTCTAAAAATAGTAACATTTTTAAATTCAATTTTTTCAAAAACGGTTTAATCAAAATTTTATCTGGTTATATTGGTTTGTAGGTCTCTTACAGACCTTCCTAAATATATAGCACACGTATTGCGTGTTTATATAGATCTTCAAAATTTTTATACTTTAAAAATATTATTAAAAAACCAGTTTTTCATGGTTTTTCAGGGAAATTTGTTCCCGGACCCCTAAATTTTTTCACGCCATTCGCTTGCAAACGTCCAGCCGAATACAACGGTACCACTCGCGTGGCGCTCCGACTACCAGGAGCCGAGGAAATTACGAATTTGTGTGTTACCGACCAAAATAACATCTCGTGGAGTCATACATAAGTACTTGAAATCCACCTAAGTCGGCCGCACAAATAATTCACTTGTATACAAAAAATTTAATTTGTGTGCGATTTTGTTGAAACTTTCTTGCAAACGTGTCTACTTCGACCTACTTGTTGACCTTCGCGCCTTTACACGCGAAAATATTTGATATTTTTCGTATTTATACGAGAATTCTTGTTTTTTATTGCTATATAGCGATACATTTTTCTTTGACACGTCATAACTTCGCTGTTTATCAGTGGATTTTCGTGATTTCTTCGTTGACCTACAGGTCGAGACGTCTGCTTTCGTTTGAGTATAATTTTGGCACCCCCTTTTAAAAACAAATAGCTTTTATTATTAGAAAACTTCTAAAAATAGTAACATTTTTAAATTCAATTTTTTCAAAAACGGTTTAATCAAAATTTTATCTGGTTATATTAGTTTGTAGGTCTCTTACAGACCTTCCTAAATATATAGCACACGTATTGCGTGTTTATATAGATCTTCAAAATTTTTATACTTTAAAAATATTATTAAAAAACCAGTTTTTCATGGTTTTTCAGGGAAATTTGTTCCCGGACCCCTAAATTTTTTCACGCCATTCGCTTGCAAACGTCCAGCCGAATACAACGGTACCACTCGCGTGGCGCTCCGACTACCAGGAGCCGAGGAAATTACGAATTTGTGTGTTACCGACCAAAATAACATCTCGTGGAGTCATACATAAGTACTTGAAATCCACCTAAGTCGGCCGCACAAATAATTCACTTGTATACAAAAATTTTAATTTCTGTGCGATTTTGTTGAAACTTTCTTGCGAACGTGTCTAATTCGACCTACTTGTTGACCTTTGCGCCTTTACACGCGAAAATATTTGATATTTTTCGTATTTATACGAGAATTCTTGTTTTTTATTGCTATATAGCGATACATTTTTCTTTGACACGTCATAACTTCGCTCTTTATCAGTGGATTTTCGTGATTTCTTCGTTGACCTACAGGTCGAGACGTCTGCTTTCGTTTGAGTATAATTTTGGCACCCCCTTTTAAAAACAAATAGCTTTTATTATTAGAAAACTTCTAAAAATAGTAACATTTTTAAATTCAATTTTTTCAAAAACGGTTTAATCAAAATTTTATCTGGTTATATTAGTTTGTAGGTCTCTTACAGACCTTCCTAAATATATAGCACACGTATTGCGTGTTTATATAGATCTTCAAAATTTTTATACTTTAAAAATATTATTAAAAAACCAGTTTTTCATGGTTTTTCAGGGAAATTTGTTCCCGGACCCCTAAATTTTTTCACGCCATTCGCTTGCAAACGTCCAGCCGAATACAACGGTACCACTCGCGTGGCGCTCCGACTACCAGGAGCCGAGGAAATTACGAATTTGTGTGTTACCGACCAAAATAACATCTCGTGGAGTCATACATAAGTACTTGAAATCCACCTAAGTCGGCCGCACAAATAATTCACTTGTATACAAAAATTTTAATTTCTGTGCGATTTTGTTGAAACTTTCTTGCAAACGTGTCTAATTCGACCTACTTGTTGACCTTTGCGCCTTTACACGCGAAAATATTTGATATTTTTCGTATTTATACGAGAATTCTTGTTTTTTATTGCTATATAGCGATACATTTTTCTTTGACACGTCATAACTTCGCTGTTTATCAGTGGATTTTCGTGATTTCTTCGTTGACCTACAGGTCGAGACGTCTGCTTTTGTTTGAGTATAATTTTGGCACCCCCTTTTAAAAACAAATAGCTTTTATTATTAGAAAACTTCTAAAAATAGTAACATTTTTAAATTCAATTTTTTCAAAAACGGTTTAATCAAAATTTTATCTGGTTATATTAGTTTGTAGGTCTCTTACAGACCTTCCTAAATATATAGCACACGTATTGCGTGTTTATATAGATCTTCAAAATTTTTATACTTTAAAAATATTATTAAAAAACCAGTTTTTCATGGTTTTTCAGGGAAATTTGTTCCCGGACCCCTAAATTTTTTCACGCCATTCGCTTGCAAACGTCCAGCCGAATACAACGGTACCACTCGCGTGGCGCTCCGACTACCAGGAGCCGAGGAAATTACGAATTTGTGTGTTACCGACCAAAATAACATCTCGTGGAGTCATACATAAGTACTTGAAATCCACCTAAGTCGGCCGCACAAATAATTCACTTGTATACAAAAATTTTAATTTCTGTGCGATTTTGTTGAAACTTTCTTGCAAACGTGTCTAATTCGACCTACTTGTTGACCTTCGCGCCTTTACACGCGAAAATATTTGATATTTTTCGTATTTATACGAGAATTCTTGTTTTTTATTGCTATATAGCGATACATTTTTCTTTGACACGTCATAACTTCGCTCTTTATCAGTGGATTTTCGTGATTTCTTCGTTGACCTACAGGTCGAGACGTCTGCTTTCGTTTGAGTATAATTTTGGCACCCCCTTTTAAAAACAAATAGCTTTTATTATTAGAAAACTTCTAAAAATAGTAACATTTTTAAATTCAATTTTTTCAAAAACGGTTTAATCAAAATTTTATCTGGTTATATTAGTTTGTAGGTCTCTTACAAACCTTCCTAAATATATAGCACACGTATTGCGTGTTTATATAGATCTTCAAAATTTTTATACTTTAAAAATATTATTAAAAAACCAGTTTTTCATGGTTTTTCAGGGAAATTTGTTCCCGGACCCCTAAATTTTTTCACGCCATTCGCTTGCAAACGTCCAGCCGAATACAACGGTACCACTCGCGTGGCGCTCCGACTACCAGGAGCCGAGGAAATTACGAATTTGTGTGTTACCGACCAAAATAACATCTCGTGGAGTCATACATAAGTACTTGAAATCCACCTAAGTCGGCCGCACAAATAATTCACTTGTATACAAAAATTTTAATTTCTGTGCGATTTTGTTGAAACTTTCTTGCAAACGTGTCTAATTCGACCTACTTGTTGACCTTCGCGCCTTTACACGCGAAAATATTTGATATTTTTCGTATTTATACGAGAATTCTTGTTTTTTATTGCTATATAGCGATACATTTTTCTTTGACACGTCATAACTTCGCTGTTTATCAGTGGATTTTCGTGATTTCTTCGTTGACCTACAGGTCGAGACGTCTGCTTTCGTTTGAGTATAATTTTGGCACCCCCTTTTAAAAACAAATAGCTTTTATTATTAGAAAACTTCTAAAAATAGTAACATTTTTAAATTCAATTTTTTCAAAAACGGTTTAATCAAAATTTTATCTGGTTATATTAGTTTGTAGGTCTCTTACAGACCTTCCTAAATATATAGCACACGTATTGCGTGTTTATATAGATCTTCAAAATTTTTATACTTTAAAAATATTATTAAAAAACCAGTTTTTCATGGTTTTTCAGGGAAATTTGTTCCCGGACCCCTAAATTTTTTCACGCCATTCGCTTGCAAACGTCCAGCCGAATACAACGGTACCACTCGCGTGGCGCTCCGACTACCAGGAGCCGAGGAAATTACGAATTTGTGTGTTACCGACCAAAATAACATCTCGTGGAGTCATACATAAGTACTTGAAATCCACCTAAGTCGGCCGCACAAATAATTCACTTGTATACAAAAATTTTAATTTCTGTGCGATTTTGTTGAAACTTTCTTGCAAACGTGTCTAATTCGACCTACTTGTTGACCTTCGCGCCTTTACACGCGAAAATATTTGATATTTTTCGTATTTATACGAGAATTCTTGTTTTTTATTGCTATATAGCGATACATTTTTCTTTGACACGTCATAACTTCGCTGTTTATCAGTGGATTTTCGTGATTTCTTCGTTGACCTACAGGTCGAGACGTCTGCTTTCGTTTGAGTATAATTTTGGCGTTTAGGCGCGATTGGTCCAATTCGCGATTGGTCCAATGTTCAAAAAAAGGTCCAATTCGCAGTTGGTCCAATTCGCGATTGGCCCAATTCGCGATTGGTCCAATTCGCAATTGATCCAATTCGCGATTGGTCCAATTCGCAATTGGTCCAATTCGCGGTTCGTCCAAAATGGCAATGTCCAATGTTTCCGAAATTATACAATATTATGTTCATGTTACTGTAAAAGAAAACCACAGTAAATCCTAAGATTGTCCAGTAAAACCTAAAATATTCCAATTCTTGATGGTAAATGTCCATAAAGGTGTGCTATTCGTACTTTCGCCATCATTCACTTGGTAAATCTTAGGATTTACAATAACGCACGGTACCTATATGAAAAAAAGCATGTCATGATTGCCGTCAACCGTTGTCGAGCGCAAATCAAACTCTCGGCTTAGTATAAAACCGACAAAGGACCAGAAATCCATGGCTTGGTTAGGTTCGACTAGGTGACGGAAATCAATAGGTTAGGTTAGATATTGTGGCCTTGCAAAAGAGCGAGCGAAGCGAGCGACAACATATTTCATTCAAAATGTATGCTTGGAAATACCTTTATACTGGACCAATCGCGAATTGGACCAACCGCGAATTGGGCCAATCGCGAATGAGACCAATTGCGAATTAATAATAATAATAATAAATTCTTTATTGGAAACAAAAAAACAATAGTTACAAAATTTATAGTGTTCGGTAATAGCCACATTAGTTAGAAACTGTGTCGTGGCTATTAGCGCCCACCTCCCAGAGAGAGATGATATCAATTTTCCAGATGTATTAGTATGTGATTTTATTTTTTTATTTTTTCCCTATATATTACAACTATACATTAATTCTATCGCGTGTATGTTGTGTGTGTGTGTGTGTGTGTGTGTGTGTGTGTGTATGTGTGTGTGTGTGTGTATGTCTGTGTGTGTGCGTGTGTGTGTGTGTGTGCGTGTGTGTGTATGTGTGTGTGTGTGCGTGTGCTGGAGGGAGGTAGTTGGATGACTAATATTTTACTAAATTTTCTAGCTCTTCATACGTAAGGGTGGACAACCACTGTCCAGTGAGCCGCTTACATTCTTGATAAGCGCGTGGATAAATATTAAGTGCATTATTAACTCTGTTATATAATACAGGGGCAAAGAACTTGAATTGTCGTCGTACTAATTGGAGTTTGGATGAATAAGTTTGGCAGACTCTATCGGATCTACGTTTATTTTTAGTCAATTTAGGATCAAAGGAAAGTTCTGAGTGTTTACGTAGAATTACATTTAATACGAAGGAGTGCCTCACTGGTGGTACTTTACAAAGAGCGTACAGTTCGTCAGTTGGGAAACGAATAGGCTTATGTGTCATGACCTTGAGTACAGCTCTCTGTGCCCTCTCCAAACGTAGTAGGAGACATTTTCCAGCGTTACCCCAGGCCGATATACAGTATGTTATGATAGAGTTAGCAAGGGCAAAATAAACGGTTCTGAGGGTAGAAAAGTCGGCTGAACTTCTGAGGCTTTTAAAAACGAAGATTAACTTTCTAACCCTGGATACTAGTGTGTTAATTTGCTCAACCCAGGTCATTGTACTGTCGATCAAGATACCGAGGTATTTAATGGAGTCCGTACGCCTGATTTTGACACAGCCACAGGCACTGTTCATTTCAGCATTGCATTTGTGCGCTGTCAGAGAGAAATCAGATGTCGGTTGTGATCTAAGTCTTGGGCCAAATGTGACAAACCAAGTTTTGTCTAAATTAAGGGTAAGCAAATTTTGTGCTAGCCACTTCATGGTAGACTGTAGTGCTGACTCTGCGAAAAGACGCGCCTCAGTCCAATCACCGCCTCGTACCAGTATGACTGTGTCATCGGCGTAAGAAATTAATTTGGAGTTAGGTAGGGATAGTTTACAAAGATCGTTGATGTATATAAGAAACAGGGTAGGACCAAGTACACTACCCTGTGGGACTCCGAAGTTAAGAAGAGTTTCGTTACTGGTCAGATTTTCTATTTTGACAAACTGTGAGCGGTTCTTTAAATAACTTTTGAAAATATCAAGTGAGAGACCTCGAATACCGATCAGTTCCAGCTTACGTAGCAAAAGGGGGACAGAGACGGTGTCAAAGGCCTTGGAGAGATCAAGAAAAACGGCAATGGTCTTTTGTTTGCTGTGTAGATTTTCAGTCACTGAACCCAATAAGTCTAAGACAGCATCTTCAGTGTTTTTGGAAGTTCTGAAACCAAATTGGTTGTCAGCAAGCACATTATGTGCATTTAGATAGTCGAGCAGTCTTTTGTTTAGAATTTTTTCAAGGAGCTTAGATAGAATAGTTAATACAGAAATCGGTCTGTAGTTATTGACACTACCTCTGTCCCCACTTTTGTAAATAGGGTGTACCAGGGCCTTTTTGAATACCGTAGGGAAGACTCCAGATTCGAGGGCGAGGTTGAACACATGGCAAATGATTGGGACAAGAATTTTCCTGGCAGCACTAATTAGAGTCGCAGGGATGCCATCCCAGCCAACAGCACAATTTAGTTTGAGGGTAAGGATGAGTCGGTCAATTTCCTCATTATCTGTGGGGAAAATGGCCATAGAGCTATGTTGCGGAAATGACTTATCACAGACAGAGGAACCAACACTATCACCTGGAACCACAATTTTGGAGGCTAGGTTTTCTCCCACACCTGCGAAGTATGTATTAACGGCATTAACAGAACGTGAAGGATCGTCTTTAATTGATAAGAGCTCACTGGCAGAAGTTTTGTTTGTTTTCAAATTTGAGATGACTTTAATAAGATTCCAAGTAGCCTTTGGATTTTTACGGTATTTTTCAAATTCTGTACGTTCATATTGGCGCTTTAATTTCTTCAGGAGGTTGTTACAGAAATTCCTATACCGTATGTAAATTAACTTTGGGGTCTCGTTATTGGGGTCTTTTTTCATTTTACGGTAAAGATTATCTCGATTTCTAATACACTTTAGAAGCCCAGGTGTGATCCATGGCTTAATAATTCGTTTCTTGCTCGGGATAGCCGTATTATGACAATTTTTGGCTACAATAGAAGAGATAATATTGACTAGGTTGGATGCAGCATTGTCAGCATCATAACAGCTCATAACTGCAGAAAAGTCAGTATTATTTAATATGTTCAGACAGGCATCAATATCCACACGTTTCGATTTTGTGTGGGATTTCTGGGCGTCTAAACTAATATTACAGAACGCTATTACTGGAGCATGATCGGTAATTAGAGAATCAAGAATCAGGGATATAGATGGTTTGTTAGATTTAATCATTATATGGTCTAGGCAGCTATCGATGCGCGTAGGTAAGAGATGTGCAGGAAGCATACCATGTGATGCAAGAGTATTAAGATACGTGTCACAATTTTGGTCATTACAATGTGGGGCTATATTTATATTAATGTCTCCTATTAAAATAATAGTTCTAAAAGAATTTAATGACTTAAGGGTTGAATCTAAACTAGTAATAAAATTTTGAATGTTATGATTTGCGGGTGACCGGTATACTGCTACAACTGCTATCTCATTTTTGAACTTCACAACCAGGCAGTTAGCGTCATCGAGTGTTGGTTTTTCTATAGTAAATTGTAGGCCCTGTTTAGCATATACAACAACACCATCATTTTGATTAAAGTGATCCGAAAATGAAGTTACAAAACCAGGGATGGAAGGTATGAGAGGACATTTTCGTAGCCAGCACTCGGATAACACTATTATATCAAATTGAACTTTAATACGATGCAACAATATGAGGAGGTTATTAAAATTAACACTATTCCCTATGCTTCTTATGTTGATATGAAATAATTTAAAACTATTTTTAATATTTTCTAAATGTGAGTCTACTTGCTCCGGGGAACAAAGGTAGGATGATGACGCTGACAATAGATCCATATCATTTGTAATTCTGACGTTATCATCCATATCCACGACCAGTGGCTAACACTTTTTCCATTTTGGTAATGCTCACTGCATAAAAAATAAAAATCATCCTAAGTGAGAGGGACAGAGAGAGAAATGAAATTATGATCGGGGCTGTATGAAGAGGCTTAGTAGGTAAAAAGTTGCTTAAAAAATGCTTGAGGACGTATGTGTGTATGTGTGGTTTTGTGAGTGTGCGTGAAAGTATTATATTATTATGTTTGAGATATGAAATTTTAGTTTTAAGTGTAACAATGACTGTTCTATACTTCAGTAAACGGAAACATAACACAAGTTTCAAACAAATCAATTCATAAATACAAAAAATATCAGGACTATGTTTGCTTAGATAATTATGGATTTGACAACGAAATACTTTGTATTGAAAGAGGAGAAATAGACATGAGTCTAGTCACTTATCCGAATTTATTTTCAAGAGGTCAGTCTCATCCCTGATCACCAAATGCGGGGCACCTGTCTCCTTTCGAAGAAAGATTTTACCATTCTTTATCCAACAGAACCTATATTCATTTGTATTAGCGTAATCACGAGCCAAGAAAAACAGGCGCTTCATCTTTGGGGTAAGATTTTCTGAAACAAATACTTGTTTTACTGGTCCAACAATTCTCAGATGCTCGGTTGTCAATTTATTATTCTTGTTATATTTTTTATACATTTGGATAAATTGTTCCTTTAACAAATTGCTAGTAAAGTCCACAATAATATTCTTGGTGTCAGGGTCCCTGGTGCCAATACGGAAAATGTCCTTAATTCCGGAATTGGACCAATCGCGAATTGGACAAACTGCGAATTGGACCAATCGCGAATTGGACAAACTGCGAATTGGACCAATCGCGAATATGGTGAATTGGTCCAATCGCGAATTGGACCAATCGCGCCTAAACGAATTTTGGCACCCCCTTTTAAAAACAAATAGCTTTTATTATTAGAAAACTTCTAAAAATAGTAACATTTTTAAATTCATTTTTTTCAAAAACGGTTTAATCAAAATTTTATCTGGTTATATTGGTTTGTAGGTCTCTTACAGACCTTCCTAAATATATAGCACACGTATTGCGTGTTTATATAGATCTTCAAAATTTTTATACTTTAAAAATATTATTAAAAAACCAATTTTTCATGGTTTTTCAGGGAAATTTGTTCCCGGACCCCTAAATTTTTTCACGCCATTCGCTTGCAAACGTCCAGCCGAATACAACGGTACCACTCGCGTGGCGCTCCGACTACCAGGAGCCGAGGAAATTACGAATTTGTGTGTTACCGACCAAAATAACATCTCGTGGAGTCATACATAAGTACTTGAAATCCACCTAAGTCGGCCGCACAAATAATTCACTTGTATACAAAAATTTTAATTTCTGTGCGATTTTGTTGAAACTTTCTTGCAAACGTGTCTAATTCGACCTACTTGTTGACCTTCGCGCCTTTACACGCGAAAATATTTGATATTTTTCGTATTTATACGAGAATTCTTGTTTTTTATTGCTATATAGCGATACATTTTTCTTTGACACGTCATAACTTCGCTGTTTATCAGTGGATTTTCGTGATTTCTTCGTTGACCTACAGGTCGAGACGTCTGCTTTCGTTTGAGTATAATTTTGGCACCCCCTTTTAAAAACAAATAGCTTTTATTATTAGAAAACTTCTAAAAATAGTAACATTTTTAAATTCAATTTTTTCAAAAACGGTTTAATCAAAATTTTATCTGGTTATATTAGTTTGTAGGTCTCTTACAGACCTTCCTAAATATATAGCACACGTATTGCGTGTTTATATAGATCTTCAAAATTTTTATACTTTAAAAATATTATTAAAAAACCAGTTTTTCATGGTTTTTCAGGGAAATTTGTTCCCGGACCCCTAAATTTTTTCACGCCATTCGCTTGCAAACGTCCAGCCGAATACAACGGTACCACTCGCGTGGCGCTCCGACTACCAGGAGCCGAGGAAATTACGAATTTGTGTGTTACCGACCAAAATAACATCTCGTGGAGTCATACATAAGTACTTGAAATCCACCTAAGTCGGCCGCACAAATAATTCACTTGTATACAAAAATTTTAATTTCTGTGCGATTTTGTTGAAACTTTCTTGCAAACGTGTCTAATTCGACCTACTTGTTGACCTTCGCGCCTTTACACGCGAAAATATTTGATATTTTTCGTATTTATACGAGAATTCTTGTTTTTTATTGCTATATAGCGATACATTTTTCTTTGACACGTCATAACTTCGCTGTTTATCAGTGGATTTTCGTGATTTCTTCGTTGACCTACAGGTCGAGACGTCTGCTTTCGTTTGAGTATAATTTTGGCGTTTAGGCGCGATTGGTCCAATTCGCGATTGGTCCAATGTTCAAAAAAAGGTCCAATTCGCAGTTGGTCCAATTCGCGATTGGCCCAATTCGCGATTGGTCCAATTCGCAATTGATCCAATTCGCGATTGGTCCAATTCGCAATTGGTCCAATTCGCGGTTCGTCCAAAATGGCAATGTCCAATGTTTCCGAAATTATACAATATTATGTTCATGTTACTGTAAAAGAAAACCACAGTAAATCCTAAGATTGTCCAGTAAAACCTAAAATATTCCAATTCTTGATGGTAAATGTCCATAAAGGTGTGCTATTCGTACTTTCGCCATCATTCACTTGGTAAATCTTAGGATTTACAATAACGCACGGTACCTATATGAAAAAAAGCATGTCATGATTGCCGTCAACCGTTGTCGAGCGCAAATCAAACTCTCGGCTTAGTATAAAACCGACAAAGGACCAGAAATCCATGGCTTGGTTAGGTTCGACTAGGTGACGGAAATCAATAGGTTAGGTTAGATATTGTGGCCTTGCAAAAGAGCGAGCGAAGCGAGCGACAACATATTTCATTCAAAATGTATGCTTGGAAATACCTTTATACTGGACCAATCGCGAATTGGACCAACCGCGAATTGGGCCAATCGCGAATGAGACCAATTGCGAATTGGACCAATCGCGAATTGGACAAACTGCGAATTGGACCAATCGCGAATTGGACAAACTGCGAATTGGACCAATCGCGAATATGGTGAATTGGTCCAATCGCGAATTGGACCAATCGCGCCTAAACGTTTTGGCGTTTAGGCGCGATTGGTCCAATTCGCGATTGGTCCAATGTTCAAAAAAAGGTCCAATTCGCAGTTGGTCCAATTCGCGATTGGCCCAATTCGCGATTGGTCCAATTCGCAATTGATCCAATTCGCGATTGGTCCAATTCGCAATTGGTCCAATTCGCGGTTCGTCCAAAATGGCAATGTCCAATGTTTCCGAAATTATACAATATTATGTTCATGTTACTGTAAAAGAAAACCACAGTAAATCCTAAGATTGTCCAGTAAAACCTAAAATATTCCAATTCTTGATGGTAAATGTCCATAAAGGTGTGCTATTCGTACTTTCGCCATCATTCACTTGGTAAATCTTAGGATTTACAATAACGCACGGTACCTATATGAAAAAAAGCATGTCATGATTGCCGTCAACCGTTGTCGAGCGCAAATCAAACTCTCGGCTTAGTATAAAACCGACAAAGGACCAGAAATCCATGGCTTGGTTAGGTTCGACTAGGTGACGGAAATCAATAGGTTAGGTTAGATATTGTGGCCTTGCAAAAGAGCGAGCGAAGCGAGCGACAACATATTTCATTCAAAATGTATGCTTGGAAATACCTTTATACTGGACCAATCGCGAATTGGACCAACCGCGAATTGGGCCAATCGCGAATGAGACCAATTGCGAATTGGACCAATCGCGAATTGGACAAACTGCGAATTGGACCAATCGCGAATTGGACAAACTGCGAATTGGACCAATCGCGAATATGGTGAATTGGTCCAATCGCGAATTGGACCAATCGCGCCTAAACGAATTTTGGCACCCCCTTTTAAAAACAAATAGCTTTTATTATTAGAAAACTTCTAAAAATAGTAACATTTTTAAATTCAATTTTTTCAAAAACGGTTTAATCAAAATTTTATCTGGTTATATTAGTTTGTAGGTCTCTTACAGACCTTCCTAAATATATAGCACACGTATTGCGTGTTTATATAGATCTTCAAAATTTTTATACTTTAAAAATATTATTAAAAAACCAGTTTTTCATGGTTTTTCAGGGAAATTTGTTCCCGGACCCCTAAATTTTTTCACGCCATTCGCTTGCAAACGTCCAGCCGAATACAACGGTACCACTCGCGTGGCGCTCCGACTACCAGGAGCCGAGGAAATTACGAATTTGTGTGTTACCGACCAAAATAACATCTCGTGGAGTCATACATAAGTACTTGAAATCCACCTAAGTCGGCCGCACAAATAATTCACTTGTATACAAAAATTTTAATTTCTGTGCGATTTTGTTGAAACTTTCTTGCAAACGTGTCTAATTCGACCTACTTGTTGACCTTCGCGCCTTTACACGCGAAAATATTTGATATTTTTCGTATTTATACGAGAATTCTTGTTTTTTATTGCTATATAGCGATACATTTTTCTTTGACACGTCATAACTTCGCTGTTTATCAGTGGATTTTCGTGATTTCTTCGTTGACCTACAGGTCGAGACGTCTGCTTTCGTTTGAGTATAATTTTGGCACCCCCTTTTAAAAACAAATAGCTTTTATTATTAGAAAACTTCTAAAAATAGTAACATTTTTAAATTCAATTTTTTCAAAAACGGTTTAATCAAAATTTTATCTGGTTATATTGGTTTGTAGGTCTCTTACAGACCTTCCTAAATATATAGCACACGTATTGCGTGTTTATATAGATCTTCAAAATTTTTATACTTTAAAAATATTATTAAAAAACCAGTTTTTCATGGTTTTTCAGGGAAATTTGTTCCCGGACCCCTAAATTTTTTCACGCCATTCGCTTGCAAACGTCCAGCCGAATACAACGGTACCACTCGCGTGGCGCTCCGACTACCAGGAGCCGAGGAAATTACGAATTTGTGTGTTACCGACCAAAATAACATCTCGTGGAGTCATACATAAGTACTTGAAATCCACCTAAGTCGGCCGCACAAATAATTCACTTGTATACAAAAATTTTAATTTCTGTGCGATTTTGTTGAAACTTTCTTGCAAACGTGTCTAATTCGACCTACTTGTTGACCTTCGCGCCTTTACACGCGAAAATATTTGATATTTTTCGTATTTATACGAGAATTCTTGTTTTTTATTGCTATATAGCGATACATTTTTCTTTGACACGTCATAACTTCGCTGTTTATCAGTGGATTTTCGTGATTTCTTCGTTGACCTACAGGTCGAGACGTCTGCTTTCGTTTGAGTATAATTTTGGCACCCCCTTTTAAAAACAAATAGCTTTTATTATTAGAAAACTTCTAAAAATAGTAACATTTTTAAATTCAATTTTTTCAAAAACGGTTTAATCAAAATTTTATCTGGTTATATTAGTTTGTAGGTCTCTTACAAACCTTCCTAAATATATAGCACACGTATTGCGTGTTTATATAGATCTTCAAAATTTTTATACTTTAAAAATATTATTAAAAAACCAGTTTTTCATGGTTTTTCAGGGAAATTTGTTCCCGGACCCCTAAATTTTTTCACGCCATTCGCTTGCAAACGTCCAGCCGAATACAACGGTACCACTCGCGTGGCGCTCCGACTACCAGGAGCCGAGGAAATTACGAATTTGTGTGTTACCGACCAAAATAACATCTCGTGGAGTCATACATAAGTACTTGAAATCCACCTAAGTCGGCCGCACAAATAATTCACTTGTATACAAAAATTTTAATTTCTGTGCGATTTTGTTGAAACTTTCTTGCAAACGTGTCTAATTCGACCTACTTGTTGACCTTCGCGCCTTTACACGCGAAAATATTTGATATTTTTCGTATTTATACGAGAATTCTTGTTTTTTATTGCTATATAGCGATACATTTTTCTTTGACACGTCATAACTTCGCTGTTTATCAGTGGATTTTCGTGATTTCTTCGTTGACCTACAGGTCGAGACGTCTGCTTTCGTTTGAGTATAATTTTGGCGTTTAGGCGCGATTGGTCCAATTCGCGATTGGTCCAATGTTCAAAAAAAGGTCCAATTCGCAGTTGGTCCAATTCGCGATTGGCCCAATTCGCGATTGGTCCAATTCGCAATTGATCCAATTCGCGATTGGTCCAATTCGCAATTGGTCCAATTCGCGGTTCGTCCAAAATGGCAATGTCCAATGTTTCCGAAATTATACAATATTATGTTCATGTTACTGTAAAAGAAAACCACAGTAAATCCTAAGATTGTCCAGTAAAACCTAAAATATTCCAATTCTTGATGGTAAATGTCCATAAAGGTGTGCTATTCGTACTTTCGCCATCATTCACTTGGTAAATCTTAGGATTTACAATAACGCACGGTACCTATATGAAAAAAAGCATGTCATGATTGCCGTCAACCGTTGTCGAGCGCAAATCAAACTCTCGGCTTAGTATAAAACCGACAAAGGACCAGAAATCCATGGCTTGGTTAGGTTCGACTAGGTGACGGAAATCAATAGGTTAGGTTAGATATTGTGGCCTTGCAAAAGAGCGAGCGAAGCGAGCGACAACATATTTCATTCAAAATGTATGCTTGGAAATACCTTTATACTGGACCAATCGCGAATTGGACCAACCGCGAATTGGGCCAATCGCGAATGAGACCAATTGCGAATTGGACCAATCGCGAATTGGACAAACTGCGAATTGGACCAATCGCGAATTGGACAAACTGCGAATTGGACCAATCGCGAATATGGTGAATTGGTCCAATCGCGAATTGGACCAATCGCGCCTAAACGAATTTTGGCACCCCCTTTTAAAAACAAATAGCTTTTATTATTAGAAAACTTCTAAAAATAGTAACATTTTTAAATTCAATTTTTTCAAAAACGGTTTAATCAAAATTTTATCTGGTTATATTAGTTTGTAGGTCTCTTACAGACCTTCCTAAATATATAGCACACGTATTGCGTGTTTATATAGATCTTCAAAATTTTTATACTTTAAAAATATTATTAAAAAACCAGTTTTTCATGGTTTTTCAGGGAAATTTGTTCCCGGACCCCTAAATTTTTTCACGCCATTCGCTTGCAAACGTCCAGCCGAATACAACGGTACCACTCGCGTGGCGCTCCGACTACCAGGAGCCGAGGAAATTACGAATTTGTGTGTTACCGACCAAAATAACATCTCGTGGAGTCATACATAAGTACTTGAAATCCACCTAAGTCGGCCGCACAAATAATTCACATGTATACAAAAATTTTAATTTCTGTGCGATTTTGTTGAAACTTTCTTGCAAACGTGTCTAATTCGACCTACTTGTTGACCTTCGCGCCTTTACACGCGAAAATATTTGATATTTTTCGTATTTATACGAGAATTCTTGTTTTTTATTGCTATATAGCGATACATTTTTCTTTGACACGTCATAACTTCGCTGTTTATCAGTGGATTTTCGTGATTTCTTCGTTGACCTACAGGTCGAGACGTCTGCTTTCGTTTGAGTATAATTTTGGCACCCCCTTTTAAAAACAAATAGCTTTTATTATTAGAAAACTTCTAAAAATAGTAACATTTTTAAATTCAATTTTTTCAAAAACGGTTTAATCAAAATTTTATCTGGTTATATTAGTTTGTAGGTCTCTTACAAACCTTCCTAAATATATAGCACACGTATTGCGTGTTTATATAGATCTTCAAAATTTTTATACTTTAAAAATATTATTAAAAAACCAGTTTTTCATGGTTTTTCAGGGAAATTTGTTCCCGGACCCCTAAATTTTTTCACGCCATTCGCTTGCAAACGTTCAGCCGAATACAACGGTACCACTCGCGTGGCGCTCCGACTACCAGGAGCCGAGGAAATTACGAATTTGTGTGTTACCGACCAAAATAACATCTCGTGGAGTCATACATAAGTACTTGAAATCCACCTAAGTCGGCCGCACAAATAATTCACATGTATACAAAAATTTTAATTTCTGTGCGATTTTGTTGAAACTTTCTTGCAAACGTGTCTAATTCGACCTACTTGTTGACCTTCGCGCCTTTACACGCGAAAATGTTTGATATTTTTCGTATTTATACGAGAATTCTTGTTTTTTATTGCTATATAGCGATACATTTTTCTTTGACACGTCATAACTTCGCTGTTTATCAGTGGATTTTCGTGATTTCTTCGTTGACCTACAGGTCGAGACGTCTGCTTTCGTTTGAGTAAAGTGTACCACGTGAGCGCGACAAATGGATGTGCGATTAACGCTTATGCGACAAAACTGTACTGCGACTCACCGTAGTTCGAATGCACGCTAGTGCGACACACTGTAGATCGACATCTCGCTAGTGCGATATGAAGAAATAGAACATAAACATATAGAACCGACATAGGCCCAGACATCCATTGCTTGGTTAGGTTCAACTTTGTGACAGAGATCAATAGGTTAGGTTAGGTTAGATATTGTGACCTTGCAATGGAGCGAGCGAAGCGAGCGACGGCCTTTGATTATTTAATATCTACTTATTTAATATATGTAATTCAAAATTTATCTCAGCAAACTACTGTAATACTGCATCAACGTACTACACTACCCTTGCTAGGTGTCAAACTACTGCAATACTGCACCAACGTACTGCACTACCGTAGGGTCGCACTACCGTAGTGTCGAACTACTGTCGCGCAATCGTTTGTCGCACTAGTGAGATGTCGATCTACAGTGTGTCGCACTAGCGTGCATTCGAACTACGGTGAGTCGCAGTACAGTTTTGTCGCATAAGCGTTAATCGCACATCCATTTGTCGCGCTCACGTAGTACACTCGTTTGAGTATAATTTTGGCACCCCCTTTTAAAAACAAATAGCTTTTATTATTAGAAAACTTCTAAAAATAGTAACATTTTTAAATTCAATTTTTTCAAAAACGGTTTAATCAAAATTTTATCTGGTTATATTAGTTTGTAGGTCTCTTACAGACCTTCCTAAATATATAGCACACGTATTGCGTGTTTATATAGATCTTCAAAATTTTTATACTTTAAAAATATTATTAAAAAACCAGTTTTTCATGGTTTTTCAGGGAAATTTGTTCCCGGACCCCTAAATTTTTTCACGCCATTCGCTTGCAAACGTCCAGCCGAATACAACGGTACCACTCGCGTGGCGCTCCGACTACCAGGAGCCGAGGAAATTACGAATTTGTGTGTTACCGACCAAAATAACATCTCGTGGAGTCATACATAAGTACTTGAAATCCACCTAAGTCGGCCGCACAAATAATTCACATGTATACAAAAATTTTAATTTCTGTGCGATTTTGTTGAAACTTTCTTGCAAACGTGTCTAATTCGACCTACTTGTTGACCTTCGCGCCTTTACACGCGAAAATATTTGATATTTTTCGTATTTATACGAGAATTCTTGTTTTTTATTGCTATATAGCGATACATTTTTCTTTGACACGTCATAACTTCGCTGTTTATCAGTGGATTTTCGTGATTTCTTCGTTGACCTACAGGTCGAGACGTCTGCTTTCGTTTGAGTATAATTTTGGCACCCCCTTTTAAAAACAAATAGCTTTTATTATTAGAAAACTTCTAAAAATAGTAACATTTTTAAATTCAATTTTTTCAAAAACGGTTTAATCAAAATTTTATCTGGTTATATTAGTTTGTAGGTCTCTTACAGACCTTCCTAAATATATAGCACACGTATTGCGTGTTTATATAGATCTTCAAAATTTTTATACTTTAAAAATATTATTAAAAAACCAGTTTTTCATGGTTTTTCAGGGAAATTTGTTCCCGGACCCCTAAATTTTTTCACGCCATTCGCTTGCAAACGTCCAGCCGAATACAACGGTACCACTCGCGTGGCGCTCCGACTACCAGGAGCCGAGGAAATTACGAATTTGTGTGTTACCGACCAAAATAACATCTCGTGGAGTCATACATAAGTACTTGAAATCCACCTAAGTCGGCCGCACAAATAATTCACTTGTATACAAAAATTTTAATTTCTGTGCGATTTTGTTGAAACTTTCTTGCAAACGTGTCTAATTCGACCTACTTGTTGACCTTCGCGCCTTTACACGCGAAAATATTTGATATTTTTCGTATTTATACGAGAATTCTTGTTTTTTATTGCTATATAGCGATACATTTTTCTTTGACACGTCATAACTTCGCTGTTTATCAGTGGATTTTCGTGATTTCTTCGTTGACCTACAGGTCGAGACGTCTGCTTTCGTTTGAGTATAATTTTGGCACCCCCTTTTAAAAACAAATAGCTTTTATTATTAGAAAACTTCTAAAAATAGTAACATTTTTAAATTCAATTTTTTCAAAAACGGTTTAATCAAAATTTTATCTGGTTATATTAGTTTGTAGGTCTCTTACAAACCTTCCTAAATATATAGCACACGTATTGCGTGTTTATATAGATCTTCAAAATTTTTATACTTTAAAAATATTATTAAAAAACCAGTTTTTCATGGTTTTTCAGGGAAATTTGTTCCCGGACCCCTAAATTTTTTCACGCCATTCGCTTGCAAACGTCCAGCCGAATACAACGGTACCACTCGCGTGGCGCTCCGACTACCAGGAGCCGAGGAAATTACGAATTTGTGTGTTACCGACCAAAATAACATCTCGTGGAGTCATACATAAGTACTTGAAATCCACCTAAGTCGGCCGCACAAATAATTCACTTGTATACAAAAATTTTAATTTCTGTGCGATTTTGTTGAAACTTTCTTGCAAACGTGTCTAATTCGACCTACTTGTTGACCTTCGCGCCTTTACACGCGAAAATATTTGATATTTTTCGTATTTATACGAGAATTCTTGTTTTTTATTGCTATATAGCGATACATTTTTCTTTGACACGTCATAACTTCGCTGTTTATCAGTGGATTTTCGTGATTTCTTCGTTGACCTACAGGTCGAGACGTCTGCTTTCGTTTGAGTATAATTTTGGCACCCCCTTTTAAAAACAAATAGCTTTTATTATTAGAAAACTTCTAAAAATAGTAACATTTTTAAATTCAATTTTTTCAAAAACGGTTTAATCAAAATTTTATCTGGTTATATTAGGTTGTAGGTCTCTTACAAACCTTCCTAAATATATAGCACACGTATTGCGTGTTTATATAGATCTTCAAAATTTTTATACTTTAAAAATATTATTAAAAAACCAGTTTTTCATGGTTTTTCAGGGAAATTTGTTCCCGGACCCCTAAATTTTTTCACGCCATTCGCTTGCAAACGTTCAGCCGAATACAACGGTACCACTCGCGTGGCGCTCCGACTACCAGGAGCCGAGGAAATTACGAATTTGTGTGTTACCGACCAAAATAACATCTCGTGGAGTCATACATAAGTACTTGAAATCCACCTAAGTCGGCCGCACAAATAATTCACTTGTATACAAAAATTTTAATTTCTGTGCGATTTTGTTGAAACTTTCTTGCAAACGTGTCTAATTCGACCTACTTGTTGACCTTCGCGCCTTTACACGCGAAAATATTTGATATTTTTCGTATTTATACGAGAATTCTTGTTTTTTATTGCTATATAGCGATACATTTTTCTTTGACACGTCATAACTTCGCTGTTTATCAGTGGATTTTCGTGATTTCTTCGTTGACCTACAGGTCGAGACGTCTGCTTTCGTTTGAGTATAATTTTGGCACCCCCTTTTAAAAACAAATAGCTTTTATTATTAGAAAACTTCTAAAAATAGTAACATTTTTAAATTCAATTTTTTCAAAAACGGTTTAATCAAAATTTTATCTGGTTATATTAGTTTGTAGGTCTCTTACAGACCTTCCTAAATATATAGCACACGTATTGCGTGTTTATATAGATCTTCAAAATTTTTATACTTTAAAAATATTATTAAAAAACCAGTTTTTCATGGTTTTTCAGGGAAATTTGTTCCCGGACCCCTAAATTTTTTCACGCCATTCGCTTGCAAACGTCCAGCCGAATACAACGGTACCACTCGCGTGGCGCTCCGACTACCAGGAGCCGAGGAAATTACGAATTTGTGTGTTACCGACCAAAATAACATCTCGTGGAGTCATACATAAGTACTTGAAATCCACCTAAGTCGGCCGCACAAATAATTCACTTGTATACAAAAATTTTAATTTCTGTGCGATTTTGTTGAAACTTTCTTGCAAACGTGTCTACTTCGACCTACTTGTTGACCTTCGCGCCTTTACACGCGAAAATATTTGATATTTTTCGTATTTATACGAGAATTCTTGTTTTTTATTGCTATATAGCGATACATTTTTCTTTGACACGTCATAACTTCGCTCTTTATCAGTGGATTTTCGTGATTTCTTCGTTGACCTACAGGTCGAGACGTCTGCTTTCGTTTGAGTATAATTTTGGCACCCCCTTTTAAAAACAAATAGCTTTTATTATTAGAAAACTTCTAAAAATAGTAACATTTTTAAATTCAATTTTTTCAAAAACGGTTTAATCAAAATTTTATCTGGTTATATTAGTTTGTAGGTCTCTTACAGACCTTCCTAAATATATAGCACACGTATTGCGTGTTTATATAGATCTTCAAAATTTTTATACTTTAAAAATATTATTAAAAAACCAGTTTTTCATGGTTTTTCAGGGAAATTTGTTCCCGGACCCCTAAATTTTTTCACGCCATTCGCTTGCAAACGTCCAGCCGAATACAACGGTACCACTCGCGTGGCGCTCCGACTACCAGGAGCCGAGGAAATTACGAATTTGTGTGTTACCGACCAAAATAACATCTCGTGGAGTCATACATAAGTACTTGAAATCCACCTAAGTCGGCCGCACAAATAATTCACTTGTATACAAAAATTTTAATTTCTGTGCGATTTTGTTGAAACTTTCTTGCAAACGTGTCTAATTCGACCTACTTGTTGACCTTCGCGCCTTTACACGCGAAAATATTTGATATTTTTCGTATTTATACGAGAATTCTTGTTTTTTATTGCTATATAGCGATACATTTTTCTTTGACACGTCATAACTTCGCTGTTAGGTTAGATATTGTGGCCTTGCAAAAGAGCGAGCGAAGCGAGCGACAACATATTTCATTCAAAATGTATGCTTGGAAATACCTTTATACTGGACCAATCGCGAATTGGACCAACCGCGAATTGGGCCAATCGCGAATGAGACCAATTGCGAATTGGACCAATCGCGAATTGGACAAACTGCGAATTGGACCAATCGCGAATTGGACAAACTGCGAATTGGACCAATCGCGAATATGGTGAATTGGTCCAATCGCGAATTGGACCAATCGCGCCTAAACGAATTTTGGCACCCCCTTTTAAAAACAAATAGCTTTTATTATTAGAAAACTTCTAAAAATAGTAACATTTTTAAATTCAATTTTTTCAAAAACGGTTTAATCAAAATTTTATCTGGTTATATTAGTTTGTAGGTCTCTTACAGACCTTCCTAAATATATAGCACACGTATTGCGTGTTTATATAGATCTTCAAAATTTTTATACTTTAAAAATATTATTAAAAAACCAGTTTTTCATGGTTTTTCAGGGAAATTTGTTCCCGGACCCCTAAATTTTTTCACGCCATTCGCTTGCAAACGTCCAGCCGAATACAACGGTACCACTCGCGTGGCGCTCCGACTACCAGGAGCCGAGGAAATTACGAATTTGTGTGTTACCGACCAAAATAACATCTCGTGGAGTCATACATAAGTACTTGAAATCCACCTAAGTCGGCCGCACAAATAATTCACTTGTATACAAAAATTTTAATTTCTGTGCGATTTTGTTGAAACTTTCTTGCAAACGTGTCTAATTCGACCTACTTGTTGACCTTCGCGCCTTTACACGCGAAAATATTTGATATTTTTCGTATTTATACGAGAATTCTTGTTTTTTATTGCTATATAGCGATACATTTTTCTTTGACACGTCATAACTTCGCTGTTTATCAGTGGATTTTCGTGATTTCTTCGTTGACCTACAGGTCGAGACGTCTGCTTTCGTTTGAGTATAATTTTGGCACCCCCTTTTAAAAACAAATAGCTTTTATTATTAGAAAACTTCTAAAAATAGTAACATTTTTAAATTCAATTTTTTCAAAAACGGTTTAATCAAAATTTTATCTGGTTATATTAGTTTGTAGGTCTCTTACAGACCTTCCTAAATATATAGCACACGTATTGCGTGTTTATATAGATCTTCAAAATTTTTATACTTTAAAAATATTATTAAAAAACCAGTTTTTCATGGTTTTTCAGGGAAATTTGTTCCCGGACCCCTAAATTTTTTCACGCCATTCGCTTGCAAACGTCCAGCCGAATACAACGGTACCACTCGCGTGGCGCTCCGACTACCAGGAGCCGAGGAAATTACGAATTTGTGTGTTACCGACCAAAATAACATCTCGTGGAGTCATACATAAGTACTTGAAATCCACCTAAGTCGGCCGCACAAATAATTCACTTGTATACAAAAATTTTAATTTCTGTGCGATTTTGTTGAAACTTTCTTGCAAACGTGTCTACTTCGACCTACTTGTTGACCTTCGCGCCTTTACACGCGAAAATATTTGATATTTTTCGTATTTATACGAGAATTCTTGTTTTTTATTGCTATATAGCGATACATTTTTCTTTGACACGTCATAACTTCGCTCTTTATCAGTGGATTTTCGTGATTTCTTCGTTGACATACAGGTCGAGACGTCTGCTTTCGTTTGAGTATAATTTTGGCACCCCCTTTTAAAAACAAATAGCTTTTATTATTAGAAAACTTCTAAAAATAGTAACATTTTTAAATTCAATTTTTTCAAAAACGGTTTAATCAAAATTTTATCTGGTTATATTAGTTTGTAGGTCTCTTACAGACCTTCCTAAATATATAGCACACGTATTGCGTGTTTATATAGATCTTCAAAATTTTTATACTTTAAAAATATTATTAAAAAACCAGTTTTTCATGGTTTTTCAGGGAAATTTGTTCCCGGACCCCTAAATTTTTTCACGCCATTCGCTTGCAAACGTCCAGCCGAATACAACGGTACCACTCGCGTGGCGCTCCGACTACCAGGAGCCGAGGAAATTACGAATTTGTGTGTTACCGACCAAAATAACATCTCGTGGAGTCATACATAAGTACTTGAAATCCACCTAAGTCGGCCGCACAAATAATTCACTTGTATACAAAAATTTTAATTTCTGTGCGATTTTGTTGAAACTTTCTTGCAAACGTGTCTAATTCGACCTACTTGTTGACCTTCGCGCCTTTACACGCGAAAATATTTGATATTTTTCGTATTTATACGAGAATTCTTGTTTTTTATTGCTATATAGCGATACATTTTTCTTTGACACGTCATAACTTCGCTGTTAGGTTAGATATTGTGGCCTTGCAAAAGAGCGAGCGAAGCGAGCGACAACATATTTCATTCAAAATGTATGCTTGGAAATACCTTTATACTGGACCAATCGCGAATTGGACCAACCGCGAATTGGGCCAATCGCGAATGAGACCAATTGCGAATTGGACCAATCGCGAATTGGACAAACTGCGAATTGGACCAATCGCGAATTGGACAAACTGCGAATTGGACCAATCGCGAATATGGTGAATTGGTCCAATCGCGAATTGGACCAATCGCGCCTAAACGAATTTTGGCACCCCCTTTTAAAAACAAATAGCTTTTATTATTAGAAAACTTCTAAAAATAGTAACATTTTTAAATTCAATTTTTTCAAAAACGGTTTAATCAAAATTTTATCTGGTTATATTAGTTTGTAGGTCTCTTACAGACCTTCCTAAATATATAGCACACGTATTGCGTGTTTATATAGATCTTCAAAATTTTTATACTTTAAAAATATTATTAAAAAACCAGTTTTTCATGGTTTTTCAGGGAAATTTGTTCCCGGACCCCTAAATTTTTTCACGCCATTCGCTTGCAAACGTCCAGCCGAATACAACGGTACCACTCGCGTGGCGCTCCGACTACCAGGAGCCGAGGAAATTACGAATTTGTGTGTTACCGACCAAAATAACATCTCGTGGAGTCATACATAAGTACTTGAAATCCACCTAAATCGGCCGCACAAATAATTCACTTGTATACAAAAAATTTAATTTCTGTGCGATTTTGTTGAAACTTTCTTGCAAACGTGTCTAATTCGACCTACTTGTTGACCTTCGCGCCTTTACACGCGAAAATATTTGATATTTTTCGTATTTATACGAGAATTCTTGTTTTTTATTGCTATATAGCGATACATTTTTCTTTGACACGTCATAACTTCGCTGTTTATCAGTGGATTTTCGTGATTTCTTCGTTGACCTACAGGTCGAGACGTCTGCTTTCGTTTGAGTATAATTTTGGCACCCCCTTTTAAAAACAAATAGCTTTTATTATTAGAAAACTTCTAAAAATAGTAACATTTTTAAATTCAATTTTTTCAAAAACGGTTTAATCAAAATTTTATCTGGTTATATTAGTTTGTAGGTCTCTTACAAACCTTCCTAAATATATAGCACACGTATTGCGTGTTTATATAGATCTTCAAAATTTTTATACTTTAAAAATATTATTAAAAAACCAGTTTTTCATGGTTTTTCAGGGAAATTTGTTCCCGGACCCCTAAATTTTTTCACGCCATTCGCTTGCAAACGTCCAGCCGAATACAACGGTACCACTCGCGTGGCGCTCCGACTACCAGGAGCCGAGGAAATTACGAATTTGTGTGTTACCGACCAAAATAACATCTCGTGGAGTCATACATAAGTACTTGAAATCCACCTAAGTCGGCCGCACAAATAATTCACATGTATACAAAAATTTTAATTTCTGTGCGATTTTGTTGAAACTTTCTTGCAAACGTGTCTAATTCGACCTACTTGTTGACCTTCGCGCCTTTACACGCGAAAATATTTGATATTTTTCGTATTTATACGAGAATTCTTGTTTTTTATTGCTATATAGCGATACATTTTTCTTTGACACGTCATAACTTCGCTGTTTATCAGTGGATTTTCGTGATTTCTTCGTTGACCTACAGGTCGAGACGTCTGCTTTCGTTTGAGTATAATTTTGGCACCCCCTTTTAAAAACAAATAGCTTTTATTATTAGAAAACTTCTAAAAATAGTAACATTTTTAAATTCAATTTTTTCAAAAACGGTTTAATCAAAATTTTATCTGGTTATATTAGTTTGTAGGTCTCTTACAGACCTTCCTAAATATATAGCACACGTATTGCGTGTTTATATAGATCTTCAAAATTTTTATACTTTAAAAATATTATTAAAAAACCAGTTTTTCATGGTTTTTCAGGGAAATTTGTTCCCGGACCCCTAAATTTTTTCACGCCATTCGCTTGCAAACGTCCAGCCGAATACAACGGTACCACTCGCGTGGCGCTCCGACTACCAGGAGCCGAGGAAATTACGAATTTGTGTGTTACCGACCAAAATAACATCTCGTGGAGTCATACATAAGTACTTGAAATCCACCTAAGTCGGCCGCACAAATAATTCACTTGTATACAAAAATTTTAATTTCTGTGCGATTTTGTTGAAACTTTCTTGCAAACGTGTCTACTTCGACCTACTTGTTGACCTTCGCGCCTTTACACGCGAAAATATTTGATATTTTTCGTATTTATACGAGAATTCTTGTTTTTTATTGCTATATAGCGATACATTTTTCTTTGACACGTCATAACTTCGCTCTTTATCAGTGGATTTTCGTGATTTCTTCGTTGACCTACAGGTCGAGACGTCTGCTTTCGTTTGAGTATAATTTTGGCACCCCCTTTTAAAAACAAATAGCTTTTATTATTAGAAAACTTCTAAAAATAGTAACATTTTTAAATTCAATTTTTTCAAAAACGGTTTAATCAAAATTTTATCTGGTTATATTAGTTTGTAGGTCTCTTACAGACCTTCCTAAATATATAGCACACGTATTGCGTGTTTATATAGATCTTCAAAATTTTTATACTTTAAAAATATTATTAAAAAACCAGTTTTTCATGGTTTTTCAGGGAAATTTGTTCCCGGACCCCTAAATTTTTTCACGCCATTCGCTTGCAAACGTCCAGCCGAATACAACGGTACCACTCGCGTGGCGCTCCGACTACCAGGAGCCGAGGAAATTACGAATTTGTGTGTTACCGACCAAAATAACATCTCGTGGAGTCATACATAAGTACTTGAAATCCACCTAAGTCGGCCGCACAAATAATTCACTTGTATACAAAAATTTTAATTTCTGTGCGATTTTGTTGAAACTTTCTTGCAAACGTGTCTAATTCGACCTACTTGTTGACCTTCGCGCCTTTACACGCGAAAATATTTGATATTTTTCGTATTTATACGAGAATTCTTGTTTTTTATTGCTATATAGCGATACATTTTTCTTTGACACGTCATAACTTCGCTGTTTATCAGTGGATTTTCGTGATTTCTTCGTTGACCTACAGGTCGAGACGTCTGCTTTCGTTTGAGTATAATTTTGGCACCCCCTTTTAAAAACAAATAGCTTTTATTATTAGAAAACTTCTAAAAATAGTAACATTTTTAAATTCAATTTTTTCAAAAACGGTTTAATCAAAATTTTATCTGGTTATATTAGTTTGTAGGTCTCTTACAGACCTTCCTAAATATATAGCACACGTATTGCGTGTTTATATAGATCTTCAAAATTTTTATACTTTAAAAATATTATTAAAAAACCAGTTTTTCATGGTTTTTCAGGGAAATTTGTTCCCGGACCCCTAAATTTTTTCACGCCATTCGCTTGCAAACGTCCAGCCGAATACAACGGTACCACTCGCGTGGCGCTCCGACTACCAGGAGCCGAGGAAATTACGAATTTGTGTGTTACCGACCAAAATAACATCTCGTGGAGTCATACATAAGTACTTGAAATCCACCTAAGTCGGCCGCACAAATAATTCACTTGTATACAAAAATTTTAATTTCTGTGCGATTTTGTTGAAACTTTCTTGCAAACGTGTCTAATTCGACCTACTTGTTGACCTTCGCGCCTTTACACGCGAAAATATTTGATATTTTTCGTATTTATACGAGAATTCTTGTTTTTTATTGCTATATAGCGATACATTTTTCTTTGACACGTCATAACTTCGCTGTTTATCAGTGGATTTTCGTGATTTCTTCGTTGACCTACAGGTCGAGACGTCTGCTTTCGTTTGAGTATAATTTTGGCGTTTAGGCGCGATTGGTCCAATTCGCGATTGGTCCAATGTTCAAAAAAAGGTCCAATTCGCAGTTGGTCCAATTCGCGATTGGCCCAATTCGCGATTGGTCCAATTCGCAATTGATCCAATTCGCGATTGGTCCAATTCGCAATTGGTCCAATTCGCGGTTCGTCCAAAATGGCAATGTCCAATGTTTCCGAAATTATACAATATTATGTTCATGTTACTGTAAAAGAAAACCACAGTAAATCCTAAGATTGTCCAGTAAAACCTAAAATATTCCAATTCTTGATGGTAAATGTCCATAAAGGTGTGCTATTCGTACTTTCGCCATCATTCACTTGGTAAATCTTAGGATTTACAATAACGCACGGTACCTATATGAAAAAAAGCATGTCATGATTGCCGTCAACCGTTGTCGAGCGCAAATCAAACTCTCGGCTTAGTATAAAACCGACAAAGGACCAGAAATCCATGGCTTGGTTAGGTTCGACTAGGTGACGGAAATCAATAGGTTAGGTTAGATATTGTGGCCTTGCAAAAGAGCGAGCGAAGCGAGCGACAACATATTTCATTCAAAATGTATGCTTGGAAATACCTTTATACTGGACCAATCGCGAATTGGACCAACCGCGAATTGGGCCAATCGCGAATGAGACCAATTGCGAATTGGACCAATCGCGAATTGGACAAACTGCGAATTGGACCAATCGCGAATTGGACAAACTGCGAATTGGACCAATCGCGAATATGGTGAATTGGTCCAATCGCGAATTGGACCAATCGCGCCTAAACGTTTTGGCGTTTAGGCGCGATTGGTCCAATTCGCGATTGGTCCAATGTTCAAAAAAAGGTCCAATTCGCAGTTGGTCCAATTCGCGATTGGCCCAATTCGCGATTGGTCCAATTCGCAATTGATCCAATTCGCGATTGGTCCAATTCGCAATTGGTCCAATTCGCGGTTCGTCCAAAATGGCAATGTCCAATGTTTCCGAAATTATACAATATTATGTTCATGTTACTGTAAAAGAAAACCACAGTAAATCCTAAGATTGTCCAGTAAAACCTAAAATATTCCAATTCTTGATGGTAAATGTCCATAAAGGTGTGCTATTCGTACTTTCGCCATCATTCACTTGGTAAATCTTAGGATTTACAATAACGCACGGTACCTATATGAAAAAAAGCATGTCATGATTGCCGTCAACCGTTGTCGAGCGCAAATCAAACTCTCGGCTTAGTATAAAACCGACAAAGGACCAGAAATCCATGGCTTGGTTAGGTTCGACTAGGTGACGGAAATCAATAGGTTAGGTTAGATATTGTGGCCTTGCAAAAGAGCGAGCGAAGCGAGCGACAACATATTTCATTCAAAATGTATGCTTGGAAATACCTTTATACTGGACCAATCGCGAATTGGACCAACCGCGAATTGGGCCAATCGCGAATGAGACCAATTGCGAATTGGACCAATCGCGAATTGGACAAACTGCGAATTGGACCAATCGCGAATTGGACAAACTGCGAATTGGACCAATCGCGAATATGGTGAATTGGTCCAATCGCGAATTGGACCAATCGCGCCTAAACGAATTTTGGCACCCCCTTTTAAAAACAAATAGCTTTTATTATTAGAAAACTTCTAAAAATAGTAACATTTTTAAATTCAATTTTTTCAAAAACGGTTTAATCAAAATTTTATCTGGTTATATTAGTTTGTAGGTCTCTTACAGACCTTCCTAAATATATAGCACACGTATTGCGTGTTTATATAGATCTTCAAAATTTTTATACTTTAAAAATATTATTAAAAAACCAGTTTTTCATGGTTTTTCAGGGAAATTTGTTCCCGGACCCCTAAATTTTTTCACGCCATTCGCTTGCAAACGTCCAGCCGAATACAACGGTACCACTCGCGTGGCGCTCCGACTACCAGGAGCCGAGGAAATTACGAATTTGTGTGTTACCGACCAAAATAACATCTCGTGGAGTCATACATAAGTACTTGAAATCCACCTAAGTCGGCCGCACAAATAATTCACTTGTATACAAAAATTTTAATTTCTGTGCGATTTTGTTGAAACTTTCTTGCAAACGTGTCTAATTCGACCTACTTGTTGACCTTCGCGCCTTTACACGCGAAAATATTTGATATTTTTCGTATTTATACGAGAATTCTTGTTTTTTATTGCTATATAGCGATACATTTTTCTTTGACACGTCATAACTTCGCTGTTTATCAGTGGATTTTCGTGATTTCTTCGTTGACCTACAGGTCGAGACGTCTGCTTTCGTTTGAGTATAATTTTGGCACCCCCTTTTAAAAACAAATAGCTTTTATTATTAGAAAACTTCTAAAAATAGTAACATTTTTAAATTCAATTTTTTCAAAAACGGTTTAATCAAAATTTTATCTGGTTATATTAGTTTGTAGGTCTCTTACAGACCTTCCTAAATATATAGCACACGTATTGCGTGTTTATATAGATCTTCAAAATTTTTATACTTTAAAAATATTATTAAAAAACCAGTTTTTCATGGTTTTTCAGGGAAATTTGTTCCCGGACCCCTAAATTTTTTCACGCCATTCGCTTGCAAACGTCCAGCCGAATACAACGGTACCACTCGCGTGGCGCTCCGACTACCAGGAGCCGAGGAAATTACGAATTTGTGTGTTACCGACCAAAATAACATCTCGTGGAGTCATACATAAGTACTTGAAATCCACCTAAGTCGGCCGCACAAATAATTCACATGTATACAAAAATTTTAATTTCTGTGCGATTTTGTTGAAACTTTCTTGCAAACGTGTCTAATTCGACCTACTTGTTGACCTTCGCGCCTTTACACGCGAAAATATTTGATATTTTTCGTATTTATACGAGAATTCTTGTTTTTTATTGCTATATAGCGATACATTTTTCTTTGACACGTCATAACTTCGCTGTTTATCAGTGGATTTTCGTGATTTCTTCGTTGACCTACAGGTCGAGACGTCTGCTTTCGTTTGAGTATAATTTTGGCACCCCCTTTTAAAAACAAATAGCTTTTATTATTAGAAAACTTCTAAAAATAGTAACATTTTTAAATTCAATTTTTTCAAAAACGGTTTAATCAAAATTTTATCTGGTTATATTAGTTTGTAGGTCTCTTACAGACCTTCCTAAATATATAGCACACGTATTGCGTGTTTATATAGATCTTCAAAATTTTTATACTTTAAAAATATTATTAAAAAACCAGTTTTTCATGGTTTTTCAGGGAAATTTGTTCCCGGACCCCTAAATTTTTTCACGCCATTCGCTTGCAAACGTCCAGCCGAATACAACGGTACCACTCGCGTGGCGCTCCGACTACCAGGAGCCGAGGAAATTAAGAATTTGTGTGTTACCGACCAAAATAACATCTCGTGGAGTCATACATAAGTACTTGAAATCCACCTAAGTCGGCCGCACAAATAATTCACTTGTATACAAAAAATTTAATTTGTGTGCGATTTTGTTGAAACTTTCTTGCAAACGTGTCTACTTCGACCTACTTGTTGACCTTCGCGCCTTTACACGCGAAAATATTTGATATTTTTCGTATTTATACGAGAATTCTTGTTTTTTATTGCTATATAGCGATACATTTTTCTTTGACACGTCATAACTTCGCTGTTTATCAGTGGATTTTCGTGATTTCTTCGTTGACCTACAGGTCGAGACGTCTGCTTTCGTTTGAGTATAATTTTGGCGTTTAGGCGCGATTGGTCCAATGTTCAAAAAAAGGTCCAATTCGCAGTTGGTCCAATTCGCGATTGGCCCAATTCGCGATTGGTCCAATTCGCAATTGATCCAATTCGCGATTGGTCCAATTCGCAATTGGTCCAATTCGCGGTTCGTCCAAAATGGCAATGTCCAATGTTTCCGAAATTATACAATATTATGTTCATGTTACTGTAAAAGAAAACCACAGTAAATCCTAAGATTGTCCAGTAAAACCTAAAATATTCCAATTCTTGATGGTAAATGTCCATAAAGGTGTGCTATTCGTACTTTCGCCATCATTCACTTGGTAAATCTTAGGATTTACAATAACGCACGGTACCTATATGAAAAAAAGCATGTCATGATTGCCGTCAACCGTTGTCGAGCGCAAATCAAACTCTCGGCTTAGTATAAAACCGACAAAGGACCAGAAATCCATGGCTTGGTTAGGTTCGACTAGGTGACGGAAATCAATAGGTTAGGTTAGATATTGTGGCCTTGCAAAAGAGCGAGCGAAGCGAGCGACAACATATTTCATTCAAAATGTATGCTTGGAAATACCTTTATACTGGACCAATCGCGAATTGGACCAACCGCGAATTGGGCCAATCGCGAATGAGACCAATTGCGAATTGGACCAATCGCGAATTGGACAAACTGCGAATTGGACCAATCGCGAATTGGACAAACTGCGAATTGGACCAATCGCGAATATGGTGAATTGGTCCAATCGCGAATTGGACCAATCGCGCCTAAACGTTTTGGCGTTTAGGCGCGATTGGTCCAATTCGCGATTGGTCCAATGTTCAAAAAAAGGTCCAATTCGCAGTTGGTCCAATTCGCGATTGGCCCAATTCGCGATTGGTCCAATTCGCAATTGATCCAATTCGCGATTGGTCCAATTCGCAATTGGTCCAATTCGCGGTTCGTCCAAAATGGCAATGTCCAATGTTTCCGAAATTATACAATATTATGTTCATGTTACTGTAAAAGAAAACCACAGTAAATCCTAAGATTGTCCAGTAAAACCTAAAATATTCCAATTCTTGATGGTAAATGTCCATAAAGGTGTGCTATTCGTACTTTCGCCATCATTCACTTGGTAAATCTTAGGATTTACAATAACGCACGGTACCTATATGAAAAAAAGCATGTCATGATTGCCGTCAACCGTTGTCGAGCGCAAATCAAACTCTCGGCTTAGTATAAAACCGACAAAGGACCAGAAATCCATGGCTTGGTTAGGTTCGACTAGGTGACGGAAATCAATAGGTTAGGTTAGATATTGTGGCCTTGCAAAAGAGCGAGCGAAGCGAGCGACAACATATTTCATTCAAAATGTATGCTTGGAAATACCTTTATACTGGACCAATCGCGAATTGGACCAACCGCGAATTGGGCCAATCGCGAATGAGACCAATTGCGAATTGGACCAATCGCGAATTGGACAAACTGCGAATTGGACCAATCGCGAATTGGACAAACTGCGAATTGGACCAATCGCGAATATGGTGAATTGGTCCAATCGCGAATTGGACCAATCGCGCCTAAACGAATTTTGGCACCCCCTTTTAAAAACAAATAGCTTTTATTATTAGAAAACTTCTAAAAATAGTAACATTTTTAAATTCAATTTTTTCAAAAACGGTTTAATCAAAATTTTATCTGGTTATATTAGTTTGTAGGTCTCTTACAGACCTTCCTAAATATATAGCACAAGTATTGCGTGTTTATATAGATCTTCAAAATTTTTATACTTTAAAAATATTATTAAAAAACCAGTTTTTCATGGTTTTTCAGGGAAATTTGTTCCCGGACCCCTAAATTTTTTCACGCCATTCGCTTGCAAACGTCCAGCCGAATACAACGGTACCACTCGCGTGGCGCTCCGACTACCAGGAGCCGAGGAAATTACGAATTTGTGTGTTACCGACCAAAATAACATCTCGTGGAGTCATACATAAGTACTTGAAATCCACCTAAGTCGGCCGCACAAATAATTCACTTGTATACAAAAATTTTAATTTCTGTGCGATTTTGTTGAAACTTTCTTGCAAACGTGTCTAATTCGACCTACTTGTTGACCTTCGCGCCTTTACACGCGAAAATATTTGATATTTTTCGTATTTATACGAGAATTCTTGTTTTTTATTGCTATATAGCGATACATTTTTCTTTGACACGTCATAACTTCGCTGTTTATCAGTGGATTTTCGTGATTTCTTCGTTGACCTACAGGTCGAGACGTCTGCTTTCGTTTGAGTATAATTTTGGCACCCCCTTTTAAAAACAAATAGCTTTTATTATTAGAAAACTTCTAAAAATAGTAACATTTTTAAATTCAATTTTTTCAAAAACGGTTTAATCAAAATTTTATCTGGTTATATTAGTTTGTAGGTCTCTTACAGACCTTCCTAAATATATAGCACACGTATTGCGTGTTTATATAGATCTTCAAAATTTTTATACTTTAAAAATATTATTAAAAAACCAGTTTTTCATGGTTTTTCAGGGAAATTTGTTCCCGGACCCCTAAATTTTTTCACGCCATTCGCTTGCAAACGTCCAGCCGAATACAACGGTACCACTCGCGTGGCGCTCCGACTACCAGGAGCCGAGGAAATTACGAATTTGTGTGTTACCGACCAAAATAACATCTCGTGGAGTCATACATAAGTACTTGAAATCCACCTAAGTCGGCCGCACAAATAATTCACTTGTATACAAAAATTTTAATTTCTGTGCGATTTTGTTGAAACTTTCTTGCAAACGTGTCTAATTCGACCTACTTGTTGACCTTTGCGCCTTTACACGCGAAAATATTTGATATTTTTTTCGTATTTATACGAGAATTCTTGTTTTTTTATTGCTATACATATAGCGATACATTTTTCTTTGACACGTCATAACTTCGCTGTTTATCAGTGGATTTTCGTGATTTCTTCGTTGACCTACAGGTCGAGACGTCTGCTTTCGTTTGAGTATAATTTTGGCACCCCCTTTTAAAAACAAATAGCTTTTATTATTAGAAAACTTCTAAAAATAGTAACATTTTTAAATTCAATTTTTTCAAAAACGGTTTAATCAAAATTTTATCTGGTTATATAAGTTTGTAGGTCTCTTACAGACCTTCCTAAATATATAGCACACGTATTGCGTGTTTATATAGATCTTCAAAATTTTTATACTTTAAAAATATTATTAAAAAACCAGTTTTTCATGGTTTTTCAGGGAAATTTGTTCCCGGACCCCTAAATTTTTTCACGCCATTCGCTTGCAAACGTCCAGCCGAATACAACGGTACCACTCGCGTGCGCTCCGACTACCAGGAGCCGAGGAAATTACGAATTTGTGTGTTACCGACCAAAATAACATCTCGTGGAGTCATACATAAGTACTTGAAATCCACCTAAGTCGGCCGCACAAATAATTCACTTGTATACAAAAAATTTAATTTGTGTGCGATTTTGTTGAAACTTTCTTGCAAACGTGTCTAATTCGACCTACTTGTTGACCTTCGCGCCTTTACACGCGAAAATATTTGATATTTTTCGTATTTATACGAGAATTCTTGTTTTTTATTGCTATATAGCGATACATTTTTCTTTGACACGTCATAACTTCGCTGTTTATCAGTGGATTTTCGTGATTTCTTCGTTGACCTACAGGTCGAGACGTCTGCTTTCGTTTGAGTATAATTTTGGCACCCCCTTTTAAAAACAAATAGCTTTTATTATTAGAAAACTTCTAAAAATAGTAACATTTTTAAATTCAATTTTTTCAAAAACGGTTTAATCAAAATTTTATCTGGTTATATTAGTTTGTAGGTCTCTTACAGACCTTCCTAAATATATAGCACACGTATTGCGTGTTTATATAGATCTTCAAAATTTTTATACTTTAAAAATATTATTAAAAAACCAGTTTTTCATGGTTTTTCAGGGAAATTTGTTCCCGGACCCCTAAATTTTTTCACGCCATTCGCTTGCAAACGTCCAGCCGAATACAACGGTACCACTCGCGTGGCGCTCCGACTACCAGGAGCCGAGGAAATTACGAATTTGTGTGTTACCGACCAAAATAACATCTCGTGGAGTCATACATAAGTACTTGAAATCCACCTAAGTCGGCCGCACAAATAATTCACTTGTATACAAAAATTTTAATTTCTGTGCGATTTTGTTGAAACTTTCTTGCAAACGTGTCTAATTCGACCTACTTGTTGACCTTCGCGCCTTTACACGCGAAAATATTTGATATTTTTCGTATTTATACGAGAATTCTTGTTTTTTATTGCTATATAGCGATACATTTTTCTTTGACACGTCATAACTTCGCTGTTTATCAGTGGATTTTCGTGATTTCTTCGTTGACCTACAGGTCGAGACGTCTGCTTTCGTTTGAGTATAATTTTGGCACCCCCTTTTAAAAACAAATAGCTTTTATTATTAGAAAACTTCTAAAAATAGTAACATTTTTAAATTCAATTTTTTCAAAAACGGTTTAATCAAAATTTTTCAAAATTTTTCAATTATTCACTTCTTCTTGTAAAAGCCGGAGTTATTTTTATGTTTTTAAAAGCTCATAAAATGATGTTCGAATTAGGTTACCTACATTCGACATTTTACCATTAAAATAGTGGTGTGACGCTGTATAATCAAACGAATGATCGATATAATCGACCGATCGATCGACCCGTGTAGAGTTCGTTTTGTTTTTAACATAATATTAGAATTATCTATTCTTTCGTCTTTAATCAATGATATGTTTGAAGAAATGCTCCTACTTTTAAATCCAATTAATAATGGATCAAAATATCAGAGGATCGTTTCAGTGTCGTATCGATTCTCAAGAAAAACGAATCCAAAAGTGCAGCCCTACTTTTGTTTTGGACAGTGAATGTTATCTGTGGTTGTCTGTCAAGTGAAGACGCTACAGAACTACCCTCCATTATATTTTTCTACGCTACAAAATGCTTCCGTGTTTACTATGTCGGTTGTGTTTTATGTTTATATTTGGCTTTCTATTTATTTTTACCCTACCTGGACTGTTTATGGACTTATTGATACTGCCTTGTGTGACTAGTGCGTGCCCTTAGGACTACGATATTGCTTTTGCGTGAGCATAAGCTAATCTTACTTTGCTTCGATTGTGCCTATATAGTGAATTGGATTTTTGTTGTAAACCCATAACAATAACTATGGAAGATTACGATAGAGATCATCGTCGCACGCGCATTTTATGTGTAATGATGATAATGAGATGAAGAATGAAATAAATAATTATGTTAAACAAAATATGTTTTTTATTTGCCCTAACATAGTTCTATTGTTTACGCGGCAAGTGCATTTTTTTAATACGCGCTCAGCTTTCTTAAACATACAATAATTGAGTACTATAGTAATATTATAGAACGGGGATTAGCGCGTACATGCGTAAATACCTTAAGGGCTTGACGTTTCGTTCTATAATATGCAGCGCGATAGTTTAAAAGTTTAAATTGAGTACTTCTCTACACCGAGTGTCAGAATTTATTTAGGTTTTTCCCATTTATCCGTAAATACTCTTATTCTCACTTAGACCACACCACATTATCATTTCTTAAGGACATAATTTCGATCTGCGTTATGTTTTATAAATATAGCTAATTGACATTGACGTTAATTCATAACCTAAAATATAATAAAATTCTAACACCGAAATCTTTTTTTTCCGGCTTTCCCAAATGAAAATAGTCTCATTTATAGATTCTAGAACTAACGCCAAATCTTTTAACATATTTTTCATTAAGGGACGCTTCAATTTGATCCCAGACAATTCTTAGTATGGAGACCTGCCATTGTCCTTTCACAATCTTCTTTACTGTGCAACGATCACTGTTGCCGTAAAGGCATGACCGTATTTTAAATCTTTGAGATTGCTGAAAAAATAAAATACACCTGAACTTAATTATCAGTAGACAAAGCCATGAAACAATAGTTAAATAGTTAAGGACTTACCTTTCAATGTTAAGAATAGAGTTTCTTCGATTTACAGGTTACATTATAATATTTATTAATTTAAGTTTAGTACACAAGTAAACTGTGAAAAAGAATTATTTCTTATTACTTAGGTCCACTATGTATATACTATATTTCGAAATTATGAATGTAACTAAGTTTCAAAGGACAATGGCAGGTCTCCATACTAAGAATTGTCTGGGATCAAATTGAAGCGTCCCGTAATGAAAAATATGTTAAAAGATTTGGCGTTAGTTCTAGAATCTATAAATGAGACTATTTTCATTTGGGAAAGCCGGAAAAAAAAGATTTCGCTGTTAGAATTTTATTATTTAGGTTACGAATTAACGTCAATGTCAATTAGCTATATCTATAAAACATAACGCAGATCGAAATTATGTCCTTAAGAAATGATAATGTGGTGTGGTCTAAGTGAGAATAAGAGTATTTACGGATAAATGGGAAAAACCTAAATAAATTCTAACACTCGATGTAGAGTAGTACTCAATTTAAACTTTTAAACTATCGCGCTGCATATTATAGAACGAAACGTCAAGCCCTTAAGGTATTTACGCATGTACGCGCTAATCCCCGTTCTATAATATTACTATAGTACTCAATTATTGAATGTTTAAGAAAGCTGAGCGCGTATTAAAAAAATGCACTTGCCGCGTAAACAATAGAACTATGTTAGGGCAAATAAAAAACATATTTTGTTTAAAATAATTATTTATTTCATTCTTCATCTCATTATCATCATTACACATAAAATGCGCGTGCGACGATGATCTCTATCGTAATCTTCCATAGTTATTGTTATGGGTTTACAACAAAAATCCAATTCACTATATAGGCACAATCGAAGCAAAGTAAGATTAGCTTATGCTCACGCAAAAGCAATATCGTAGTCCTAAGGGCACGCACTAGTCACACAAGGCAGTATCAATCAGTCCATAAACAGTCCAGGTAGGGTAAAAATAAATAGAAAGCCAAATATAATCATAAAACACAACAGACATAGTAAACACAGGAGGATTTTGTAGCATAGAAAAATATAATGGAGGGTAGTTCTGTAGCGTCTTCACTTGACAGACAACCACAGATAACATTCACTGTCCAAAACAAAAGTAGTGCTGCACTTTTGGATTCGTTTTTCTTGAGAATCGATACGACACTGAAACGATCCTCTGATATTTTGATCCATTATTAATTGGATTTAAAAGTAGGAGCATTTCTTCAAACATATCATTGATTAAAGACGAAAGAATAGATAATTCTAATATTATGTTAAAAACAAAACGAACTCTACACGGGTCGATCGATCGGTCGATTATATCGATCATTCGTTTGATTATACAGCGTCACACCACTATTTTAATGGTAAAATGTCGAATGTAGGTAACCTAATTCGAACATCATTTTATGAGCTTTTAAAAACATAAAAATAACTCCGGCTTTTACAAGAAGAAGTGAATAATTGAAAAATCGTAGAAAAATAATTAAATTTGATTGATATTTATGAAATCTATGGACGCCAAAAAAAGTCCAGACCAAATTCTGCCATTGTTCTTTCTTGTATTGTTGATTCAAATATTATATGTAGGGTTGTCACTCATAGAATTTAGTAATCATATTATAATTTCAGAAAAAAAAAGTGTCTCATTTGTTAAGTTAAAACGATTAGAGAGAATTACCAAAGTTCAGTACTAATACAAATTAAAATTATTTATTGGTAGTGTTTTATCATCTTTCATTTGTTTGGTTAAAAATTAAAACATTATCACTGCATGATGCACGCGTTAAGCGGACAGCATCGATCTCCGCGATCCAAATGGGCTTCGACGTCGCACCTCACGTGGTGAAGCGCGACTAGTAAAGTCACATTGTTTAGAGCCTCCCGACTCTCGGGGCTCCACAGTGAGCATATCCTTGCCGGATTCGGCTAGGCTGGCTTCGGCCTTAGAGGCGTTCAGGCATAATCCCGCGGATGGTAGCTTCGCACCACCGGCCGCTCGGCCGAGTGCATGAACCAAATGTCCGAAACTGCGGTTCCTCTCGTACTGAGCAGTATTACTATCGCAACGACAAGCCATCAGTAGGGTAAAACTAACCTGTCTCACGACGGTCTAAACCCAGCTCACGTTCCCTTTTGATGGGTGAACAATCCAACGCTTGGCGAATTTTGCTTCGCAATGATAGGAAGAGCCGACATCGAAGGATCAAAAAGCAACGTCGCTATGAACGCTTGGCTGCCACAAGCCAGTTATCCCTGTGGTAACTTTTCTGGCACCTCTTGCTAAAAACTCTTTATACTAAAGGATCGATAGGCCGTGCTTTCGCAGTCCCTATGCGTACTGAACATCTGGATCAAGCCAGCTTTTGCCCTTTTGCTCCACGCGAGGTTTCTGTCCTCGCTGAGCTGGCCTTAGGACACCTGCGTTATTCTTTGACAGATGTACCGCCCCAGTCAAACTACCCGCCTGGCAGTGTCCTCGAACCGGATCACGCGGGAGTTTTACGGCGACGAGCGTTGCCGCCACGTCGCCACTCTGCACGCTTGGAACGAAACACCGTGCGCCCGCCGATAAATATCGACCGCACACCGCTTCCGCCCAACCGAGTAAGTAATGAAACAATGAAAGTAGTGGTTTTTCAGCGACGATCGCGCGAACGATCTCCCACTTATGCTACACCTCTCATGTCTCCTTACAATGCCAGACTAGAGTCAAGCTCAACAGGGTCTTCTTTCCCCGCTGATTCTCCCAAACCCGTTCCCTTGGCTGTGGTTTCGCTAGATAGTAGATAGGGACAGTTCCCTCCAACCTTCCCATGGCCCCACCGACGCTAGCGTCATATGGGCCGAATCATGAGACGGCTGCGGACTTTTAGCACTCTTGGCTTTTCACTGTTTGTCCGCAGGCGATTCTTGACTCTACAAATTCTTCTTATACTGTCCCAGCACTCTCCCCATTCTGGGGTTGCTTTGCTCCTTCTCTACAGACAACCACTGGAACACCTTCTTCGCCTCCCGCCCTGGACCCATCCTCGCACTCGAGCCCGCTCCTTATCTTGTGCCACTCGTGTGCGAACCGACTCAGCCGCCGAAAGTTAACCTCGGACGCGACGAGATCGCAGTAGTAAACCGGTCCCTCTTCTTCACGTTCGATCCCATCCATCATCTTTTTCCTCGGTTCCTCGTAGATCGGACAAGACCACAGAACGTGGTCCAAACTTTCGTCGTCTTCGCCGCAGTAACACTCGCTCGTCTCTTGCAGCTTCATCTCATGCAGTCTCTTTCTAAAGCATCCATGCCTCGTCAGGATCTGTGAAACTTGGTAGTCCGGTTCGACCCAAGTAGCCTTGAGCCTAGCCGCCACGCTAGGGAAGTATCGATGGAGCTCCCGGCCCTTAGACTCGGCCTCCCAACGCTGCTGCCAGCTCGAAACCGCCTCCTTCCAGATATTAGCTTTCCTCACTTTCAGTTCCCGCCCAGGCAGATGCCGGATGTCGTCGATTTCGCCAGCACGTCTAACCTCGAGGTCTGCCGGTAACACCCCTGCAAGAACTGGCAGGGCCGCGGTACTAGTGGACCTGTATGCCTTCGTCAGCAGAATCAAGGCCGGCCGTTGCGCCCTCAGCAAAGCGGTGCGGACCACGTATGTGGAGACACGCCGCCACCAGCAACCCGCCACGTATGTTATAATGGGGATAAATATCCCCTGGTACAAGACCTTAAGGGCCCTGTACCGCATGCCCCACGACGATGCCGAGACCCTCGACATCTTACCTAACCCTGCTGCCGCCCGCTCGCCGATGCTGCGGGCATGCTCCGCGAACGACAGACTCGCATCGATTACCACTCCCAAGCCCCTTGTTGAGCTAACGCTCCTCACCGACTCCCCATTTAGGCGAATGGTGGGCGGGCGGGCGGCTAGACCCCCCTTCAGAGTCACCGAAAATGACTTCAAAGGGGAGAAATCCAGCCGGTTCCGCACCCCCCAACCCGAGATGAGTCCCATGGCGCATGAGGCAGACGCCTCGATGCCGGCTCTTGAGTTAGCTTCGATGAGGAGCGTCACGTCATCCGCATAAGCCACCAACTTCACTCCGTCTGGGAATGGCAGCCGAAGCAAGTCGTCCATCAAGAGGTTCCACAGCGATAGACCTAAGACCGACCCCTGCGGACAACCCATGGTTGCGGTCTTCCACACGACCCCCCCACCGACAAAAAGCCCGACGCGTCGGTTGCAAAAGTACGCCGCCAGCATCCGAAAGATGTTTGGCGGGCACCCTGCACTCTTTGCCTTCAGGAGGATCATGGGCCACCACGCGTTGTCGAAAGCGCCCGAAATGTCCAGGAACACAGCCTGTACGTACCGTGCCGAGCTTTCGCTGACGGTGTCCAAGATGTCGTTAAGCGCCGTTAGCGTCGACCTACCCCGAGAGAACCCGTGCTGACTCGTCGAGACCGCCCGCGAAAGTGACGGGGCACACCGCAGCATGACCCGTTCCAGAATGTTACCTAGGACAGGTAGCAACGTGACCGGGCGATACGCTTTAGGATCGGATAGGTCCCTGTCATTGCCTTTCGGCAGGACAACGAGTCTTCCGTCCTTCCACGTTTCCGGAAACGTGCCCTCTTCCACACACTGCCCTATCATTCGCGTCAGCTCCGGACCAGCAGCCCGCCAGACGTACCTTACCATGTGGGACGTGATCCCATCGATTCCCGGAGCCGTGTTAGGGAGGTCCTTAACTATGTCTGCCAGATCCTTCAGCAACGGAGGCGGCGCATCCCTACCTGATGGTAAGCAGGCCGCCGCCAACCGGACACTACGATGGTACGGTGTGTCCCGCGCGACGTCATCGTCTGGGCAGAGAGCCCCGAGCAAACCCTGCATGGCACCCCGCACATCCGTCGTGTGCCCTCCTGCCAGAGCTACTCCTGTTATCACGTTTGGCGGCGGCCTGAACCGCCCACTGGCAGCCCTGTAGGCTAGACCCCATGGGTCCACATTCCCCGATTCGGCCATTTTCCTGAAAAACTCCAACTGCGCCCCCTCCATCGCTACCCTGTATTTACTGCGGCGTTCATAAAAAACCTTGCGTAGTTCATCTTCTAAAATGCCTTTCACTTTTCTTGCCCTTTGCCACTCTTTCCTCGCCTTGTTTTGACTTTTACGCAAGGTCTCCAATTTTGGAGACCACCATTCATACCCTCTCGCTTTCTTTCCCTCACCTCTCGTTCCCATGCATTCCTCAGCTGTTTGCACGATTACGCGCGTAAACTGCTTACATACATCAGAAGCGGGCCTCGTCCATTTAATCCCACCTACACGCTCGTGGATCTTAGCTTGAAATCGGTCCCAGTCGACCCCACGGTCCCGAAACCGCCTCGGCACTTCCGACGGCCCAGCCGGCGGAGCGGGCTCGATGTCTTCTGTGCCACGCACCCGAAACGTGATCAGCCTGTGGTCGCTGCTGCTGCTGTCCTCGCGCACTCCCCAGTCCGCCACCCGGACTCCTGCTGGAGAATGTGACGTCGATATTTGACTCCCCGTTGGCGGTCAGGAATGTTGACGGTTGTCCTGCGACGTTATGTATAACAAGATTTCTCGCCAACAGGAAGTCCTCCATCGCTTGACGTCGCGCCGTCACCTGTGCTCCTCTTCCTAAATAGTTTATTTATTTATTTATTTAATTCTTCATGTACAGTTGCACAAAGGCGGACTTAATGCCATAAGGCATTCTCTACCAGTCAACCTTAGGGTGATGCAGAAACAAATCGTGGTAGATGCACATGTAAAAGGTGTAAATAAATTTGGGATACGTACGAAATAAAAAAAAATACATTCAAATACATAACATACACAAATATATATATATATATACAAATATATATATATAAATAAATACATAAAGACTTCTGATAGATAGTAGGAACGGCTAGCCAGGTTAACTATTGAGAACAGAAGGGATTTTAATTTATAATATATACCGCTAAATTGATTCTGCCACAGTTTGTTTAAGAAAGTGGTCACGAATCTTCTTTTTAAATAAATAGCGGCTCGATGCCATCCTGATCTCAGTAGGAAGCGAATTCCAGAGAAGTATAGATTGGACAAAGAAGGTAGAGTGAAGAAAGTCAGAGCGGTGGGAAGGGCAGAGTAGAAGTCGATTGTGAGAAGAACGAAGACATTTAGAGTGGTTAGAAGACAAGAATTTGAAGTGAGAAGTTAAGTAAGAAGGACAGTTAGGAGAGTAAAGTAGAGAAAACAGATACGTCAGGGCCCGCACACAACGGCGCTGTCTTATAGGCAACCATTTTAACAATGACCTGTGAGCGGAAACGTGGTCATATTTCCGAGTGTTGAAAACGAATCGAATGCAGTTATTCAGAAGCCGGTCCAGTTTGTTGAGGAGATCTGCATTCAGGTCATAGTAACACACATCACCATAGTCAATTATGGGAAATATTAAGGATTGCACCAGCATTGCCTTCGTAGTAGATGGTAAGAAATTTTTAAGGCGATACAGTACCCGTAAGGTTCCTGTTACTCTTTGGTTGACATTTGCAACCTGTGCCTGCCAGCCCAGCGTAGAATCGATGAGTAAACCGAGATCCTTCACACTAGAGCTAAATGGAATGACTGCACCGTCGAAAATAACTGGTGGAATGATGACGCCACTCAGCTTGTGGATAACGCGATGACTGCCCAATATCAATGCTTGGCACTTACATGGGTTTACAGCCACACCAAAAGCCATTGACCAATTTTTAATAGCGTTAAGATCTCGATTCACTCTGCCGACAGCATCGGAGATATCATCCACGCTGGACTGGGAGTACAGCTGCAAGTCATCAGCGTAAAGATGATACGAACACTGAAGATTATAAGTGATGAGATTAATAAAAATTGAAAAAAGAAGAGGAGAAAGAATACCGCCTTGTGGGACGCCACATGCCAGTTTGCTCCATGTTGAAGAGGAGTCCCCAACACGGACCGACTGCTGACGGTCCCGAAGGTAAGATGAAAACCAGTCCAACGCTTGTTGAGAGATCATAAGATAGGACAGGATAGAGGAAAGGATATCGTGATTGACGGCGTTGAAGGCATTAGAAAAGTCAATTAATACCAAAACAGTAAGTTTGGAGTCTTCCATACCTGACCTAACATCGCCAATCACTTTGAGGAGAGTGGAAACCGTGCTGTGCCCAGGTCTGAATCCAGATTGAAAACGGCTAAGGAGATTGTTTTCATAAATGAAGGCCGACAACTGCTTATGGACACAGGCCTCTAGGGCTTTGGATAGAAAAGGAAGGATAGAAATTGGGCGGAAGTGGTTAGGGAGAGAGGGATTAGGGATCTTAGGTAAAGGCCGAACGAGGGCTTTCTTCCATAAACATGGAAAGGCCCCGGCGTCCAGTGAGGAGTTAATGATGTGGGTAATGACTGGGAAAAGTTGATCGAGGATGAGGACGACCATCCGGCGGCTGATACCATCGCAGCCCACTGCCTTAGATTTAATGGAGAGGATAATCTTTTTAATGTCTCCACAAGCGATTGGAGAAAAGGAAAAATAATCTATATCAGGACGCGTTAGACCAGTGATATAGTTATTGGTGTCACGCTGAGTTAGATGATCGAGATTAGAAGAGGTGGAGAAATGATTGTTCAGGTCATCTAACCCAACAGAACTTGGAAGGTCTAAATGTCGCGTTTTGCCGATACCAAGAGTCCCAAGGAACTTCCAGATATCGGCAGCCGAAGTTGAAGAGATATTATTGTGAATATAACGGCGTTTAGCGTTGCGTATCATCTGGTTACACCGATTTCTGGCATATTTGAAAGATGCCCAATTTTCGTCTGTACGGTCTCTCTTGAAAATACGAAAAGCACGGTTTCTGCGCCTCATAGCCATCGTTATACCCCTTGTCATCCACGGTGCTGGTAACCGTTTTAATTTAATTTTCCTTACAGGAGCGTGTGTGTCAAACAGCTTTGTTACCTCCTGGTTGAAGAAAGACACCTTATCATCCAGCGTTTTAGCTTGTAACAATGGCTCCCAGCAAATATTTACCGCATCTTTTTGCAGTTTCTCTACATCTAAACGGGCAAAGCTGCGCATTGAGAGGATTTTAGGTTTGGGTTTAGGAGGTTTCACTTTGTATATTAAATAAATAAGGTCATGATGGGAGAAACCGGAGGCATCAAATTGACCGTGGGAAGATACGAGAGGAAGTTTGGAGACAAGGATTAGGTCAAGCCATGTGTCTTCACCAGCCACATTGTGGTGCGTGGCTTGTAATGGCAAAACGTGTAGGCTGGCAGACTCCACGAGGTATTTTAGTTTTCGGGACCGATGGGAATCCAGGAAAAGGAGATTTGTGTTGAAATCGCCCATGATGATGTGGTGTGCATACTCCGACCCTAAAGATTCAAGAACCGATTCGAATTCAGTGAAATAGTCAGATCCTGGAGGGCAATAAACCACACCTAGTGCAATCTTAGCCCCACTAACACAAACCTCGAGGAAAAGAAATTCAGCAGAGGCATTGAGATTGGCAGAAGAAGTAGCAACTATTTTGTAGTGAAAGTCACTGCGTAAATACACAGCTACCCCACCCCCTCGCCTATTCACACGATCATTGCGAATGAGAACAAAACCAGGGAGGGGGTAGGTTGTTGAAGGAAGATGAGGTTTGAGCCAGGTTTCAGAAATCAGAATGGCATGAACATTGCTATTAGAGAAAACTTCGTGAAGCTCACTATAATGGCTTGGCAAACTTTGAGCATTTATATGGCAGACATTAAGCTGCCTATTAAGAGAATGACAAAATTTGTTACGCAAAGTGTCACCAAGTGTATCACCAAGAGAACAAAAGCTTGCATCCGATGAATAACTGGAGTTAATGGCAGAACAAAAAGATTCATTATCAGAAGACATATACAAAATATATAAATAAAATAATAACAAACTAAAAATAAATATTTAAGTTAATATTACTGCAAATTTATTAATCTGCACCACCCGCCAGCTTAACAATACCGCGAGACACGTTAATCAAAACAAAAGAAAACTCATCCAAACAATAGACAAAACACTTTATAGAAAGAAACTATGAGCACACTCAATTTTGGAAAATACTAAGTAGGTACTTTGAAGTAGCATGACAATTAAATCAAAGTACTGCTACTAAGTCAAGAACTAAATATTACATAAAACAAAGCACTTAAATGTTTGGGTAACGGAACGCAACTGACGTTCTTGAACGTTCTGTCAGCTGTCACTGTAAAGTGACAGCTGACGGATGACAGAAAGTGACACAAGCAACAAGCCCACAAGAGTGATTATTTCCCAAAACACTAAAGCAGGGTAAACGCTTAATATTAATTTAAAGTTACAATTACTACAAAAGCGAGGGTAAAATTGTGACACTGTTACTGGAGGGTATTTAGCTAGTACAAAGAAAGCGTTACATGCCTGATACCATATCATCAGAATAAGAAAGCATAATAATTATTTAACCAAAACTGTGGTAAGTAGTTAATATGAGTGTGCTACTTATCGTAAAGTCAAGGCAGCCAGTAACATATTACTATTTCCGGCTCTTTTCAGTCGCAGGCCCAGTCGCGTTTCTACCCGCTGACGACGACACACTCTGCAACTTTGGGAATTTGCCGATCAAAGACGCCAGCTCCTCCCCGGTTGTTATTTTATGGCGAGTGCCGTCCGGAGTCTTGATGCAAATGACCCCGTCCTGAGTCCAACAGGATCTCATCCCAAAGTGTAACCTCGCTTTACTAAAGGTGGATTGCCTGGTCCTTGTCAGGAACTCCCTGACTGTTATAGAGGACCCCTTCAAACCCGTCTTCGCTCTCCAGACGTTCTGCCTGTCCTCGGTACTAGAGAACCGAACGAGAATGGGCCGGTGATGGTCCTTGTTGAGCGCCCCAAGCCGATGGCAGACTGTGATTGAACTTGCATTTAAACTTTTTAGTCCAAGCCTGTTGTTTAGCATGTCAACTATGACAGCTTTGCAATCCTCACTGTCTGCATCAGGAACTCCAAGGAAGACCAGAGCTTTTTGTCGGTGCCTAGTCTCCAACACATCTAGCTGCTTGGCACACTCAGCTATTTGTTGCCGCAGAAGACCCAGCATGGAGAATATGAGCTCTCTGAAAGTGCGAAACTCCTCAGCAACTTTTGCCACTGTGTCCTTGGCTGGTCCGGCACCCTGGATTTGTGCTTCCAGGTCACCCATCTTCCTCATGAATGCATCTTCAAGCCCTTTCTGTGCTAAGAGGATCTCTGACAGTTGTGACATTGTTTTGTGACTAGTTTGTGATGTGATACTAGTGATGAAGTGCAGGTAAACAGCTGGCAGGTGGTATTTTATTTATATATTGTCACATTAAATGTGCTACCAAAGTTAATCACAACTTATAACAATGATTTGGCCCGAAATATAACCAAAACTTTGTGAATAACTAATTATTATTAATTTATTAAATTTCCGAATTGCGAGACACGTCTTTCTTCAAAAATTACATATTTTTTTTTTAAATGTAAAATAAATATTATAATACAACTAATCCCACTTGTTCTGTCAGTATTTCATGATTAAAACGATAACTTAATAGCCTGTTTGTAACTTATTATTTCCTGGGATTAGACCAAAAAAGTAAATAACTGATACGGAATGAAGCACCAAAATGACAAAAATGTTTACCTCTTAGACTTCTTGAATAGTTCCGGGGGAGACTGTGCCACAACGGGGAGTGCGCGTTGGTGTCCGCACCCACCAGCACTGCACGACTCCGGAGTGCGTTGAAAACTAAGTCCAAGTGCTTGAGGTGCCGCTCGATGTCGTGCGAGTACTGGAAGTAGGCGCTGACCAAGTACAGGCTGCTTCTTCCCCGGGCCACGTGACACACTGCGCAGTGGGCATTTGAAAGATGCGGCAGCAGGCTGCACTGGACATCCTGTCGGGGCACGTATAGGGCCGCCTTTGCACCCGAGCCAACCCAGACAAATGATGTGGTGCTGTCGGGTTGTGGTGCGGAGTAGGGCTCCTGCACCAGCACCACATCGAGTCCTAGCTCAGCCGCCAGAGCCGGAATTTCTAGGGTCGCCACTGCTGACCCTGCTGCGTTTATTTGTCCAACCCTGAGCGGCCTATCCATAATTTATTGCCTGGATGGCCCGTTCCTCTGCGTGCTGACGTGCGGGGCACTCCCTCGCGTTCGTTTTGTGCAATGCTGCGCCCTTCTGCTTGAGCTTCTTACAAGTTGCGCAGCACTGCACCGACGCCTCACACTCGGTGTGCTTGTGGCCATCCTCGCCGCATCGCCCGCACGTCATCGTCTTGGCCCTGCAATACTTCTCGGGGTGCCCCATCTGCTGACATCTATTGCAGCACGTTACCCCGACATAATCTTGGACCTCAATGAGGTCCCACCCGATGTACACACTGTCCAGTTTCAAAAGGTCTTGCCGCATTTCGGGCGAGACCTCGCAGATCCACGTGCACCTGCCGCCAGTCCTCCACGTACGCTGGTACATCTTCTTAATATTCGTTTTGATGCTTTCTGGGGTCCATCGTGGGTCTTCCTCGAAGTTTTGGTCCTTCATCTTTACGACCATGTCCTCGTAGCTGGTGTTTATGTCAAAGCCTGCCAGGGACATGACCGGCCGTCGGGCCACCGTTGTCGCCGCGCGCAAGGTAGCAGGCAGCGCCTTGCGCACCTTCTCGGCGGCCCTTTCTGAGGTAGTCTGGATGACCACTCCGGCGTTCCCCACCTTGCGGACCCCATGAATTTGTACCTTCAGCGAGGATGGATCCATCGCCGAACGTAGGACCTTCTTTGTGTCTTCCGCTGTTTTGATAATTTCCTTCTGGTCCTCTGCCGGGTATATTGCCACGGTCGGTCCTGGGCACGGGGGTATCGGCACCGGCTGCGACTTCTTCCCAAGCTTGAGCGCCGCTGCGTACGGCGCCATTGGTGGTCCCCTCATGGCGGCTGGTATATGCGCCGGTTGAACTGGCGCAGTCTTCTGCGCCGCCAGGCGCACGACCAGGTGCGTTATAATAGCGCTGAGCCGCTCTGTGTGGCAGGCAATGGCGGCGATCTCGTCCTTGTTTAATTTTGAGGACTTTGCCCGCACCGCTTCCATAATGCCTTTCGTATGGTTGGTAGCCATACTTGCCAACCTTGTCGGGGTCGCGTCCTCCTCCACGTCCAAGTCTCCTTCCGTCGCAGCCGGTGTGGGCGGGAGCGCTTGCTGGGTCCTTTCTTCCCGGTCCTCCTCCTGAGCCCGTCGCGCCTGCACGCGTCTGCGTACGGCCTCTTGCACCTCTTCGGGTGAGGAGAGCATCCTCTTTGCCGCTGCCGTGGCCGTTGTCGTCGCCGTAGTTTCTGCTTCACTGCTCACCTGCCCCGAGCTAAAGCGACTGGGTGGCGTTCTCGTTAGGGGCCTTCTCGGGGTGAACCCTGTCGCGTGGCACGATTCGCGGCGGAGTTCTTCTAGGGCCTGCAGCTCCTCCTCCCTTCGGCGCACTTCTCGCATTATGAGCTCCTCGGTGGGATCGACGTCCTGCTCCATGACCAGGCCTTTTTGGTCCGCAATGGCTTAGCGCCGGTTTCCCTGTACCGTTCGTGTACCTGTCTGTGTCAAGAACAATGGGGATACAAATGAACTGGTACTTACCACGGTCCTTGTCTCACCAGCAATCACAAACACAGCACAACACAGCAAACACAAAAGCACAGATAAAATATAAAACAAAGGTTAAAAGTAAAAGCGTCTAAATCGCAAGTGTCACTGTCACTGTCACTTGAGCTAACCGGGGGGGGGACGGGGGGGGTCAATGACGCGCACGCTCCGCCCACATTCGCACCGTCTCACTCACAATCCAAAATGGCCGCGGGGCCTTACGGAATATTCCCTAGGAAGAAACGAGAGGGACCGACTTTCGCGTTCGACCAATCACAATTTTCCTTAGCGAATTTTACTTCACGCGGTCTCCGCACGTCTGCACGCAACGATGACCGGAGGCGCAGTAGATAGGGACAGTGGGAATCTCGTTAATCCATTCATGCGCGTCACTAATTAGATGACGAGGCATTTGGCTATTTTGACAGCCGAGTCATGTGCCTTAGTCCTTAATGACGCAGATTATAATCATTATGGATAAGTGACGGGACACCCACTGTCCCCACACCGTCACTCGACTCGCGGCCATTTCACCGGTGGGTCACGGAGGGTTGATTGGTACAATACTAAAGAAAGGCGGAACACACTCGCACGCTAGGACACGAGTGGGTGGGTATAATCAACCCTGGGCCCGGTGTCGCCCACATCCACAGGAAACTCAGTCGCTGGAACTCGGCTCAGCCTTTGAGATTGGTCATGCGGTTGAACCGTGACCAGTTCATGTGCGAACCTCTAAGCACCAGTGAGGGCAACAGAGAGAACAGACCTTCATCCAGCCCAAGGAATCTCTTCATCTCCTTATAGGAGGCGAGACTCCTCCCCTGCGCCAGGACAGTGTGCAGGAGGTAGCAATGACGTTTGAGCTAGGAAGCCCGAGTATATCAGCTACCCGCTCAACTAACTCCACGTGATTCCCGTACTTATTACGTTTCTCACGATGGAGGTCGTCAAGCGGCCGCTGACCCGAGACAACCTGCGCGTCCACTATCACTCCCACACCCTCCCTGACAGCAATGATGTCGGGCTTTCGAAGACCATCCGCGGTCTTTATCCTCGGCTCCTTCACCACCTTCCACCCTTTCCCTGTCATGGCAGAACTGACGACGTCCGCAATGCAATTATGGCGCTCGATCCGTCCTCCATGCGTTCTGTGACACACCTGAATGGTGTGTGCCGTTGTCTCCCTAACCATGCAACATGCACGGCAGTTCAACTTCGACACATCACCACCCCTGCGCCCCCTCGAATTGCGCACGCGCGATGGTAGCGCGTTAATGTGGGTGTGCACAGCCTGCACGAAGTCACGGCCCGTTACCTCCATGCTACGGACCCTAATCCACTTCGTGGACGCGGGTACCCGTGGTGACTCCCTAAGCTCCTGTCCATCCACGGAAGCATGCAAACGGTTACGCCAATACATCGCGGTCGTCCGCTCTCCAGTACTCGGGTGCTCAGCAGTGAACTTCCTCAGTTGCCTGTCTGCCCACGCCAGCTTTTTCCGGATTTTATCCGATCGAGCGGCAGCTCTGGCCACCGACCACTTCGATGAAGCCATGCGCCCGAACCTCTTGTGAATGAGGTCCGGAACGCACGTCCTCAGCGAGGGCAGCGCCAGGCCACCGTCCGATGTAGCTGCGTGGAAGTAACCAACAGGCACATCCTTCGGAAGTCTGAGCCAAGACCGCACGGCCGTCCGGATCTGTACGTCGAGCATTCTTAGCCTCTCGTCCGTGATAGTTCCTAGCACCAACCCGTGCAGGAATCTCGGAACGAGATGCGTCCTTACTATCTCAAGCCTTTGTTGAGGTTTCAGGGGGGCCCTTTTGATGTTATTCAGGGCCTCTTTGATATCATGCTCTAACGTCACGCATCCAGTCGCCTTGAAATCAACGCCCAGATAACGCCAACGTTCCACGCAAGACACCTTTTTTTTTTTTCGGGGGGAAATCCTCATGGACTTCCTCCGCCTGGGGAGAGGCGGAGGGGCATGCCGGACTCTTACCGGCTAAAACTCCCCGGTGTCTCCTCCTCGCACGTGCACGTGGGGCCCCGGGAATCCAAATTCTTCCGCAGCCCCACGCTGGTGCTGGCCCGGTTGTCCGGGCCTCCTCTCGTGCACGGGGTAGTGAGGTGTAAGACTACCCCGTGCTCCGCCTCGGAGGCGCGCGCCGACACCCGCGCGCGCCTACGCCTCGGGTCCAGCGGTTAGGGGGCGGGGACTTCCCCAAGTCCCTCGCCCCTGGACCCATTCATGGGGGGCGGAAAAGGGCGTTGTCCGCCCTTCTCCTGCGCCCGGTGCGCCTTCTGCGGCCGGGGAAGAGAGACGAGATCTCCCTCTCCCGTTCCGCAGTCTCCTTCTGCGACATCACGTCCTCGCAGAAGGACACCACCGCGTCCCACGACTCTGCGCTACCGACCATACTCTGCACTACGGCCGGCAGCGACAGATCGCCTCCTACTTCATTTGTGAGGACACGGCGCTGCTCCTCCCAAGCTACACACTCAGCGAGCGTGTGTTGCGCCGTGTCCTCCCCGCAATGGACGCAGTGGTGGCACCGAGCGTCCGGCTCCCTGCCCATGCGACACAGGTACTTGCCGAAGCACCCATGCCCCGACAGCACCTGCGTCACCCTAAACGACAGGGAACCGTGCCTTCTCCCGAGCCAGTCGTTGAGTACCGGCCGGATCGCCTCGACGGTAGCGAGGCCGGCGGCAGGGCGCAGAAGCCTTTGCCGCCATTCCGCCACCAGGACCTGACGGAGCTCTCCTCGGCGCAGCTCGATCTGCCGCTGCACCGGCGTCGAGCCCCGCGCCCGCTCTTCCTCGCGCCATCGGTACAATGACGCGAGTACTTTCGCCTCCAGGTCCCAGGGCGGGGATCCGGCCAGGACACAAGCTGCCTCGTAGGAAATCGTGCGGTACCCGCGGGCGACTCTGACGGCCATCGCCCTCTGCGGCTTTCGCAGAATGGCGAGAGTGCTGGCCGTCAGGTCTAGCGCCCAAACGGGAGCCCCGTAAAGGGCTATAGACCGCACGATTCCCACGTACAACCGCCTACAGGCGGCGCTCGGGCCCCCCATGTTGGGAAGCAACGTTGAAAGCGCGCCCGCCGCGCCCATCAGCTTGGGCGCTAGCCGCCGGAAGTGAGGCCCGAATTCCCACCGGCTGTCGAGCACCAATCCCAGGTACTTCATGGTGTACCCGACAGCTATCCGAGCCCCACCGACCACAATGTGTGATCCCGGCGCCGGCGCCCGTCGGGGGCCATGGAACACTATGGCCTCCGACTTGTTTAGGGCCACCTCCAGGCCCAGGCGCCGGATGCGGTTCACCACCTGTGACACCGCAGCCGTGGCTATCAACGTCGCTTCCCTAAGTGAGCTCCCCCGGGCAGTGACAAGCGTGTCGTCCGCATAACACGTCAGGTCTGCACCCGACGGGAGCTCACCTCTCAGCACCCAGTCGTATCCGATGTTCCACAGGAGTGGTCCCAAGACCGATCCCTGCGGAACACCGCACGACATGAAGTGCCGAGTAGCACCGTCACGTCCCCGATAGGTGACGCATCTGTCCTCCAGATAAGCCCCTACTGTACGGCGGAGGTAGGGAGGCACGCGATGGTATTTCAGCGCCTCCCGAATGCAGCTCCAGGGTAGGGTGTTGAATGCGTTGGAGATGTCTAAAGACACCGCCAACACCACCCCACCCCGGGACACCGTCTCCTCCGCCAGGGCCCTCACGCGCATGATTGCGTCTATGGTGGAGCGCCCCCGACGAAAACCGAACTGGTTCTCGTCCAGGTCCGGCCCCTCTCTGCACAAGTGGCTGACGAGGCGATCCGCGATAATCCGCTCGAACAGTTTGCCCGCCTCGTCAAGCAGCACTATGGGCCGATACGCGGACGGCGAGTCCGCAGGGCGCCCCTCCTTTCTGAGCAGGACCAGCCTCCCCTCCTTCCATACGCCGGGAAACTGACCCCGCTCGAGACATGCCGTGAAGAGCCCCCTCAGCTGGGGCTCTAGCTCCTTCAGAGCCAAGACGAGAGCTCGGCCAGGAACTCCGTCGGGTCCGGGCGCTGTGCTCTTCGCCCGGAGTCGCGACACGGCCGCTCTCGTCTCCTCTTGCGTCACCTCGGGGACATCGGTGCTCTCCTCTTCCGGAGAGTCTGTGGCTGAGGGCGATGCCATCGGCGGGGGAACATGTCCCACTCGCACAGGGAAGAGGGTCTTCACCACCACCTCCAGCAGCTGGGGCTGCATGGTCTGCGTCAGTGGGGGCGCCCAGGGACGCAACTTGCCCCTTACCCAGCGGTAGGGACGCCCCCACGGGTCCCGATCTAGGGACCCCAGCAGCTCCTCCCTGGCACGCGACTTTGAGTCGCCAATGGCCAGCCACAGAGTCTCCTTGGACGCGCGGTACACCTCATACAGCGCGTCCTCCTCGGCGGAATCCCGTCGACGCCGTCTGCGGTATCGGGCGTACCGGCGGCGGGCCGCAACGCATGCCACGCGCAATTGCGCGATCTCGGCGGTCCACCAGTACACCCGGCGCCTTGCGGACTGTTGGCGGACACGGGGCATGGACGCGTCGCAGATCTGCGTCATCGCCCCGCGAAACCGCAGCGCCACCGCCTCGACGTCGACGGGGCCGTCCGTCGCCGACTCCCAGGTCCAGGACTGGACTAAGGCTGCTTCCTCGAGTAGTTCCCTGTCGATGCGCTTAAGCGCCCAACGCGGGCCGTCGTTGATCGGGGTTGTTGGATGGCGGCCGCCCGTGGTCTGGGCAGAGACGTCGAACCGGATATACCGGTGGTCCGATAGCGTCTCCACCTCCACAACGACACGCCAGTCGCGGACCCGGCCGGCGACAGAGGGGCTAGCGAACGAAACGTCCACTATCGACCCGCCCCGCTGTCGCACGACTTGGCGTTGAGATCCCCGAGCACAAGAACGGGACGAGGGTGGTAGCGGCTTACGACGGCGCCCAACTCGACAAGGAAACCCTCAAAGTCGGCGAGACTCTTGTTGGGGGAGAAGTACGCCCCCACAATGACGATGCCGCCCGAGACCGCAGCAACCCAGCCACGGCCCCTAGACGGGTCGATCAGAGTCTCGCCAATAATGGCCACCAAACCGTCAGCGCACCCCAGCCAGTTTTCACGGGCGGGGATGAGGTACGGCTCGGCGACCACAGCCACGTCAATCGACCACTCTGCCATGCTCTGGAGCAAAAGATCCTGAGCTCTGGCACAGTGGTTGATGTTGCCCTGGAGGAAATGTTTTTGTGCCATTACTGACACTCCATTCCCTCGGCAACAGTCCTGTGCCGGGAGTCGGCCGCGGAGCTACTAGCCTGCGGGGGAGGCGAGGTTTCCCCGGCAGGCTTAGAGCCCCCCTTCTTTTTCTTTTGCGCCTTGCTGGCAGGCGCGCCACAGGCCCCTCCGCCCGCTAGGTGTCCCGCTGGCTTCCCCGCAACTGAACACAAGATGCAGTTGGGGGCCGCGGAACACTGGGCCGCCTTGTGGCCGGGCTGACCGCAGCGATAGCACAGATCGCTACGGTCGACCTCGGCGGTGCACCTTGCCCGGACGTGCCCCTTTTCCAGGCACCGGAAGCACCGCAGAGCCCGGGGCTGCAGGAGTTTTACTCCCGCTGCAACCCAGCCCACCAGCAATTCGCCCCTGTCGGCGATCTTCTTCGCCGATGCCACAGGGCACCGAACCCAGACCACGCCGAGTCCAGTGGCATCGGCGCGTATTTCGCCGACCCGCACGCTGTCCGGCGGACACTCGCCGCTTCGGGCAACGGCCGCCACCACCTCCTCTGAGGTCACCGAGTCATCCAGATCAGTGATCCGCACCATTGCGGTTTTCACCGGTCTGGAGACCCGGACGTCCTCAGGGTTGAGGACTTCCCTCATCTTGGCGGCCAGAGCGTCCGCCTTTTCCACGCTGCCGCTTGCAGCGCCAGCCACCTCGAACAGCCGCGCACCCGTGGCAGCCTGCCTGACGGTGACGGACTGAAGACCAAGATCCGACAATCTGATCTTGGCCTTGGCCTCCGCAATGACCGACCGGTAAGTCACACCGCGCTCCGCAGCCCCGGGCTGTAGCGTGAGCGCCACAGCTTCAGAGCGCGGGGTATGCACGGCATGCACGGCCGGCCCCTTGCGTCCGCCTTTCTCAGTCCGCCCCACAGGCCGCGCAACCGTATTTGCGGTACGGCTGGAGCACGCAAGACACCTGCCGCAACCATCGCTTGCCCACCTTAAAGGTGCGCTCACTCAGGTAGTGCAGCTTCTTGCGCTTTCCGTCAGGTATCATCGACAGCACGGCGCTTTTGGCATGGCTGACGAAGAGGCCCATTGATTTCCCATCGCTCCACACACTGTCAATGCTACTCTCGAGCTCGAGAGCAGCACCAGGTCATCGGCGTAGGCCAGGGCGGATACACGCTCCGCTTCTAGCCCGTAACCGACTCCCCTCGGTAGAGACGCTAAAATCACATCCATTGCCATGTTGAAGAGCACTGGAGACAATGGGTCTCCCTGGCGAACTCCCTGACCAACCCTTGCAGGTTCGCTACGGGCTCCATTGACCACCAAGACAGTCTTGGAGGTCGCATACAGCCTCGCAACGTAGCTGCAGAACCCATCCGGCAGGCCTCTTTCCCTCAGCAGTCCGACTAGGGCCGCATGCGACACCGTATCGAACGCCTTGGCAAAGTCTAGCACAGCCACATGGCATTCCCGCAGCTTCTTTCTGCAGTCCTCTAGCACGGCGTCTAGCACCCCCGAGTTCTCGAGAGTGCCATCGGCACACACAAAGCCACGCTGACGTGCATCGGGAGGGCAACATGCTTCGAGTCTCCGTGCCAATACAGACAGAGTGCATGTGCCTGAGAGGCACCGAGGCGATCGAAATCGGTCGGTACTCCGCAGGACACGCAGGCTTCTCCGTCTTTGGCACGAAGACCGTGCGGCAGTGCTTGAGTTGTTCAGGGACCTCGTCAGCCATCATCTAAGCCGTGAACATTTCCGCCTGAGTATCCGCCGGTACTGCATTCCAAGGCCCTGGGAGAATTCCGTCAGGGCCCGGAGCAGATCTGTTGTCCACCAATCCCGTCCGGCATGCCTTTACCTCGTCGGAAGTGAAAGGCATCCACAGCTGCGTATAGTCGCGGCCACCCCCGTACTGATCCAAACGCCGTAAGGCGTCAAGACTTTCCGGCGTGGGACCCGGAGCTTCGGACACCGCCTCCATCACTGGTCGCCAATAGGCTTCCAGCTCCGCGAGGCTATGTCTTACACCCCGGCACTGGCCATCGATGACCTCAGCAGCTGCTCGTGAACGACAAACCTTATACAGCTCCTGCACTCTCGCGTACTCTATTCTTCGCCGCTTGCGAGTTGATAGCTTGGTGGTCTCCTCGGTCTGATTCCGCTGTCTCCTATGTCTCCTTCCCTTACCGCCGCACTTCGCCTTCCTCGTTTCCGCACCTCGCAAGAGGTCTTCCACGATTCCGGCCCAGCGCGGCGCCTCGGGCGGACTCTTTTCACGCCGGCTTACGCGGTCCAGCGCGACTTCGGTGAGCATTCCCCGCGACTCAGGCAAACGCACCGACGAGGTAATGTCCACAGCACCACAATCCATCACCATCTGCTCATCTATGGGGTCGCTCCTTGGCCTATTTTCGGCCTCCCCTGTGCGGTCGGAAGGGCCTCCTCGGCCAGGCACGCTTGTACCAGACTTTTATAGGCCTCCTTCCGCCGATACCCTTTTATCGCATCAAGAGAGCGCCCCAATTGTGGCAACTCCTTGTGCAGGTCTTGATTGATGGATGTGGCACTGCTTCCACCCCTCACCAAACGCGCCTCCGTCCTCGCGAGTAGGTCCACCTCCTCATCGCGCCATCTCCGCTTCACCTGCGGCGGAGCAGCCTCCCTGTTGCTCTCGATAGGGTGGGCGCGCCGCTTGTGCACTCCCAACCCTATCTTAGTGCGAAAAAGCCGCAGACAAACTTCGCACTTCCACTCGCTGACCTCTCTACCCGGCGGGGCCGAGATTCCAGCGCCTGAGCAACGGCTTGTCGCATTCCCTGGCTCCTGTGGGAGGCCAGGGGGACGACTCGTAATATTTCCTTGTTCATCCATAGCGTTTCAAGTGTTTCCGTTGGTGGTTGGGCTGCTAACCCTTCCACCCGGTTTGCCTACAGCTATCGTTTCCCCCTGCCGAAGCTAGCTGTAGACTGGGGTAGCTCGAGGGGTAATTACGCCCCCAGCCCTGCTGGATTACGCCTATAAGATGGTAAGACGCCGCGTACCCCATGAAGAGGAATCCAGTCTAGATAAGCCTTACGTACCACGTCGTCCCGGCTGAGTGTCTACACGACAGGGCCGAGGTATCGTAGTTAAATTAAGGCAAACCCCGCTACACACCTCGAACTGTCTTAAGAGGGTCACACCATCGAGATGGTTCGCCGGTTAAGAGAGTCATAGTTACTCCCGCCGTTTACCTGCGCTTGCTTGAATTTCTTCACGTTGACATTCAGAGCACTGGGCAGAAATCACATTGCGTCAACACCCGCGAGGGCCATCGCAATGCTTTGTTTTAATTAGACAGTCGGATTCCCCTTGTCCGTGCCAGTTCTGAGCTGACCGTTGAACGGCGGTCGTACAGAACCGCGCCGATCGCGCACGATGTCGAAACCGACACGGCCTTACGGCTAGGAAGATCCGCGGAAGGCCGGAACGCGAGTCCGGATTCCGCCCTCGCGCCCCGAAAGACGCGAGAGCATCGACCAGGCCCGGCACCGGCCGCATCCGCTTCCCGTCCAAACCCGACACGCCCCGGTCCTCAGAGCCAATCCTTATTCCGAAGTTACGGATCCAATTTGCCGACTTCCCTTACCTACATTATTCTATCGACTAGAGGCTCTTCACCTTGGAGACCTGCTGCGGATATGGGTACGAACCGGCGCGACATCTCCACGTACATCCCTCACCTGAATTTTCAAGGTCCGCAGAGAGTATCCGGACACCGCCGCAAATGCGGTGCTCTTCGCGTTCCGAACCATATCTCCCTTCTATAGGATTCCATGGAACTCGAACGCTCAGGCAGAAAAGAAAACTCTTCCCGGACCTCTCGGCGGCGTCTTCAGGCCACTTTGGGTTACCCCGTCGAACACTCGCTGTAAAAACGAGGGAACGATTATTGAAACGGTTCCGCTGCCGGGTTCCGGAATAGGAACCGGATTCCCTTTCGCTCAAAGGGCGTTATTTATCATTATATACCATAATAAAATGACACATTATTGAAAAAAACACGCCACATCGACATAAGATTTCTCCTTGAGCTTAGGATCGACTGACTCGCGAGCAACTACTGTTCACGCGAAACCCTTCTCCACGTCAGTCCTCCAGGGCCTCGCTGGAGTATTTGCCGCCTGCCGGGAACGTTTTCGCGGCGACGTTATTATACGCAGGCAAAAAATAATAAGGCGCGTACCTCGTTAAAGCATCCGATAAAGAAAAACTAAGTTTAATTAAATTGTTAGAAAAAGATCGTCCACTGCAGATGGTATTCCGAAATTGGGATCTTTACGAGTATCCTGCTTTACCTAGGACTACAAAACATACCTGGTCTATCAAAACATCATCGCAAATAGAAAAACCCAGATATATTATTATTGGGTTACAAACAAACAGAAAAAATAGTGCAAGTTCTGACATGTCTCAGTTTGATCACTGTCATATACGAGACGTTAAAGTATACCTCAATTCAACATACTTGCCATATGAAAATTTAAACGTTAATTTTGCAAACAATAACATAGCTTTATTATATGAACAGTATACTCGATTTCAACAGTCGTACTATGGACGTCGCGCGGAACCCTTATTAAGTGAAAAACAATTCAAAGACTTAGCGCCACTATTCGTTATCGATTGCTCCAGACAAGCTGATAATCTAAAAGGAGGACCTGTTGTGGACGTCAGAGTGGAAATCGAAAGTGATTTAGACATACCTGATCTATTATGCAGTCGTTTAATATTGCCTTATATTAAACGACTGCATAATAGAGTACAGGCCGCTTAGCAGCACTGTTAAGAAAATATCATGAAATCGGATACTCTCATATTGGATGTACAAGGATTCAAGGATCTTTACAATAATTTTATAATAAAAGAATTGGCATTTGCTACTCAAAACTATACGCAGTCGTTTTTAATAAAACCTCCATATTTATTTAGACATCTAATAAGCGAAGAAAAGATTCAAGTTAAATGGATAGAAAAAAACCGAGGCATTTATTGGAGTGAAGACACATCGACTACAGAGAATTCCATCGTATGATCGTACCATATTTAAAAGATAAGAATATTATAGTTAAAGGTTCTGAGAAGGTGAAATGGGTTAAGGATCTATGTATGAATTGTAATGTATCGGAAGTTGATGAGAAATTGTGTCCTAATTTATCCAAATTGCATAAAAAATACTCCTGTGATGGAAAACTTAACTTGTGTTGTAATAAACATTCCAAACAGTGTGCTCTTCAAAACGTATTATGTATAAAAAAAAAATAAAGCTGTGACACAGTTTTTTGTAACTAATGTGGCTGTTAACGCATAATTAATGTTTCTTACTGGTTTATGTCCCAATAAATGATTTGAAATGATTTGATTTGATTTAGAGGAATAACTAACGGTGTTTATTAGTTTTAAGATAAAAAAATAAAACATTTTTAAATGAAAATATTGCGTTTATTTTATAATAACCCTATACGATTTACAGTTACGTTTATTCCTATTCTAAATATAAAAAACACAAAACCTTTACGTACCTTTATTATCATACATACTAAAACTTTCAAATATTGCGAATATTATCAATCACTATATTCTATTAACGATTTAGATATTTTCCTAACTAATGATTCAGTTTCATCCACTATAGGGTCCACCACCTCTTTAACTATGTACTGCGCACTTATAATTACATTTTCAGTTTCATTGTCACTGTCGCTGCCTAGCGAGTTATTGCACAGGTCAATTACTGATATTTTGATCAGTTTAATGCCTCGCCGCTGGTGCCTGCTCATCACGAATGACTGAGTAAAGTTGGGTTTGTTCACGGTGTCTTTACGCCTTGGTCTCGTCTTTTTTTCTTTTACTTTACCATTCGATTGGTGTTTTCACGATCGCATCGTAGCATCTCATTGAATTCTTCGTAAGGATCTTGAGCATACTGGCTAAAAACTATGTCTGATCCCAATCGCTATAACAATAAACATAACAAATCGTTAAATATTTAGATTGCATAAAACACCAAAATTTGTATGAAAATATAAAATAATTACTTACCGATGTCAAAATCAAAAATCAAAATCAAAATATTTTTATTTCAAGTAGGCCTTGTTAAGGCTCTTTTAAAACGTTAAATTTACTGACTCTACTGCAGGTTCCAAAATGTCATTCCAATGGAGAAGAACCGGCAAGAAACTCCAGAGGTTACTCTTTTAAAAAAAAGGTTAACATCAATGATACTAATACAATTAATTATAAATATCTACAAATATGCGACAACAGCGTAAATAGCAATGTAAAAGATAACATCCAAAATGGAAGAAAAATTTAATAGGATACGCAACAAAATTTACATTGTTGTCACATTTACAAAGGTCGCGTGTGCAAAAGAAAGAAAATAATAAAAAGAGACTAAACTCAATAAATAAAAAATAATAATAATAACTAATTAAGTAAGTAAATAGCTTTACATACAAAAGATATGTAGTCCTAACTAAACCCTAACAGGAATGTCAAGGCATGTCAAAAGGTTTCTAAGAATAGAGACCGTGGGGAAGCTAATCGAGAATTATTAAACAACATGACAAATGAATTAACGGACCGCCAGGGAGGCCACATGTGCAGAAGGTCCTAGATCCACGCGCTTTTATCCTCTACATAGTCACTAATTTTATAATAAGCCTTTCCTATCAGTTTGGATTTCACGCATGTTTTAAATTTTTTGTTGGTTAAATGAATTATACTCTCTGGTAATTTATTATAAAAGCGAATAGAATTCCCAAGGAAGGATTTAGTATTTGTTTTAGTTAGTCTAAACCTTGGGACTACTAGCTTATTTTTACTACGGGTGTTAATGTTGTGATAATCACTGTGGACACTAAAACTATCTAAATGATTACGAACGTACATTATATTTTCCATAATAAAAAGCGATGGCAGCGTGAGAATACCGATTTCTTTAAATTTCTCTCTAAGTGAATCGCGGGGGCCCATACAGTAAATGGCGCGAATTGCTCGTTTTTGCAAGATGAATATAGAATCTACATCGGCTGCAGAGCCCCATAGCAGAACGCCGTATGACATAATGCTGTGAAAATACGCGTAGTAAACTAATTTGGCCGTGGGGATATCCGTGAGCTGTCTAATTTTCCGTACTGCAAATGCAGCTGAACTTAACCTTTTCGACAATGCTTTGATATGAGCACCCCACTGTAACTTAGAGTCTATAGTCACACCAAGAAATACCGTTTCGTTAATTAATTCTAGTTTTTTACCATCAAGCATTAGGTTATGATCTAGATGAGATCGAACGTTCGGAAGTGAAAATTTTAAACATTTTGTTTTTGAAGCATTTAATAGCAAATTATTTGCTGAAAACCAATCCGACAACACGTTCAGCGCACTATTTAAATTGGAATAGTCATGCAATTTTCTATTAATTTTAAAAATAAGAGAGGTATCGTCTGCAAATAAAATTATATCTGTTAAATTAGACATTATGAAAGGCAGATCATTTATATAAGCTAGGAAAAGAAAGGGGCCTAAGATTGAACCCTGCGGCACGCCCATTCTTACTAAAGACCCAGGTGAAGTCACACCGTTAACGCCTACCTTTTGCTGTCTTGTTGACAAATATGACAATATTAGATCTAAAGATTGTCCTCGTAATCCGTAGTATTTTAATTTTAGGATTAGAGTGTTATGATCAACGCAATCAAAAGCCTTGGAGAGATCACAAAAAATGCCAATGGCATCTTGTGAACCCTCCCAAACTCCTAAAATGTGAGAGACTAGCTTAACCCCGGCGTCGGTCGTCGACCTTCCCTTAGTAAAACCAAATTGTTGCTCATGAAAAATATTATTCTTGCTAAAATGTGACATCATTTGGTCAAGGACCATTCTTTCAAATATTTTACTTAAAGCAGGAAGTACTGAAACTGGTCTATAGTTAGATGGATCATTCTTGCATCCAGATTTAAAAATAGGTATTACTTTACTGTGTTTCATTAAATCAGGAAAGGTGCCACTATCAACACAGTCATTAAAGATCTTGGCAAGAATAGGGGCAATAGTGTCAATAATGGATTGGAGTACTTTGACAGAAATTCCCCATAAATCTTCAGTGGTCTTTACTTTAAGCATACTAAATGTTTTCTTAACAATACTAGGAGATACATGAGAAAAATTAAAATTTGGAAAACTTTTATCAATAGATGTCGTTAATAATGATTCTGCTTTTGAAGAGGATGAGGAAAGAGACTTCGTTACCTCTACTGGTATATTTGAAAAAAATACTTCAAAAGCGTTAGCAACATCTGACTTGTCTGAAATTATTTTATTATTGATTTTCAAAGACAGGTCTGTATCTCTTTGAATACTATTCCCAGTTTCAGAATTGATGATCTTCCACACTGTTTTAATTTTATTATCAGATTCATCTATACGCCTGCTGATAAGTCTAGATTTGGCCGCTAAACACACTTTTTTAAATACTTTTGAATAATTTCTAACATAGTTAAGAAAATCAGGATTAGCGTTGAATGACTTTTCATCATAAAGACCGTAAAGAACGTCCCTACTTATTCTTATGCCTTTAGTAGCCCACTCATTAAATTTACGCTTAAAGTTGATTTTAACATCTTTTCGAGGACACGTTTTGTTAAACGATTCACGTACAATACCAAAGAGTGAATTATAATCTTTATTTGGAACTCCAGAAAAATAATATTTAGAATTAAGGGCTGCTGTAATATGATTTTTAAATGAATTTAGTTTATGATTTGTTAAGGGCCTAGTTGAAATAACTTTAGCTACAGGTAATTTACTTTTAGCTTTGATAGTAACTAATTGACCCATATGATCAGATCTTACACCGGGTATTAATCTAGAGTTTAGCACCGAACTATTTGAAAATATATTATCAATACAAGTAAGGGAAGTTGCAGTAATCCTCGTTGGTTCGTTGAAAATATAATTTAAATTAAATGACTTAAATAAAGATAAGAGTTTACATTTATCCGGCGAATCAATCAAAATATTAACATTAAAATCTCCACAAATATATAATGGTTTATTATTGCAGCATAATTTACTTAAAATTTCCTCCATAATAATTAAAAACGATAACAGGTTAGATGAGGGAGGCCTATAAACGCAAAGAACAATAAGAGATTCTATTTCCGCACATGCTACCTCACATATGCGGTCAACAGAGAAAGAAGAGATGTCTTGACGTTCCTTGAACTTAAAATAATCTTTACATAGAATCAGACACCCACCCCCCTCAGCTGAAAGTCTGCTGAACGCACTGGCAATCGCAAAGTTATTTACATTAAAATTCATCATATCTGGTTTAAGCCAAGATTCACAAAAACAAAGAATATCAATTGAATACTTGTCTACTAAAAGTTCAATATCAAGAATTTTGCTAGAAAAGCGATTTATATTCTGATGATACAGCAAAATGTTATCAGAGTGCTTCCCTATTGTCTGCGTTGAAAGTTTAAACAATCTACATTATGACTTAAATCTAAACTTAACCTATTCTGCGTTATATCTCCTATAACTGTGTTAATATTAAAAGCTATTAAACTAGCAACTAAAAATTTATATCTTCTAGGAAGATACATAGTTTCATGGGTTAATTGAAACCCAGTAATAAATTGATTAGTGTCAAAAAACACTAATTTGTCACTATGACAACAAGTAGACATGTACAATGTGTTATTTAAGTAATGTACATACTTATTGTGGTCGCTACTTAATGTGTTTGCATAAGGCAAAGCACACAACATAATTTTACCTAAATCTAATCCTAGCAAGGTGTCAATGCCATAAACAATGTCCTTCCTCTCTATGCCTAAACTATTACCTACTAATAAAACAATGTTTGTGTTTTTATTTAATTTCATATTTTTTATTTTAATTATTAGATTGTTGAAGTTAGAGTTAGGGTAGCAGTGATTTGTGACATTGTGAATGTTATTGTTATTTAACAATGAACCAAACCCTGTTCCTATTTGATCAGAAATTATAATGAACTTTTCTGAGTTAAAATTACTATCAATTGATGGCAGTGAGACCGTAGGTAAGGAAGGAACTTCTGGAGGCTCAGATGGTGTAACAGTGTTAGTACAGTTGCAAGAGAGATTGTTTGTCAGAGACTCATACCTCTCCGCATTGCCTTTGACTAGGTCTAATAGTTCACTAGCCTCTAACATACGCTGACTAAGTTGTTCCTCATTGGAAACATATTTAGTAAAGATATTTTTCAGCATATTCTCCTTGTAAACTATTTCTTTATATAATAATTGAGTGTCAGTATCATATTTTTCTCTACATTGATCCAATTCACTGGTATATAATTTTAATTGAGTTACCAAGTGAATGTGCTTTTTATGACTATTAATATTGTTTAATTTAAAGTTTTTTATTTTTCTTAAGGCCATATGGGCCTTCCTAATTAATTTACTACATCTTATGTATTTTTTTATCTTGTTATGACTTAATAAAGGACATTGTTTACTGACATCATCACCGGTAAGATCAATAACTACAGGCTGACAAACATCTGAGGCTGAGCAACCTACCAACTCATCATAAAGGCTCTGGGTGTTCGAGACCTGTTCATTAGTTTTTGCTGACTCTAATAACAATATTGAATTGTGGGCTTTACAAAGTTCATGCTCGAGTTCAGATATACGACTCAAGGCGCTTTCATGTGTCTCACTGCATTGTTGAAAAGAAGAAAGAACTTCTTGCAGGTGCTGGTGCCGGTCGAGTAGGTCCACATGTTCAATATGTAGTTCAGCCAGTTCGTTCTTGAGAGTGGTGTTCTTGTCGACTATGTTCTTCACTTCAACCTCGCTGTCATCTCTTTCCTGTAGCAGCTGCCTGCAGAGGGTTTTTGAAGACTCCAGCTCCTTTAAGGTGGCCCGAAGTTTGTCCTCCATGTCCCTTGCAGTTGCTCTGCGGGTCATCATACTCCTTTTCTTCAGTTATCAGTTATCTGAAACTTGAAATAGTACAGCTAAATATCTAGATACTGGAATCTAGTGGCAGGGAAAGCTAGCAGCAAAATAGTAAATTTAAATTAAACAAAATAAAATGTTGAAGTAAATATAGATTAAGGGATAGTTAGTAAATAAAATGAACATTAAAAGGGATACAAGACGATTATTTAGTCAATAGATTCTAAAATTATTTAAAGTTTTACAAGATAACTATTATAATAAGAAGGTAGGTAGGTAGAAATAGGAAAAAATAAGAATTTGCTTAATTTAAACAATTGCTATAAATTAATGATATGTGTTGTGACCTTGTAAACAAGGTTTTTGTCAAGTAAATAATGCAGTGTCTGATGTCTGGGGCGATTGATTAAGTCGTCGATTTTGCTTCCACAGTTCGTCAAACAAAAGGAGACAAAATATATGCCAGTGAGTAATGGACGTTGCTCATCGATGATGAGCTGTGTGATTAGATGGTGTGTTATGGTGTATAATGTCTGTAATTAACCATTAATTCAAAAGTTTGGGTACTTTCCTTGACTTATAAGTTTCAAAGTTCTCCAGTGACCGTTGACAGCTGATTTCTTCGACCAACTTTTTGCGATAAACTTTTACCAAACACTGCACTTGACTAGATACTTAACTTATTGACTAAACTATAGATAACTGACAACAATTTACACAATAATATCAGTATAAAACTATTATAAACTATTTTTCTAAATTTAAATTACGAGAGGTCGATTTTTGACGACTAGTTGGCTGTGTTGCCAACGCTAAAAAAAGTCATGTCATGTTGAATATAAAGTCCCCGTACAAGTACTTCAAGCGAACTATATTTGGTAAATGATTAAATGTAATGAATTTCTTATGTCAATATCTTCTAACCTTTATGTAATAAATGCATAAGACAACCAATCCTAATGTAAAAACACTAAAAAGCAATTTACAGTGGTTAGTTTCAAATGATTGTATTTTTGCTTATGCCCTTTGACTACCGAAAGTTGTTAACTAAGCATTACATGTATCCGAGTGATGAAATACATATACGCTCATATTACATCGTCATAAATATTGTTAGTAATAATATTCCTGCTACATGTCGCAACTTGATGTTAACCCGACAGCGATGAAGCAAAAAAAGGGTTATTATATTCATGATCAACAAATATTGTAAAGCTGAATAAATAAAACAATCAAGGTTTCTCACAATATCACATTTATTTATATTATGATAAATTTTATTCTTACACAATAAAACTATAATAACTTATAAATTAACTTACGATATTCACATAAACACTTTCAACTAACTCTAATTTAAATATAATATTTTAATGTGACAAAATCTTATTTATTAATACATTTCTTTTAAAATTGCAAAGTGACCCCATGCACGCGTTGAAATAATATCTGAAAATAATACTCGTTTATCATCACTTCCAGAGAGTGCAATTTTATTTACACTGCGTGAATATCTCGTGCTTAATTGATTTGAACAATGTATTTTTGCTTCGAATGACTCCTTTATTGACCAAAACATTCACATAATAGTTAATTGTTAAATCACGTACTACACTAGATTGTATCCCTTTCGCTTTCTTAATAACATAATCAGGAGTTTTAATAGAATACAATTTTGACCTCAAACTAACAAATTCTGTGATGACTTTCCTCCTATCTCATCTTTGAATAATCCAGGGTTTTTTTTATTAATTTGAGGAATTTTAAATTCGTTATCGGTACAGTAATTACTAGTATCAAAATATTCTAAAAACTTAAAATTCATATCTTGATAAAAGTTTGATGTAAATATCTCATACACTAAGGAATCTGTATCCGTATAACATAATTTTACTTTATTTTTATAAAAGGGTTTGATGATATTGTAATGAAAATTATACATATGCGATTTAGATAATTCTAAAACAGTAAAGCCAATATAAATAGGTTTGTCTAAAATTATTTGATTAGGTTTCATTTATATCGCTACTAAATTTTCTGAGAAAACTGAGGCACTATTAAAATAAGGATTACTAATAAGTTTTTCAGCAGTGTGACATTTTTAGTAACATTATTAGAATCATTCCAAGTATTAACTAAATGAACATTCACTCTATTCTCTGTGTTTTCCAGTGTTTTCCCAAACACGCTGTTATTTAAAAGCTTGAAAAAATCTTGTTCCAATACATTATTTGCCTTTTGTCGTAGTTGCGTATTTAATTCAATATACTCTTTCAGGTATGCACTTGCTAAATGTGATAACTTTATGAATCTTACGTAATATTAATCCATGTTCCAAACACTTTTTTAAGTGAACATAATGAATTACATAGTTGTACTTATTGTGTGGGTTGGAAATAAGTTTTTTCGTTTTGCCACCTGGTGGAATGCATTTTTCAGGACAAAATGGTAAATCATTATGCAAAGTATGTAGGATTCCGGATACAACAGATCTATTTCCAATATGAAATCCCATTCTGCCTCATCCTTTATTGTGTTAATATTGTTATGTAATTGTTCTATTTCAGTTTCATTCAAAAATCTATAATCCGAGTAGGGTAAGTATTGACACATACTAAAACCATAAAGGCTTTTGCAATCCAAATAAACTATAAAGCACGATGGTTTTGTTGAATCATAAGAAGACATACATGTACTTATGATTTGCTTTAGCATAACGGTGTGAGCACACACATAACCCTCCTCTTATACCATTTTGAATCATTCGCACAATAGCCAGATCATCTATGAGCTCTAATCGGACACCAGTTTTTCAAAGCATGGCATCAAAAGATAAACTCGGTGCTGTAATGTAAAATGCGGGATCGAGCTTATAATGTAACTTGCAAGTTTTCCGGAACTTTTGAAATATATCGGCAAGTAGAAGTACATCTGTTTTTAAATATAAGTCAGTATATTCACCTAAATTGTTTATGTTAAATGCATTCCACACTGACTTAGCGTGTTCATAGTCCTGCGAGGAAATACTTTCATTGGTTAAAGAATTAAAAAAGAAACGCTGTGATGGCAAGACGGTTTCGTCATAGCATTTCCAGTCCCTGATGTAATCATAAGGATATACACCTTTTCGTGTAAGAAATCGAAAGTGATCATAACTTGGAAAATGATAACGCATATTTTTAAAGTCTTCAATGGCCATAGTTTTTGCAAGTTTGTCTAAACTAGTACCTAAAAAATGAAATGAATCTAAAAATCTAACATGAACGTATTCACTATCGTTCATCAATATGAATATGGAAAACGAAATGTATTTTTCTTTACTTTTTAACCGACGAAAACAGAGGAGGTTCTCAATTCGACGCGTATATATTTTTTTTTTTTATGTATGATCACGCATATATTTTTACTGAGTAGTCCGATTTTGATAATTCTTTTTTTATTGGAAAGGGTATACTCCAAAGTTGGTCCCATATAAATTTGAAAAAAGAATTCCCACCCTAAGGGTGGAAAAACAGGGGTTAATTGATTGTTCACGCACTGATCGTAATGTATTACCACGCGTAACTTTTTACAGAGTAGTTCTATTTTGATGATTCTTTTTTTATTGAGTTGGCTATACCTAGAAATTGGTCCCCTATAAATTTGGTAAAAATATTCCAATCCTAAGGGTAGAAAAACAGGGATATATTGATTGTTCACTAGCTGATTTTAATATATGACCACGCGTAACTTATTACAGAACAGTCCGATTTTGATAAATCTTTTTTTATTAGATAGAGGGTTATACCTTGAAGCTGGTCCCATATAATTTTACTCTAAGGTTGGGAAAATAGGGGTTATTTATTGTTCACTCACAGATTTGAATACTAAAATAAGGTAGTTAGCTATTTTAAAAATAATTCAGCATGTAGCAATTAGTATATAATAGCCACAAAAAAATATAAAATAAAAACTTTTTACCAAAAAGTTAAACCGCCGAAAACACTGAAAAGTAAAAAATAAGAAACTTTTTTTTATTTAATCTTAATTACTAAGTTCTTAAACGAATGTGAGTATACCTAAATAATTTTGAGGCGGCGCCAAACTATCAATTAACAAAGATCACAAAATTACCTTAAAAATAAAGAAACAACCAAATCAAAAACGCAATATACTATAATTATATTCTTTACTTACCACCTACTAATTCCATTGTGGAAAGCAAATAAAAGTTTTGAGTTTGAGTTTGAATCAACTTAACAATGCAATGAAATCTCAAGCGATAAACATTAAAATTTCTAAAAAAATTAAGTACCTATATATCGTAATTAATTAATTTGCCTGTTTGGCGCCGACTCGAAATTACTTAGGTATACTCACATTCGTTTAAGAACTTAGTAATTAAGATTAAATAAAAAAAAGTTTCTTATTTTTTACTTTTCAGTGTTTTCGGCGGTTTAACTTTTTGGTAAAAAGTTTTTGGAATTATAGTTAACTTGCCTTGAATTTACCCTATTTTTTTTAATGAATAAATGACAGTCGTAGCCTGATAAATTGTGAAAAAAAATTGGTACAAATATTGGTACTTTATACTGTAAATTACAATGTTAATGTGCGGCGCCAAGATAACGACCTGTGATATGACAATGATCTCTAACTTTGTTATTCCATAAGGGAAGACCACATATGTGACACTGCCATGCTTGAATGTAATCGAACTCATCTTTTTGTGAAAATTTCATCATAACGTTTTCGGATAATATCTTATGAATCCTCCTAACGTCTTCAGTGAGAAAATCAATAAATTTTGAAACACAGTCAATACCACGATACGATTTAAATTCATTAAAATTATCATCTATCGAAGAAACAATGTTATATGCGAATGCAGTAGGAACGTGCCGTTGTAAACGGAGCGTATTCGCGGTGTCATGTTCATGGTTACAAATCTGTTCAAGTAATGTTTCAGAATCAGCATATATCGCAAACGGAACATTTTCTTTTCTTTGATAGTTTTTAAATTGTATCCATTATCCGACCCCTTATTTGGTAAAACAGTAACGATCCCTTCACATTGATGTTTATTAAATTTTTCTTGATCAGGAAAAAACAATAAACAAGTTTCACAAAAATACAATTTACTGTGGTGTTTTGTGATTTGACTTTTTACAAGACGAGGTAAATCTTTTATGAGACAATAATGAGATGAATTATCCTTTTCTATATACAGCAAATGAATAATTTTGGACCCCTCTTTTAACTTTGTTGGTCTATACAGTGGACCTGTTATAGTTTTACCATTTCTTAGACCATAAACGTAAATTTGTATCATGGGATTGTGTCTTTCAAAAATATTGATGTCTGAAAAAGAGATTGGAAAATCAATGCCATTAATGTTTAAGACGTTGCGAAAATGTGGATAAGAAGCTATTCTCCCCGAATGATGCGTAGAGGGGTATAAGGCAGCAACAATGCACCATAAAAAACAATAATCATCATCGTTTTGAATATTCAAACAAGCTTTTTTGCTCTTTATGAATTTAGGTAAATCTAAAAATTGTGAACCCCTAAGTGGTTGATATTTATTAATGTTAATTTCTAAATGGGAATTATGTAAAAATTACCATCCACTATCTCTTGCTTGAAATTCCTCAATTTTTTTAAAAGCTGAACTGAAAAGTTTTGACACATCAAATCAAAATTGTAATTACAATGAACAATGATGTTTTTTTGTTGCAAAAGATTTTAGTTCTTGAACACCATTTTTGTACATAAAAAAAATACCGTAATAATCAACGTTGACCTTAACCGATGTATATTTTTGAAGTGAATTGTCTATTAAAGAATTTACTTCTTTTTAATACTATTTAAAAAAGATTCTGGATAGTCATTAATATTATTTTCGTACGCTTTAATACGATAACTTACAATACGCCCTTTAAAACAAGTACGGTCAATCTGGGTAACTTATGCTTTCAGTACAACTTTGACTCACCACTTCCAATTCCAATTTATATTTTTTTTTCTGGCTCTGTACAAAACTTTGCAAAGAAATATTTTTTATTAGATACATAAAGGACTTCGTTAAAACCCATCTAATGTCATTATTTGATAAATGTTAAAAATCTATAGATATAAAATAAAAACGGCGGGCTGTGCGCAACGTCTTTTTAAAAGTGCTCAAAAAACTTTGTTGCTTTGCGATTCCTAGACGCTGAATAAAGGTGAGTTTCAGTTCAGACAATAAATTAAAGTTTAAAAACTTAAATACAATTAAAATGTTCGCAATATTTTTATGAATATTGTTAATATTAGCAAAATTGTGCATGAGGTCCTTTAGAACTATTGAATCCGGGTAACTTTGACTCGGGTCAAAGTTACACTGACAGTTTGAACTAACTCCACTAAAGTACTGGGGAAACTTAAATAATTGAAGTGTTGCCTATTTTTTAAGGTAAACTTACATTAACATGGCGCGAAAAAAGGCGTGAAAAATTACTATACATTACATCATTATAACACATTTCAATGGTAAAATGCTTAAAATATCGCTCATGCAGGAGGCGATGGAGGGTTGAAAGCTGCCTACTAAGCCTGATATTATACGCTGTTTCCCAAATAATGTCGTGAAATATTTGCCTAATACTAAAGTGACCAAAAGAAAGAATTTTATATCATTAGTGATCATTTACTTTGTATGGAATGGGGAGAGTAAGGCTGGTAAAGAGCTGATTTTGTTATTTTCATTTTGAATTTTTACGTTAGTTTTTTTAATTGATTAGGATTTGTTAACTTAGTTTGGTTATTAATTAACAATTATTAAGACTCTTAAGACTGATTAGATCTTAATAAGTTCTAAAAACCCATGTCCTCTTAAAAACTAGTGATTTCCCTAACTGCGCACTTTATTCTTCATGTTTTCAACCGTAAATCTTTGAGAAAAAAAATAAAAATTGTTTATAATGTTAGTTTGTTTCATATTAAGGCATAAAAAGAGGCTTAAGTTCACCAAATATAACAAAAACTAATTTAAAACAGCAAAATCCGTATCATTAAATGTGTGAGGTAATGTTACCCAAGTCACAAGTCAGAATATAAATCGCTTTTCTGGCAAAATTCTAGATGCTGAACTGTTAGTAGATAAATATTCAATTGATATTCTTTGTTTTTGTGAAACTTGGTTAAAACCAGATAAGATGAATTTTCATGTTAATAATTTTGCAGTAACTAGTGTGTTCAACAGATTATCAGCCGAGGGGGGTGGGTCTATGATTTTATGTAAAAACTATCTTAAATTTAAGGAACGTCAAGACATAACCTCTTTCTCTGTTGACCGCATATGTGAGGTAGCATGTGCAGAGATAGAAAGTCTTATTATTCTTTGTGTATACAGACCTCCCGCGTCTCACTTATTCACTTTTTTTAAATATTATGAAGGAAATACTTAGTAAATTATGTAGTAACTAGCGGCCCGCCCCGGCTTTGCTCGGGTGCAACGCTGATACCAAATATAACACAATCATAAAGTTCTGTAGGGCTAAGCACAGCCTTTGACGCACTATTTGGTATAGGCACGCGCCCCCCGGCCCCCGCGCGGCCCTCCGGCCGGTACCGCCGCAACCGCTATGTCGTTGCATTTTAAATTTGTAATATCTTCGAAAATATTCATTTAAATTATATGCTGTAAAGGGCAATATTGATCTATATTACATGCACAATTTATTAAAAGTACTTAATTGGATAAGGATTAATACTGTATTGCTTTAAATTGCTTTTTCGTAAATAAGTAATAAATAAACGATAAAAAATGGTTATTGCGGGTTATCCTCAAGAGATAGACATATACCATCCAGGACTTTTTTGTAGATCTTTTTAAGGTGCACAATATTGTAGTACATTATTTTGATCTATCTCGTAGGGTTCAGCCAGCGTTTGCAATGAAAGCGCAAAAAAATTGTTCATTTACGACCTTATATTAGAAATCGCTAAAATTGTCCGTGATTCTCTACTATATTATGCATGTATTATACATATAAACCTTCCTCTTGAATCACTCTATCTATTAAAAAAAACCGCATCAAAATCCGTTGCGTAGTTTTAAAGATTTAAGCATACATAGGGACAGACAGCGGGAAGCGACTCTGTTTTATACTATGTAGTGATAACAAATCAATATATATTTGTGGTGACTTTAATATTAATATGTTGGTTGATTCTATTGATAAATCTAAACTGTTGTCTTTATTTAGGTCATTTAATTTGAATTATATTTTTAATGAGCCAACTAGAATAACTTCAACCTCTCTTACTTGCATAGACAATATTTTTACAAATGGTGGGGTTCTTAACTTTAATGTGATTCCTGGTGTAAGATCTGACCATATGGGTCAATTAGTATCAATCAAAGCTAAAAGTAAATTGCCTTTAACTAAAATTATTACAATCAGGCCCTTAACTAACCATGTATTAAATTCATTTAAAAACAATGCTACTTTAAATCTTTGCAATAAATACTTTTTTTCTGGAGCCCCAAATAAGGATTTTAATCAATTGTTTTTAATTATACATAATTCATTTCAGAAAATGTGTTCTTTAAACGACATTAAAATAAGTTTTAAATTACAATTTAATGAGTGGGCTACTAAAGGCATTAGAATAAGTAGAGACACACTTTATAGTCTTTATGATAAAAAATCTTTTAACATTAATCCTGATTTTCATAACTATGTTAGAAACTATTCAAAAATATTCAAAAAAGTTTGTTTAGCAGCCAAGTCTAAACTTATTAGTAGGCGTATAGATAAATCAGATAATAAAATAAAAACAGAATGGAAGATCATCAATTCTGAAACTGGGAATAGTATACAGAGAGATACTGACCTGTCTTTGAAAATAAATAATAAAATCATTTCAAATAAGACAGAAGTTGCTAAAGCGTTTGAAGATTTCTTTTCGAATATACCTGTGGAAGTAACGAAATCTCTTCCTTCTTCTTCCATAAGAGCAGAATTGTTGCTTAAAAAATTCGTTGATGGAAGTATTCCAAATTTTAATTTTAATCATGTATCTCCTACCATTGTTAAGAAATCATTTAATTGTATTAAAGTAAAGACCACAGAAGATTTATGGGGCATATCTGGCAAAGTAATTGAATCCATAATTGACACTATTGCCCCGATTCTTGCAAAGATATTTAATGACTGTGTTGACTGTGGCACCTTTCCGGATTTAATGAAACACAGTAAAATTATTCCTCTTTTTAAATCTGGTTACAAGAATGAACCATCTAATTACAGACCAGTTTCAGTACTTCCTGCTTTAAGTAAAATATTTGAAAGAATGGTACTAGGCCAGATGATGTCACATTTCAGTAAACATAAGATTTTTCACCATCGTCAATTTGGTTTCACTAGGGGAAGGTCCCCCACCGACGCCGGGGCCAAGTTAGTGTCACACATTTTAGAAGCTTGGGAGGGTTCACAGGACGCCATCGGCATTTTTTGTGATCTCTCCGAGGCTTTTGATTGCGTTGATCATGATACACTAATTCGTAAACTAAAACATTATGGATTACGAGGACAATCATCAGAACTTGTATTGTCATATCTCTCAACTAGACTGCAAAAAGTAGGCATAAACGGAGTAACTTCGTCGGGTTCTTTGATAAGAATGGGCGCGCCTCAGGGTTCAATTCTAGGCCCCTTTCTATTTTAAGCATATATTAATGATCTTCTCTATATGATGGACGACTTAACTAACATTATTTTATTTGCTGATGATACCTCACTTATTTTCAAAATAGATAGGAAAACGTAGGATCTTAGTTATTTAAATGGTGGCCTTGATAAATTATCTGATTGGTTTTCAACGAATAACCTACTTTTAATAAATAAAATACATTTTTGATGGCTTTACAAAGGTGGATAAATAATTAACTAGATCAGAGGGTTTCAAGTTTGCATTGGTCGCAGTCGCCTTTACGTGTGGGTCAACAATGCCTCTCAAAATAATTTCCGTGGTTAAGTCGTCACTGAGACCCTTAACAATGCGTAGTCTTAGCAGGGATTTGCGCGCATACTCGGCGTATACTAAACTAACTAAAACATTATGGATTACGAGGACAATCATCAGAACTTGTATTGTCATATCTCTCAACTAGACAGCAAAAAGTAGGCATAAACGTAGTAACTTCGTCGGGTTCTTTAATAAGAATGGGCGTGCCTCAGGGTTCAATTCTAGGCCCCTTTCTATTTTAAGCATATATTAATGATCTTCCCTATATGATGGACGACTTAACTAACATTATTTTATTTGCTGATGATACCTCACTTATTTTCAAAATAGATAGGAAAACGAAGGATCTTAGTTATTTAAATGGTGGCCTTGATAAATTATCTGATTGGTTTTCAACGAATGACCTACTTTTAAACACGTCCAAAACAAAATGCCTTAAATTCTCACTTCCGAATGTGCGGTCTCAGTCAGATTTAAGTCTCATGCTTGACGGCGAAAAACTCGATTTTATTAACGATACTGTATTTCTGGGCATTACAATAGACTCGAAGTTACAGTGGGGTGCTCACATAACAACTTTATCTAAAAGGCTTAGTTCCGCTGCATTTGCAGTTCGGAAAATTAGGCAATTAACAGACGTTCCCACTGCTAAATTAGTTTATTACGCGTATTTTCACAGCATAATGTCATACGACATTCTGCTGTGGAGTTCTGCAGCGGATGTGGAGTCTATATTCATTTTGCAAAAACGAGCAATTCGTGCAATCTACTGCATGAGCCCTCGCGAGTCGCTAAGGAATACATTTAAGGAAATCAATATTCTAACTTTGCCAGCTCTCTATATATCAGAAAATATAATGTACATTCGTAAAAATATACAGAGTTTTAGTGTTAATAGTGATCACCACAATTTAAATACTAGGAACAAAAATAAACTAGTAGTGCCAAGATTTAGACTAACTAAAACAAATACTAAATCTTTTCTAGGAAATTCAATTCGATTTTACAATAAATTACCGGAAGAAATAACGAGTTTGTCTAATAAAAAGTTTAAGACGTGCATTAAATCTAAACTAATAGAGAAGGCGTATTATACGGTCAAGGACTACGTAGAGGGTAAGCGCGCGTGGAATTAGATCATCTGCATATATGGCCTCCCTGGCGGTCTGCTAATAATATTGTTTTAGCTTATTTACTTCAGTTAGCTGCCCCCATAGCCTCTATTCAAAGAAGGCTCTTGACATGCCTTGACATTTCTGTTAGGGATTTTATTAGGACTACATATGGATTGTATGTAAAGTATACTTTTATATTTTTTTCTTTCTATATTTTTATATTTTTCTATATTTTTAATATGTGCATCCCTTGTTAATGTGACGACAATGTAAATTTAGTTAAATGTTCGATTCTATTTTCTCCTCCATTTTGGATGTCTTAGTTTACATTAATCTAAACATTCTGCTGTTTACGTTGTTGTAGCATATTTTAAAGCAATGTAATCTTAACAACGATGTTAACCTTTTTTTTAAAAGAGTAACCTATGGAGTTTCTTGCCGGCTCTTCTCTATAGGAATGACACTTTGGAACCGAGCAACTAGAATCAGTAGTTTTAACGTAACGTTTCTTAAGCGCCTTTTTTTTGGTTTAGAAGAAATAAAAATATTTTGATTTGATTTGATTTGATTTCACCGTATAACTTTGCCTCGTCGAATTTTCAATGATTACAAAGCTGTAGTTTAAAAAAATAGATTTATTTTTTTTATTTAAAAAAAAAAGGCATTGTAAAGCCACTAAAAACATTTATTTCACAGTAGTTTGGTTAAAAATTCTATACGTAATTTAAAAAAAAGCTCATAGAATGGGTCAAAGTTACCCAACATGATGGTATTGTAAGGGATGAACCAAAATAGTCGATACCGAGACTATAAAAGAGCGCGCCCGCACAGGCTCGCACTCTTTTGATCGGCGACCACCACAGCGCGCGGACCTACATGACGTCAGGTGTCATCTGTATCGTGAGATTGCTTTGTTTAATTACTCAACTGTTGCATTGATTTACATATGTTGTGAACTAGCATGTAAGTTTTGATTCTGTTGTTTTATATAATCGTTCTAATTACTTGTAAAAACTGGTAAAATAAAGTTTAGGTTACGTGTTGTAATATATTTTTTTTAATTGATATTCCTCTTCTGATCTTATATCAGAAGTGGGATCTCAATCCTAAGCCCACAGACCGTTTAGATTCGAATTAACTGCTTGGAAAACTTGACAAAAACTTAAGGAAACAGAATCAAACTACCCTCTTTTTTTTCTTTTTTTTTTTTTCTGGATTTTTGTTTTGCTTTAACCGTTCTTTGAATCAACCATGCCGAGAACACATGACTCGCGAAGTAGATCACGTAGCAGGTCACATCGACGTCATCGTAAACGTCACGAGTCTCGAGAAGCGTCTCAAACGAAATCTCGCAGACGTCATCGATCGCGATCGCGGCTCCGATCTGAATCGCGACCTCGGCACCAATCCTTGTCTCAAACCCGGTCTCGGACACCGCCTACAGTGTCACGTAAACAATCGGAATCTAAGAAACCTCAACCGCGTACGACCGTTGACAAAACGTTAGATACCATCCTTACGCGATTAGAAGCAATAGAAAATAATTTTACATCTACCCCATACCACATTCCGATATTTCAACCCCGTCGGCCGCCCAGACAATTGTTGACGCGATCCAGGCCATAAACCCAATACGAACGCACAACTACTACATCTCCAATTTCGACCCATCGATACACGACATCGATGCATGGTGCGAAGAGGTTGACCGCGATCAGTTGACAAACCGTTGGAACGACAGAGAATGCCTGTCTCGCGTGGCAGGTTGTCTGAGAGGCGATGCCAAAACTTGGCTGAACGAGTGGGTCACTAGTGATAGGTCATGGGCCAGTTTTAAACGAGAGTTTAAACCCCTCTGCCCAAGGAAGTTAGACTACGCGAACATCTTGTTCGAAACAATGAACCAAACATCGGACAAATACAACTCGTACGCCGAATACGCACGACGCAGCCTTTTGCGTTTACGTATAATTAAAGGACTCAGCGAGGAACTTATGACCTTAATTGTCATTCGAGGTATTACTGACGCGCAAGTCAGGGCAGCAGCCGCTAATGCCGAACTTTCACTCGAAAATTTAGTTTCCTTCTTGTCCATCTACATTAAACCCACGCGACCGAAACCTACAGTGCCACCTCACCCTAAGAGCAAATCCACAACAAAGCCAGGTCCACCTTCAAATAAATGCTTCGTGTGCAATGAAAGTGGACATAAGAGCTATACTTGTCCAAAAAATACTAAGGCGTCCGAGTCTGGCACAACTACTTGCACGTTTTGTAAGAAGACGGGCCATACAGAAGATAAATGTTTCGCCAAGGAAAGGTCGGCGACACGATACAAACGTAATGTTAACCTTTGTACTGATCATTCCAGAAACAGGCGCAATACTGACATAGTGACCGCGGTAGTACAGGGTATCCCCGTTGACGTGCTCATAGATAGTGGTGCACTTAACGTTTCTTTGGTATCCTCCAACGTACTTAAGTACCTATCGTGTCCCACCAAACCTAAAAATTGTACCCTTAAGGGTTTTGGTAACAACGAAATAGTGGCCGAATCGTGCGTAACACTTACCGTAGAATTTAGCGACATTACCTTCGAAGCCGATTTTATCGTTGTACCTGCGGAATCTATGGTCACACCTTTAATCATAGGTACGGACATCCTAAACCGGGACGGGATAACGTACGTCAGGACTAAAGATAGACAATACCTCACACGTACGGAAGGAAAATCACATAAGGTAGCTTTAGCCCACGTGGTAGATAGTGCTGACATAGTATCACCCCTCCAAGGTATAGAACGAGACACTTTGATGAGCGTAATCAAAGATTTTACTGACTTCTTCATAACGGGTACCGCCACCACCACGGTAGCCACGGGTGAGATGCACATTAACGTCACCACAAATACACCGGTCGCATATCGTCCGTATAAACTCTCTCTAGCTGAAAAACTAAAGGTCCGCGAGATCGTTAATGACCTTCTGAGCAAAGGTATCATTCGAGAATCAGAGTCCGAATACGCAAGCCCGATAATCCTAGTAAAGAAAAAAGACGGCTCGGACCGCATGTGCGTCGACTACCGGGCCCTAAATAGAATTACAGTGAGGGAACGATATCCACTCCCGCTTATTGATGACCAAATAGACCGGCTAGGTGATAAGAGTATTACTCGCTACTCGTCTCTTGATATGGCCACTGGCTTCCATCAGATCATGATAAGCCCCTCATCAGTTCACCGCACCGCCTTTATCACCCCTGAAGGCCATTACGAATACCTGAAAATGCCTTATGGTCTCACCAACTCACCGATCGTGTACCAGCGTATTATAAACAAGACACTGCGTAAATTCATTGACGCAGGTAAGGTACTGGTATACATTGATGATGTACTTTTGATGAGCACCACGGTAGAGGAAGTTATTAATTTGTTACGTGAAGTACTCACCGTCTTAACTCAGGCTGGGTTTTCAATAAACTTACGCAAATGCGTCTTTCTGACAACTGAGGTCGAGTATCTAGGCAGAATAGTCAAACAGGGTCAGGTTAGGCCGAGTCCCCATAAAATAAAAGCATTATTAGAAGCCCCCCCTCCAACAAACGTTAAACAAGTTCGGCAATTCTTGGGGCTGGCTGGATACTTTCGAAAGTATATCGAAGGGTATGCGACAAAAACATTCTGCATCTCTCAGCTCACGAAGAAGGGCGATATGTTCAAGTGGGGCCCCGAACAAGAAAAAGTCCGCCAAGAAATCATTTCACGGTTAACCAGTGAACCCATATTGGCCATCTTCAACCCTAAACTACCAACCGAAGTCCATACGGACGCGAGTAGTATCGGCTATGGAGCTGTCTTATTGCAAACCCACGATGACAACAATAAGAAAGTAGTGGCGTATTTTAGTAAGGTCACACAGGGCGCGGAGAGCAGGTATCATTCCTACGAACTGGAAACCTTAGCCTTAGTTGTGAAAGCGCTGCAAAACTTCAGACACTACTTGATCGGTATTAGCTTCAAAGTTGTGACCGACTGCAACGCTTTCAAATCAACTGAACGAAAGAAGGACCTGCTTCCAAGAGTAGCGCGCTGGTGGACCTACCTTCAGTACTTTACGTTCGATATCGAATATCGAAAAGGAACTATGATGCCTCACGCTGACTACCTGAGCAGGAACCCCCCTTTACAAGTCCTTAACATCACGAGACCACGTAACTGGGCCCAGATAGCACAGGCGGCAGACGAAGAAACCTAGACTCTTCTTCAACGGTTACGTGATGGTGACCTAGACTCTAGTCGTTACGTTCAACGAAACGACCTTTTATACTACAAGTATACACCGATAGGCGAGGAGCCCAAATTCCTCTGCTTTATTCCCAAAGGCCACAGGCTTAGTCTCCTTCGCGTCTTCCATGACGAACATAATCATATAGGCTTCGACAAGACCTTAGATCTGATACTCAAACACTTTTGGTTCCCTGGCTTAAGACAATTCATAAAAAAATACATTGATCACTGCGTAACATGCATTTCAAAGAAACGTGTACCTAGAGCTCCACAACAGAATATAACTTCATGGACAAAACCCGAGGTCCCGTTCTCCGTAATACACGTGGACGTACTAGGCCCCTTACCTGAGTCTAATGGTTATGAAAGAAAGAAAGAAAGAAAATACATTTATTTACGTAGACACAACGCATACAGAAACACAAAGAGGAATTATACAAACAAAACAAGATAATAAAAAAGTAAAAGTACAAGAAAGGAAGTCACAAAATTAAATAATTAAGGGAAATATGCGTCACATCCACGTAAAACGGCCCTCGCTCAGCATATTGCTATGACCCTGAGGCAGAGTCACAGCGCTGGTTTTCAGCGAAAGCCGAAGCCGACGTTTGACGTCCGCCGGGTATAAATTAATGTAGGAAAAATAAAATAAATACAATTAAATAAAGATATTAAATAAATACAACAAAACAGTACGTAAATATGAGTAAATATAAAAAAATTATATATTAGTTATAAATTCGTACTCCTATTAACAGACGCATTTACAAAATACACACTGCTGTACTCCATCTATAGACAAGATGTAACAGAACTAATACGAATTATTACTAGTGCAGTATCTCTCTTTGGAGTCCCGAGCTTAATTGTGACGGATAAGGGTCGCATGTTTGAATCTTCAAAGTTCGTGGAGTTTATAAAAGAGATGGGATCAGACATCAATTCAAAAATTCAAATTCAAAATTCAAAAATTCTTTATTCAATATAGGCTACTCAGTAGCACTTATCGAACGTCAAACAATACAAACAAAAATAGACAGCACCCTAAGGGTCGGTTCATATCTGGCGGAAGCGCACCACGCACCACCAGCCGCGCAACGCCAGAACAAACAAACACGCAATGAGACATCCAACCCCCACACCTGACGCGCTAACGCAACATCAGTTGAGTGTGAAAGGCTGAACGCCCCACCACGCATCCGCCCGCCCCAGCGCCAAGCGACCGACAATACGCGACGCGCCCCCCGCCAGAGATGAACCGACCCTAAATCGCCCACCCTTCACCGCTTCCTAAGTGCTTCGGCCGAGGAGAAGAAACGGCGCAACAAACTCCCCAGTAGCACGCTGCCTTTACAATAATACTGAATATAATTAAGGGACCGCGCCAGATAAACAAGTGTTTGAGGTACTAAGAAATATAAAAGTATAATATATATAATATAAAAGTTCAGACACTGATCTTATCCAAGGTCAACAGAACGACCAGTCACCGCAAGCAGCACCCGTTCACGAGTATGACGCAAGGGTCAGCCATCCCCTCCCTCGCCATATTAGAGGGAAGGAGGAGACCCGACCCAAAACGCCACCGCAGGCAGTGACAACTAAGGGCAGCACGAGCAGGGGAGCATGACGAAACTGTTGCCGGCTTAAACAAATATAAAGCAAAAAAGGAAATCCTCAAATACTGATTTACTGCACTGTCCCTTATCACAATAAAATGAGTGGATACATAATTAAATTCTATAATTAATATAATTATACATAAAAAAAATACCGAACAAATATCGTTCATTGGACATTTGTAGGTACACTATACCTACATTTGTATAATCGTACTAACAATAAAATAAAAATAGGTAACAAATCTTACATACGAAATGTATGCCTATCAACATAAGGAAGAATAAAACTGTCATAAATCCATACAGAACCGTCTTGTGTCTATCACGGCGACCAACAATGTTTATCATTTAAATAATCATTAATTGAGTAGTAAGCTTTTAAACATAGCTTATTTTTAATTGTGCATTTAAAGGAGTTAAAGGGCAACTCTAACAAACTAATAGGAATTTTATTGTAAAAGCGAATACCAAGCCCCACAAATGAATTGTGTCCCTATGCAGGCGATGTGATCTAGAACATAACTTATGCCTATTTCTCGTATTTATACTATGGATGTCACTGTTCTTGGCATATAAGTGAATATTTTGTCTTATAAATAATATATTTGCAAAAATGAATTGAGACGCTACAGTTAAAATACCTATCTCCTTAAATCGCTCCCTAAGAGTAACTCGAGAACCTATCTGGTAAATGGATCTAACAGCTCGCTTTTGTAAAATAAAAATGGTTTCTAAATCCGCCGCTTTACCCCACAACAATATGCCATAGGACATGATGCTGTGGAAGTAGCTAAAGTAAACAAGACGAGCTGTGTCCACATCAGTGATCTGTCTTACCTTCCTAACGGCGTAAGCAGCGGAGCTTAGCTTACTCGCGAGGCACGAGATATGTGCGGACCATAAAAGTTTACTATCTAAAGTTATTCCCAGAAACACTGTTGATTCTACGGTGTCTAGCACTTCATTATTAATAATTATATTAGGGCCAAGATTTTTTACGTTAGGCATGGAAAATTTTACGCATTTGGTCTTCTTCGCGTTTAAAACTAAGTTATTAGATGAGAACCAATGCATTACCTTAACAAGTGCAGCATTTATCTCATTAAATTCGTGTCTATTCCTATCTACTTTAAAAATTAAAGAGGTATCATCTGCAAACAGCACGACGTCACAGATGCCTTTTAAAAAGAACGGTAGGTCATTAATATAAACTAAGAACAAAAATGGACCTAATATTGACCCCTGGGGCACACCTAGCTTCACGGGTAGTCCGGTTGACCTATCACCATTGACATCGACGCATTGTAGTCGATCACATAAATAAGAGTTAATTAAATTAAGTGCTCTATTCCTAATTCCGTAATGCTCGAGCTTGCGAATAAGAGTACCATGATGAACGCAATCAAATGCCTTGGAAAGGTCACAGAACACCCCAATTGCGTTCTGCGAGCTCTCCCAGGCACTATAAACATGCTTTAGTAAAGCTACACCAGCGTCCGTAGTTGAACGTCCTTTAGTAAAACCGTATTGCTCGCTGTGTAAGAGATGTTTCATATTAAAATGAATTAAAAGTTGTTTCAACATCAATTTCTCAAAAATTTTACTGAATGCGGGAAGGATCGATATTGGCCGAAAATTACAAATTTCGTTTTTATTACCTGATTTAAATAGAGGTATAACTTTACTACATTTCATAAGGTCAGGGAAGATACCTAAATCGACACACTTATTAAAAATGATAGCTAGTGATGGGGCAACAATAGTTATTATATTACTAAGAAGGTTTACAGAGATGCCCCAAAAGTCTTCGGTTTTCTTTTTATTGAGCGATTTAAAAGCATTTACTATATTTAAAGGAGTTACATGTTCAAAACTAAAAATATTATCACATACAGGCACAGTATTACGCAGTAGGTTTTCAGCCTCAGCTGCTGATGAATTTAAGGAGCTAGTTGTTGCTACAGGTATGTCAGTAAAGAAGTTATTAAAAATTTGTGCAATATCGTGGGCTTTATTTACTAATTGATTGTTAAAAATAATCTCTAGTCCGTTTTCTTGTTTCTTGAGCTTACCAGTTTCTTGGTTGATAATGTTCCAGGTAGCTTTTATTTTATTAGTAGAATTTTTGATTTTATCGTTAATAAATTTTGACTTAGCCATATAACAGACTTTTTTGAATAATTTTGAATAATTTCTTACATAAGTTACAAATGAAATATCAAAGTTATATTTTTTCATACCATATAGCTCATAAAGTTTAGCTCTACTTTTGTAGATACCAGCAGTGGCCCATTGGTTAAAAGAGGCTGAAGTGCACTTGACATGTTTAGTTTTACACTTAAAAATAGCTTCAAACTCATTTTTTACAACATCAAAAAATGCTCCATAAATGTCATTAGGATTGTCGCATCCAAAAAATGATGGCTGTATTTTGGACATGATGCTGTTTTTAAAACGAGTACACCGGTGCGCTGTGTATGGCCTACTAATAACTTTTTGAGGTTTATTTACAACTAAATGTGGAAAGCTTGCAAATTGACCACAATGATCAGAAGTAACATCTGTAAAAGTAAACTTATTACTCGCTTCACTATTACAAAATATGTTATCTAAGCAAGTTGCAGAAGATGCTGTTATCCTAGTTGGTTCGCAAAACAGGTTATTTAAATTAAAAGACTTAAATAAATTAAGGAGTCTGATAGACACTGGCGTTGATTCTAAAATATTTACATTGAAATCCCCACATACTATAACCCGTTTCTTACTACTTTTAATTTTAGAGAGTGAATCTTCCATTACTGATACAAATAAATTAAAGTCACTCAAAGGGGGTCTATACACACAAATTATAAGAAATTGCTCTAATTCAACACAAGACAGCTCAATAGTGCGCTCGATAGAAAGGTTCACAATATCAAGACGTTCTTTACATTTTAATTTGTTGGAAACAATAATAAGTGATCCTCCCCGAATGGCACTCTTTCTTACAAACGCACTTTGTATGGAATAAAACGAGCTATTAAAAATCACTACCTCATGGGCTTTTAACCAGTGTTCGGTTAAACATAATAAATGAACACTGTAATTTTCAATAAATAAACTTAACTCTAATTCCTTGCCGGAGAGACCTTGCATGTTTTGATGAACAACATTCAATTCATGCAGCCCTCCCGTTGTCCTATCTTGTAGTTTAAATTACAAGAAGTGTATAAGCTGTTAGTAGTATTACTAACATTATCAATAACATTAGATACAAAATTAGTATCTTTATCTAGTAAATTAATACATAAACTGTTAGTACTATTACTAACATTATCAAAAACATTAGGTACAGCATAAGTACCAGCATCATGTAAATTATATGCTAACAACTTAGCAATTCGTCGCTTATTTATAGTAGACATATACATATTGTACTGTGTGATTCTAAATTTACTAATAAACTTATTTGTTTCAAAGTACAAAATTGAGCTATTGTGTAAATGTGTTATGTTATAAATTAACATATTTAAATTATAAATGTACCTATTCTGTTCGTGAGTTAAGCTACTGGAGTAAGGTAGGGCACAGAAAATAAATTTACAATGATATTTTTCACTTAAGCGTAACATTAAATCTACACAATTTATAATATCTGTTCTGCTCACAGCCAGACCATCACCATACAATAATATGCTAGTTGAGCTTGAGTTAAGCTCAGTCGAAGCAATAAGACTTGTTAATTTATTTAAACTAGCACCAGGCAAACAAGTATTTAATACACACTGCTGGGAAAAAGAGCTAATTAAACTACCAAAACCTTGTCCTAGTTTATCTGAATATATATATGTACCAATTTTATTTACTACACATGACTTTCAACTTTGCAAACTATTAGATTCTAAAACAGGTTCAGGAAGCACAGGAAGCAGAGGTTCAACACTCTGAGTATTGGCAGGAGGTGGCAAGCAAGAACAGGTACAGCACAGATTGTTGGTCAGAGACTCAAATCTTTCTGCATTGTACGTGACTAAGTCAACTAACTCACCAGCCTCCACCATGCGTTCACTAAGATCTTTCTGGGACGCTTCATATTTGTTGAAAATATCCTTCAGAGCATTTTCCCCCGATTCAAGCTGCTCCTGAAGTAAAGCTGTATCCTGATCATACTTTAACCTACCCTGAGTTAATTCCCTATTTAAGTCCTGCAGCTGACTTGTTAAATAAAGATGTTTTTTCCTAAGAGAATTATTTACCTTATTAATGTTCTTAAAGTTTTGGCATTTTTTATACTTTCTAATAGTTTTATTTAATTTAATATATTTCTTAAGTTTATTATGACTTTTAAAAATGGGATAAACAGCTCTAGAATCATCTCCTGTCAAGTCAATAGTAACAGTATTCCTATCACAAACAAACGCAGATCCACTATCAACCAACTCATTATAAAGACTACAGGTGGTCGCAGCCTGCTCCTGAACTTGGACTACTTTGAGTGAGGTGATGGTCTTATGTGCCTCTCTTAATTCAATTTCAAGTTCTGCTATCCTATTTAAGGCCTGCTCATGAGTGCCCATACACTGTTGGAACTCTGAAACTATTTGACGGAGGTTACAATGTTCATTAAGGATCTCTGTGTGAGAAACATGCAATTCTGACAGCTCAATCTTTAAACTAGTGTTCTTATCAATAATGTTCTTCACTTCCAATTCACTATCATCTCTTTCCCTTAGCAGCGCATCACAAAGGTTCTTGGCCGACTCCAACTCCTTCAGCGTAGCCCTCAGCTTCTCCTCCATGGACGCAACTCTGCGGGTCTGCATATTGATTAGCAGGCCTCAGATGCTCCTGAAAGTTGTTAAAAGGGAGTTAAGTGTAAGGGAAAAACTTAAGAGAAATGGGAGTGAAAGTTAAGATAAGTTGGGAAAAGAAGAATTAAATGTACAAGAATGAAATTATTTATCAATAACTATAACAGTGGAATAGAAATTAATGAAAAACAGTAGAAATAATATGTAAAACTATGCAATTACACTTAACTATTAAAATTATTAATCTTAAGAGGGTAAATCAATATGTATTTTAATACTTTTGGTTTCTTACTTAACTATGAGAGAGTATCAATATTGAAATACGGTAAGAAATAACAGTTAAAAAAATGAAATTAAAGTTGTATGAGCATAACAGTCAAACGTTATTATTATGTTTGCAAAAATAATTTTGTACTTTGTTCAGTCTGTCAAAACGGACCTTTAATAAATCTGTTTAGGAATAAAAGAATATGCCTTCAGCACTATAGTCTCTAGCATTACCTATACTTGATTATTAAAATACTGATATTATTTAGATAAAACAAAATACTCATCTGGTTTATGTGATGTTTTCAAATCCGATCCGTTACGATGACAGCCGGTCGATTTTTCACTGTTGTACTGGTATTTCGTAGAAAATACGTTCACTAGCAATTTATATAACAGTACTATATGTAACTAATTACTTAAACTATAATTTATATAAGATAATCAATAATTATGAATTTAAATTTATTAAATTACGAGACACGGTTTTTGACACAACCGGTCGTCAGTGTTGCCAACGCAGAAAAAATTACATACATCCATTACATAACACCAGAGATGCATCACGCAAACGGGCAGGTTGGATAGTTTGAGTTTGAATCAACTTAACAATGCAATGAAATCTCCAGCGATAAACATTAAAATTTCTAAAAAAATTAAGTACCTATATATCGTAATTAATTCATTTGCCTGTTTGACGCCGACTCGAAATTACTTAGGTATACTCACATTCGTTTAAGAACTTAGTTATTAAGATTAAATAAACAAAGGTTTCTTATTTTTTGCTTTTCGGTGTTTTCGGCGGTTAAATTTTTTTGTTAAAAAGTTTTTAGTAGTAATTATTAATAATTCTCGACACATATTGGTAAAAGTGATAAAATAAATAAAAACCCAATGTTTTTTGACCAGCAGGTATTTATTTATATTATTCACTCTTACCCTGACATATACACTGACTTATACATATACACTTGGTTAATGTTTCTTTAATTTATAAAAATATATGTGATGGGTACATACGTCGTCGCTCGCTTCGCTCGCTCTGTTGCAAGTTCACAATATCTAACCTAACCTAACCTATTGATCTCTGTCACAAAGTCGAACCTAATCAAGCAATGAATTTCTGAGCCTATGAATATATGAATATTCGATCAAATACATGGTTTTTTGACCAAAAATACTCTGCAGGAGTCCTTCACGACCCAGAATCTATGGATACCCCATTCATGGGGGGCGGAAAAGGGCGTTGTCCGCCCTTCTCCTGCGCCCCATGAATGGGTCCAGGGGCGAGGGACTTGGGGAAGTCCCCGCCCCCTAACCGCTGGACCCGAGGCGTAGGCGCGCGCGGGTGTCGGCGCGCGCCTCCGAGGCGGAGCACGGGGTAGTCTTACACCTCACTACCCCGTGCACGAGAGGAGGCCCGGACAACCGGGCCAGCACCAGCGTGGGGCTGCGGAAGAATTTGGATTCCCGGGGCCCCACGTGCACGTGCGAGGAGGAGACACCGGGGGGTTTTAGCCGGTAAGAGTCCGGCATGCCCCTCCGCCTCTCCCCAGGCGGAGGAAGTCCATGAGGATTTCCCCCCGAAAAAAAAAAAAAAAAAAAAAAAGGTTAAATATTGTGACCTTGCAAAAGAGCGAGCGAAGCGAGCGACGACGACGTATGTAATTCAAAGTTTTTCTCGAGATTTTAATGAGCATAGTCACCCTAAAATGACACTAACGTCGCATAATAACGATTGAATGATTTGACATTTTGCCTTCGGCATATTACATAACCGCAAACGTTTTTAAACTGACGACGCCGTATGTAAAATGCCATATTATACTATTTGTCTGCGACAGATATATAGTGTAGGTATCAGCGTTGCACCCGAGCAAAGCCGGGGCGGGCCGCTAGTTATTAATAAAAACCGACAAATGTGATTAATTTATCACTTTTACCTCGACTTTCGGTAATTATTAATAATACTAGATAATTATTAATAATCTTCAATTAATCACTCTTACCGTGACATATACATATATTTACAGTGATATGACATTATTAAAAGGTTTTTTTTTTTAATTTAAATATTAAATTCATATAGGGTGGGAGTCATCTACAAAGAATTTATTTGCTTATAAGCGTTTTACTGTAATAGCTTTTGTGCAAAAAAGATCCACATCCAAGTCTTCTGGCATACTATTGAATGCATGTGCTGCACGCAAGAGAAAGGTATTTTTTCTATATTTGGTTGAAACAAAAGGAACCTGCATAAGAGGTCTCCGTCTTAACCCCAGAAGGTTAGTACGTAAGTGTAACTTAGACAATAGTTCGGGGCAATCGATCGTACCAGTAGCTATATTAATGAAAAATGAAATATCATTAATGTCACGCCTGTAATGTAACGGTAGAAAGTGATATCTTTTACAACGGTGATTGTAATCATCTGAATACTGCCGTGCTTTGTAATCTAAGTATCTAAGGAATTTCTTTTGTACGGCTTCCATACGAGATTTATATATTTCGTATTGAGGGTTCCAAACTTGTGAAGCGTATTCCAAGTGACTACGTACGAAAGCACAATAAAGAATTTTTATAGTTTTTAAGGAACGAAAATCAGCTGAAACTCTTATAATAAATCCTAACGCCTTTGATGCTCGATTAACAATGTAATCGATGTGTTGATCAAACAAAAGTTTATAGTCCATTTTTACCCCTAGATCTTTAATTGTAGTGACTTTGTTAAGTATTTGATGGTCTAATTTATATTCAAAATTAATTACAGTTTTTTGTCGGGAGTAGTAATTTGGAAACATTTGGCAACGTTTAGCTGGAGTTTGTTATGTTGTACACAATATTTTTCGAACCTTGTTAGATTATTTTGAAGTTTCTCAGCATCTGATATATTTCTAACAAGTTTATGTATCTTCATATCATCTGCAGTCTCGTTCGGAGCGCGGTCACGGTCAGTCGCTCGGTCGTACATTCGTGCCCACCGACCGCGTAGATTATTATTTTCGTACGGTTTTGTGTATTTTATTTGAAAGCAGTCGATTGTTACTAATTACGGGACTATCTATCAACAACAATCTATTGTACAATGAGTCTTTGTGCCAAATGTAATGACGAGGTATCGGATGGAGTGTTGTGTAGTCAATGCAGTGGCTTACTACATTTTTGTTGCTCCGGTCTCTCAGAAAGTACTTATCGTAGGATGACTTCTGAAAAAAAGGATAATTGGCGTTGCATTGGATGCCGTAACACTAGTTCCCAAAATGTTCCTAATTTAGCCGATGTTCTGAAAGAATTAAAGGAATTTCGTAACGATTTTGATGCGATGAAAATGGACGTCAATAGCATGAAAATAACGGTTCAAGACCTAGCTACTCATTGGAAGGACGTGAATACACGACTGGAGGTAATGGAAGGGCGTCTTGAAAGTCTTGAACTGGTTACGTCTCAAATCAGTTTATTACAAAAAGAACTTAACGCGGCTAACAATACCATCAAGGAACTTCGTAACGTAAACACACAATTAAAAAAAGACAATGATGTACGAGATCAAATAACTTGGAGATCTCTGGAGTTCCACATAATAAAGGAGAAAACCTGGATAATATATTGACTAGCATTTATATAAAAGTGGGGTTGTCTTTGGAGATGACCGACATAAATTGTATTCACCGTGTGCGGCGTTTCGAGGAAAAAAATGCACCTACCCGACCACCAGCTATTGTTGTGCGCTATACTAGGCAACGTTGTAAGGATCAGCTGTTAGCAGCGGTGCGCGCGCGCCATGGCTTAACGACCTCCGACATTGGATTATCGGGCCCTGCAGTCAACATCTACATAAGCGATCACCTGACACCGGCTAACAAACAACTACTCAAGCGCGCACGGGAATTGAAAGAACAACATTGTTTTAAATACTTATGGATTCGTGACTGTAAAATATTTATGAGAAAATCGGATACTTCTAAGGTCATTCGTATCTCAAGTGACGAAGACTTGTCTAATATAATATGACTGTGCTTCATTTAGACTGTGCCTATATTAGATGATTTTTTATATAACTGTGTCGCCGGTTTTACTACAATAACTTATATTAAATGTAAATGCAAGCGTCATGTGAAGTTATTACAAAGTTTTGTCTGCTTTCTTATTCATTTACACATAATGATGTGTTATAAAACGGTGTACAATTATTATGCGCCTATGTTAAATTTTTGTTTATATAATTGTGTCACTAGTTTAACTATAATAAATTATGTTGCATTTAAACGTAAGCGTCAGGAGAAGTTATTATTGAACATGGTGTGTTTTGTTATTTATTTACTCATAAAAATAATATTATATTGTAAAACGATGCTGAAGTCTGAGGTACACTATTACTTTAATTATTTTCTGTTACCCTACCTCTTCACAATAGTAATCAAATTATATTTTCAATTAACATATTCACACATTTATTGACCTTATACTACCAAAATGTGAGGGGGCTCCGAACTAAATCTCATTCTTTTAAAAAAAAAAAATCTTCTTAACGATTATGATATTTATTGCTTAACTGAATCATGGCTCAATAAACATTTCTATAATTCAGAATACTTTGATGACAGGTATGTTTTCGGCGTGATAGGGATGGTTCTGTTGTTGGTGCAGAGAGGGGAGGGGGAGTCCTTATTGCAGTACGTCGGGAAATAAATCCTATTCCGCGAACGGAATGGAATGCGTCCATATACTCAGATAATATATGGGTCAGTATTCCCCTCTCCAAGCCCACAAACCCCACCTCTATTTCTTCTGCTCCCGCTTTCATACACATCTGCTGCGTATATATACCACACAGTGATCGCCACGAGACAGAATTGAATATAATTTTTGAATCCATTAGTAACTTAATAGAACAGTACTCGAATGACATATTTCTAATAGTAGGAGATTTTAACGTGACGCACGCGGATTGGTGTTATGATGCTGATTCTAGTTCAATGGTAATGCGTGTCAACAATAATTCATTGGGGCAATTGACAGCCGATTTTATGAGTTTTACGAACTTAAAGCAACTTAATTCTTCTTTTAATTGTAACAATAGATTATTGGATTTAATATTTAGTAATAAAAACTGCACTGTTGTCGCTTGTAATGATCCTATAACCACTGAAGACACACATCATAAGTCATTAGTACTTGACTTACACCTTGAAACTTCTCTCCCACTGACTCAAAAACTCACTAATAGGAAACTTTTTCACCGTGGTGATTATGATGCAATTCGAGAGGAGTTGGCATCAATTAATTGGGGTTCTAAATTTTCCACCTCTAATAACAACAGTATTGATTGCATGGTACGTGACTTTTATGATATCATCAATGGTATAATAAATAAACATATTCCTATACGTAAAGTAATTAATACAACTCGCTATCCACCTTAGTATACTATTCCATTAATTAAATTAGGCAAAGAAAAAAGAAAATATCATACAAGGTGAAAACGCTATAGAAATCCTTTAGATTACCAAACTTTTTCAAAACTTCGAAATATCGAGTATCATAAATACATTAAATTGAGTGAAGAAAATATTAACAAATTCCCCAAATTGTTATGGCGCTTCGTGAAATCAAAGTTACCATCGAGTCTCATCCCTGAAATGGTTAGATTAGAAGAGCGTGTCTCTACCTGCGGCGAAGATATTTGTAATTTATTCAATGAATATTTTAATTCTGTTTTTAATTCCGTTGAAAGTGTACCGCGTCCCACTACTTATGATTATGATTGTCCGCCTTTAAACTCCTCAGTTAATCTCGCCTCTATATCCATCACTATGGAAGTTATTCATAAAGAACTAAAAATGATTGATATTTACAAGGGACCAGGACATGATAGAATACATCCCTTATTTATTCGCAACTGCGCAGATCAATTAATATTACCTTTATATTTTATATTTAATAAGTCTTTGGAAGTGGGAATATTCCCGTCGGTATGGAAACAAGCTCTTATTACCCCAATTCCTAAAAATGAAAAAAGAAATGATGTATCTCAATATCGACCTATTTCTAAAACTAATTTATTCGGTAATTTTTTTGAGAAAATTGTTACTTCCGCTCTAAGTGAGCCTACAGGCTCACTTAAAAATCATATCTCTATCAATCAACATGGTTTCTGCAGGGGTCGCTCTGTTGAATCCAACATGCTTACTTTTGTGAACTATTTAGTGAATGCCATCGAAAAGAAGTTACAAGTGGACGTCGTGTATACTGATTTTACCAAAGCATTTGATAAAATTAATCATGATTTACTAATAGAAAAGTTATGGTCTATCGGTATACATGGCGATCTACTCCGCTGGATAAACTCGTATGTCAAGAACCGATCCCAAGCAGTCTCTATAAAGGGATATTTCTCTAGATTCCTAGAAATTCCTTCAGGAATACCTCAAGGGTCCCATGCAGGACCATTACTTTTCATTTTATATATTAAAGACATAACCTCTTTCTCTGTTGACCGCATATGTGAGGTAGCATGTGCAGAGGTAGAAAGTCTTATTATTCTTTGTGTATACAGACCTCCCGCGTCTCACTTATTCACTTTTTTAAATATTATGGAGGAAATACTTAGTAAATTATGTAGTAATAACAAATCAATATATATTTGTGGTGACTTTAATATTAATATTTTGGTTGATTCTATTGATAAATCTAAACTGTTGTCTTTATTTAGGTCATTTAATTTGAATTATATTTTTAATGAGCCAACTAGAATAACTTCAACCTCTCTTACTTGCATAGACAATATTTTTACAAATCGTGGGGTTCTTAACTTTAATGTGATTCCTGGTGTAAGATCTGACCATATGGGTCAATTAGTATCAATCAAAGCTAAAAGTAAATTGCCTTTAACTAAAATTATTACAATCAGGCCCTTAACTAACCATGTATTAAATTCATTTAAAAATAATGCTACTTTAAATCTTTGCAATAAATACTCATTTTCTGGAGCCCCAAATAAGGATTTTAATCAATTGTTTATAATTATACATAATTCATTTCAGAAAATGTGTCCTTTAAAGGACATTAAAATAAATTTTAAATTACAATTTAATGAGTGGGCTACTAAAGGCATTAGAATAAGTAGAGACACACTTTATAGTCTTTATGATAAAAAATCTTTTAACATTAATCCTGATTTTCATAACTATGTTAGAAACTATTCAAAAATATTCAAAAAAGTTTGTTTAGCAGCCAAGTCTAAACTTATTAGTAGGCGTATAGATAAATCAGATAATAAAATAAAAACAGTATGGAAGATCATCAATTCTGAAACTGGGAATAGTAAACAGAGAGATACTGACCTGTCTTTGAAAATAAATAATAAAATCATTTCAAATAAGACAGAAGTTGCTAAAGCGTTTGAAGATTTCTTTTCGAATATACCTGTGGAAGTAACGAAATCTCTTCCTTCTTCTTCCATAAGAGCAGAATTGTTGCTTAAAAAATTCGTTGATAGGAGTATTCCAAATTTTAATTTTAATCATGTATCTCCTACCATTGTTAAGAAATCATTTAATTGTATTAAAGTAAAGACCACAGAAGATTTATGGGGCATATCTGTAAAAGTAATTGAATCCATAATTGACACTATTGCCCCGATTCTTGCAAAGATATTTAATGACTGTGTTGACTGTGGCACCTTTCCGGATTTAATGAAACACAGTAAAATTATTCCTCTTTTTAAATCTGGTTGCAAGAATGATCCATCTAATTACAGACCAGTTTCAGTACTTCCTGCTTTAAGTAAAATATTTGAAAGAATGGTACTAGACCAGATGATGTCACATTTCAGTAAACACAAGATTTTTCACCATTGTCAATTTGGTTTCACTAGGGGAAGGTCCACCACCGACGCCGGGGCCAAGTTAGTGTCTCACATTTTAGAAGCTTGGGAGGGTTCACAGGACGCCATCGGCATTTTTTGTGATCTCTCCAAGGCTTTTGATTGCGTTGATCATGATACTCTAATTCGTAAACTAAAACATTATGGATTACGAGGACAATCATCAGAACTTGTATTGTCATATCTCTCAACTAGACTGCAAAAAGTAGGCATAAACGGAGTAACTTCGTCGGGTTCTTTAATAAGAATGGGCGTGCCTCAGGGTTCAATTCTAGGCCCCTTTCTATTTTTAGCATATATTAATGATCTTCCCTATATGATGGACGACTTAACTAACATTATTTTATTTGCTGATGATACCTCACTTATTTTCAAAATAGATAGGAAAACGAAGGATCTTAGTTATTTAAATGGTGGCCTTGATAAATTATCTGATTGGTTTTCAACGAATAACCTACTTTTAAACACGTCCAAAACAAAATGCCTTAAATTCTCACTTCCGAATGTGCGGTCTCAGTCAGATTTAAGTCTCATGCTTGACGGCGAAAAACTCGACTTTATTAACGATACTGTATTTCTGGGCATTACAATAGACTCGAAGTTACAGTGGGGTGCTCACATAACAACTTTATCTAAAAGGCTTAGCTCCGCTGCATTTGCAGTTCGGAAAATTAGGCAATTAACAGACGTTCCCACTGCTAAATTAGTTTATTACGCGTATTTTCACAGCATAATGTCATACGGCATTCTGCTGTGGGGCTCTGCAGCGGATGTGGAGTCTATATTTATTTTGCAAAAACGAGCAATTCGTGCAATCTACTGCATGAGCCCTCGCGAGTCGCTAAGGAATACATTTAAGGAAATCAATATTCTAACTTTGCCAGCTCTCTATACACCGTGAAAATTGAATCGTTGTTTTCCCGCGGCAGGACGATTACCCATCAGTAGTACTATCGAAATACAAAGTTTAACTTAAAAAACATAATGTTTTTTTTTTCACATCATTAAAAAAGTATTCATAAACTCGAAAGAGCGATAATCAATAGTAGTTCACTCACTAGAGATCACGTAGGCACCTGTAGGTAACACGAAACGCACACGCCGCCGCCACGTGTTGTCGGCAAACTTAGAAAGAAAGAATCAATAATAAATGTTCAGAGCAAAATAAGCTCTCGGTCATGGTGATACGGTATAAATTAGCTTGCATGCACGCGGCAAGCGTCGAAACACAATAGAATGCCGCCAAATGTTGCGCTCTGTGCCTACGGCTTAGTTAGTGTTCTGTGCGCGAACGTCGATGACGTCAAGTGATGAATGTGCGATGAAAGTGCTCAACACAGAAGGACTGCATCCTTATCATTTTTTTTTCGTGGCGGGCCACACCCTTGGCCACCGAGGAGCCCGGCCTTGACTCCCTTGGACTTTTATTTGTGGTAGAGTCTGAGCTCAAGAACTTGGTGTATCGTGAGGAACACCAAACACGCGACTCTTTGATAAGTGCGATAGTGGACGCTTTTAATATCGTGAGACGTGACAGAGACACTTTAATAAACCTGAAAGACAATCAGTTAAAACGTGCTCGTTTGTGCATTGAACGTAGTGGTTTACATTTCGAACAATTACTCCGCTACCGTTAAGTGTAAGTACTCGTACTTTGTAAATAAACATTTAAAAGTAGGTTAGGTAATCAAAATCATTGTAAATAAGTCGATTCCATTTTTAAATACCTACCTACGCCTTAAATACTTAATTATCAAATTCCGACTTTTTTTAAAGATACCTATTTTGATTTTTTAAGTATTTATGACGATCCTAAGCCCGTAAAAGTTTGAAGCGAAAATTTGAATTACTTATTGGTTTTGTGTTTTATTAAATCACGAGTAGCGATCAGCTGATTTACACGCGAAGTGCAACGACCGCGCGGCGGTCGGGGTAACCGCGCGCCCGAACGCGTAGGTATAGCGCGATGTATTACTACTGATTCAAGTCACTTTCGAGTTTTGTTTATAACAATTGTTAATCCGCCATTTATTGAGTCTAATTTTTTTTACATATATTAATCGATTGTATGACCGATACAAACTCATTTCGCTTCGGGAAAACAACGACTTGATATTCACCCTGTATATTAGAAAATATAATGTACATTCGTAAAAATATACAGAGTTTTAGTGTTAATAGTGATCACCACAATTTAAATACTAGGAACAAAAATAAACTAGTAGTGCCAAGATTTAGACTAACTAAAACAAATACTAAATCTTTTCTAGGAAATTCAATTCGACATACATACATACATACATATAATCACGCCTTTTTCCCTTATAGGGGTAGGCAGAGACCACTTCTTTCCACTTGCTACGATCCTTACACACTTGTTTCGCTTTATCCACTTTCATTATTCCCTTCATACATGCTGTTCGGTTTATGGTACTCTTGACCTGGCATGTTTTCATTCACACTCGCCTTATACACTTTATTCGTCAATCGTTCTTCATTCGTTCTCTTGACATAGCCAAACCTCATCAGCATACCTTTCTTAATTTTTGTCTCAACATCCATCATCTGACATACTTCATCCACCTTTCCATGCATTCCTCCTCTTACATTCAAAGTAGCGAAGCGGCTCTCCGTGGGCCACTTTTCGCCCCCGCGAGAAACGAGACGTGATGGGTGGCGAACCACATCGCCGCCATTTTGGATAATTAAATTATTTTTATGAATATCCATTGCGTTCCTGCGGGATAAGGAATTGGGAAAGGATACGTTGGAAAGGATAACAAGGTAGGACGGGTTATAGGATGCTACCATCACGGAGGTACAATGAATGTGACGGCAACAGCTAGGGCAGTCCGGGGTCGCGTACCCGTAGTGGATCTAGCCAGCATTCGGACAGATAACTGGTAGATCCACCCCCTGAACAATTTCGATTTTACAATAAATTACCGGAAAAAATAACGAGTTTGTCTAATAAAAAGTTTAAGACGTGCATTAAATCTAAACTAATAGAGAAGGCGTATTATACGGTCAAGGACTACGTAGAGGATAAGCACGCGTGGAATTAGATCATCTGCATATGTGGCCTCCCTGGCGGTCTGCTAATAATATTGTTTTAGCTTATTTACTTCAGTTAGCTGCCCCCATAGCCTCTATTCAAAGAAGGCTCTTGACATGCCTTGACATTTCTGTTAGGGATTTTAGTAGGACTACATATGGATTGTATGTAAAGTATACTTTTATATTTTTGTCTTCTATATTTTTATATTTTTAATATGTTCATCCCTTGTTAATGTGACGACAATGTAAATTTAGTTGAATGTTCGATTCTATTTTCTCCTCCATTTTGGATGTCTTAGTTTACATTAATCTAAACATTCTGCTGTTTACGTTGTTGTAGCATATTTTAAAGCAATGTAATCTTAACAACGATGTTAACCTTTTTTTTAAAAGAGTAACCTATGGAGTTTCTTGCCGGCTCTTCTCTATAGGAATGACACTTTGGAACCGAGCAACTAGAATCAGTAGTTTTAACGTAACGTTTCTTAAGCGCCTTTTTTTTTGGTTTACAAGAAATAAAAATATTTTGATTTTGATTTTGATTTTGATTAATGATATTGATAAAGTCATAAATTATGCTAAAATTCTGTTATATGCGGATGATGCAAGAATTTTCAAGACGATAACAAGTTTTGACGATTACTTGCAACTCCAGTATAACCTAGATCGTATCTCGGAATATTGCTCATCAAATCAACTGTATTTAAACCTTGACAAGTGTTCTATTATATCCTATACCCGTAAACATAACTCTCTAACTTTCGATTATAGAATCAACGACAAATCTCTAAGTAGGGTAACATCTGTGCGCGACTTAGGTGTAATTATGGATTCTAAATTATCTTTTAATTTACACATAGACCACATAGTTAACAGAGCCTTCCGTCAACTTGGCTTTATATTAAGGATCTCAAAACCATTTAAAAGTCCACATACTTTAAAAGTTTTATATTTTAGCTTCGTCCGATCACTGATAGATTTTGCTTGTACTATTTGGAGTCCATACTACGCTTGTCATATTGACCGCATTGAGAAAGTACAAAAGAAATTTATTAAATCCTTGGATTACCGTGGAAATCATGAATACATATCATACGTGGATTCACTCACTCGTCACTCCCTTACTACTCTTGCCGACCGACGTGTGATGTTTGACCAAGTATTTCTTTTTAAAATTTTTAATAATTTTATTGACGCCCCTGACATTTTGCAACAAATAGCCTTAAAAGTACCCAGACCTGGTTCTCGTTTTCTAAAGATATTTTCTGTTCCTTTCTATCAATCAGTTTACACCAGTAATAACTTCTTCAGACGCAGCGTAAGCACTTATAATGATAAGTTTAATGAAATAGATATATTTAACCACAGTTTGGCATCTTACAAAATGAAATTGCTTAATCAACTCTTAAACACCACCTAAAAATTATTTTACTTGAAGATAACCTACTTGCTGTGAATTTTCCTTTGTACACTTGACTGCATGTATGTATGTACCTTCTCTAATTATGTAGACTTGAACTCAGTTTTTATTTAAATACCGTATATTGTTTAATACTTGTATGGAACTCTAAGTCTTTATGAACCTAATGTTCCCTGATTTAAGTTTTTGTATGTGACTGTTTGTTTCATGAATAAAATAAAATAAAAAATAAAAATAAAGTACAATATAAATATGTTTGAAACATTTATATATGTCGGAGATAAACAATGTAAATAACAGAGGCCCTAAGATTGAGCCTTGAGGTACTCCAGAAGGAACATAATTCCAGCCAGATACGTACCCTTTTAGTACCACCGCCTGTGTCCGATTCTCAATATACGATAAAAACCACCGTTGAAGGTCTCCATGAATGCCTGTCAACAATAATTTATCCAGTAGTACTGTATGATTTATTCGGTCAAAACATTTGGAATAATCTGTATAATATAAAACATCCACTTGCGCACGCTGGTCCATACCTTCAGATATAAATTCATGGGAAAGTATGAGATTAGATGTTGTGGATCGGTTTCTAAGGAAACCATGTTGTTCATCACCGAAATTACTTCTCACTGCTTCATAAACTTGTGTATGTATTATTCTTTCGAGAAGTTTAGAAAAGAGACATATTTTGGAAATAGGGCGGTAATCCTCTACATTTGACCGATCTCCCTTTACAGGGGAGATGAATGCAGATTTCCATACCCTTGGTACAGTCCCCTCTGAAACCGATCGCTTAAACAAGATACACACTGGATCTACCAGACTAACCGCACATTTGACAATAAATATAGGTGGTATAAAACTGTACTTTAATTGTAATTTAAAGTGTAAACAAAAGTTAACGTCTTTTATTTGGATATTTTCTTGCACTGTTTATTGAAAGGCTTTATGAATGTTGTTTTTTACCATTCACTTGTTTTATTATGTGATTTTAGCACTTCACGTATGACGGATTTGGTAGTTTTAGGTAAGGGGGTTTTTGTTGCGGCATAATTGTAGTAACGTTTGCTGCTAAATTAGCCCACTAAATGTTTTTCAAACAATAGTCAAGGTTTTTTACACTGTTATAGAGTCACTGAACTACTTTTCATTACTATTTGTTCACTATTTCATTTATTATTCACGATAATTATCGAATGCACGTTAGCTTACTTAGACTTTTTTTTTTTTCTAGCTATTCGCTTTGTGCACAGGGGTCACAATGGATCGCTTGCAAGTGGTAGGAAATAATCCTGTTTTGAAGCACAAGTAAGATAATTGGCTTATATATGGGACTACAAAATCTCTCGAAGGTTCTAAGAATTTTGTGGGAATTCCATCCCAGCCTGGTAAGGCCCCAGAGTCAAGATTCTTCAGTATGCCATCTACTTCTTGTGGGTCAGTCTCAAGTAGCACAAATGATGATGCTTGAGAATTTGAGATCTTTTGATTTGGGAGATTAGATTGTTGCATTATCTCTTTCGCTAAGATTTTACCAATAGTCACAAAAAACTTATTGATATGGTTTGATGAATAAAGCGGGCGCGGAGTTTAGTTAAGAAGATTTAAATTAGTTGTTTTAAATTAGTTGATTTGGGGGTTTTAAATTGTGTGATTTCATTAATTTTTGACCACAGTTGTTTTGGATTATTTATTGAATCAGCTAATTGTTCTCTCTGATATTTTCTTAATTCTTAATTCGTTATTGTACACATACACGGATATACTTTACATTTATTAGAATAAGTCGATGTACACAAGCGAGCTTAACTCAAAATTGAGTTTTCTTCCAGCAAACCTCTTTGAGCGATAGTGATATTTATAATTGTAAGTGGTTAGGTAGATAGAAGTGTACAACTATTATCATATTTATATATATATTTTAATATACATACACTCAAATACTACATACAGTACGTATATACTATGATATATATAAGATATAGACATACATAGACTACATAACTCAAATTGAAAGGAAATGCTCTTTTATCTTTTTCTTAAATACGTTAAGAGAAGTGCTATTACGCAAGGAATGTGGAAGTGAGTTCCAGAGGCGCACAGCATGAATAGTAAAAGATTCGTCGTAACGACTAGAGGAGTGAAGAGGAGTTCGAAGGAGAAGAGAGGAAGAAGTACGACAAGGCTTACCCCTGGGGACTAGGAATTCAAAACGTTCCCGCAGGTAGCCAGGATATTTAGGGTTGTGCAACACTGAGTAAAGGAGAGAGAGAGAATATGAGAATCTCGACGTTGCCGAATAGGCAACCACTTCAACCTAGCCCGGAATTCCGACACGTGGTCGTACTTCCGAAGACCAAATATGAAGCGGATGCACAAATTCTGGAGACGTTCGAGTTTATTCAGAAGTTCCTCAGTTGCATCGAGATAACAGACATCGGCATAGTCCAGAAGAGGTAGAAGAAGAGATTGGGCAAGAGTGATTTTAGTCTGAAAAGGCAGGAACTTCTGGAGACGCTTTAGGGAGTGAAACGAGCAAAAAACCCTCCTTCTTACCTCAGAGACATGTGCATCCCACGACAGATGACAATCCATGTGTACACCCAGGTTCTTGGTTATTTTCGAGTATGCTATAGGAGTTGAATCGTACAATATAGGTGGTAGAGATTGGTGAGCGCTTGAGATTTGGAAGGGTTTACTAAAAGACCAAAAGATTTAGCCCACTGATTGATATAACTAAGATCATTATTGATGGCGGCAATAATGATCTACTGTGGCTAAACAACTGCAAGTCGTCTGCGTAGAGGTGGTACTGAGAAGAAAGAACTGAAGTGATAGAATTTATGAATATAGAATAAAAACTTTTTAACAAAAAAATTAAACCGCCGAAAAAACTGAAAAGCAAAAAATAAGAAACCTTTTTTATTTAATCTTAATAACTAAGTTTTTAAACGAATGTGAGTATACCTAAATAATTTCGAGTCGGCGCCAAACAGGCAAATTAATTAATTACGATATAATAGGTACTTAATTTTTTTAGAAATTTTAATGTTTATCGCTCGAGATTTTATTGCATTGTTAAGTTGATTCAAACTCAAACTCAAAACTTTTATTTGCTTTCCACAATGGAATTAGTAGGTGGTAAGTATAAAATATAATTATAGTATATAGCGTTATTGATTTGGTTGTTTCTTTATTTTTAAGGTAATTTTGTGATCTTTGTTAATTGATAGTTTGACGCCGCCTCAAAATTATTTAGGTATACTCACATCCGTTTAAGAACTTAGTTATTAAGATTAAATAAAAAAGGTTTCTTATTTTTTGCTTTTCAGTTTTTTCGGCGGTTTAATTTTTTTGTTAAAAAGTTTTTATTTTATATTTTTTTGTGGCTATTATATTATTATACTAATTGCTACATGCTGAATTATTTGTTATTTTTAAAATAGCTAACTACCTTATTTTAGTATTCAAATCTGTGAGTGAACAATAAATCACCCCTATTTTCCCAACCTTAGAGTAAAATTATATGGGACCAGCTTCAACGTATAAACCCCTATCTAATAAAAAAAGAATTATCAAAATAGAACTACTCTGTAAAAAGTTACGCGTGGTAATACATTACGATCAGTGCGTGAACAATCAATTAACCCCTGTTTTTCCACCCTTAGGGTGGGAATTCTTTTTCCAAATTTATATGGGACCAACTTTGGAGTATACCCTTTCCAATGAAAAAAGAATTATCAAAATCGGACTACTCTGTAAAAAGATATGCGTGATCATACATAAAAAAGAAAATATATACGCGTCGAATTGAGAACCTCCTCTGTTTTCGTCGGTTAAAAAAGAACGGGAGAAAGGACACCACCCTGGGGAACTCCCGCCGTAAGTTCACACCAATCAGAGGAGACCTCATTGGCACGGACAGACTGCGAGCGACCCCGAAAATAAGAGTTAAACCAAGCCGTTGCGGGAGGAGAGACATTAAGGGAGGAAAGGATCCCCAAGAGTATGTCAAAATCAACTGAATTAAAAGCACTGCTGAAGTCCAAAAGTTCCAGTATTGTAATTATCCTCTTCTCCATGGCCAGTCGTATATCGTCAGTAATTTTGACAAGAGCAGTGACAGTGCTATGGCCAGGACGAAATCCAGACTGGTACGGACTCAGCAGGCAGTTAGAGGAAAGATAATTAGACAGCTGATCTTGAACAACGCCCTCAAGGACCTTGGATAGGACAGGTAGAATGGAAATTGGACGATACTGTGAAACGGATGTAGGATTCAGGACTTTAGGAAGCGGAAGGATATTGGCCTTTTTCCAAACGGATGGAAAGGAACTTGTAGTCAGGGAGAAATTAACAATGTGGGTGATAACCGGTAGTAGATATTTTAAGATGGGAAGGAACATTTGGAGTTGTAGGCCGTCATCACTTACCGCTTTTGTGGAAATGGAAAGGATAAATTTTTCAACATCTCTCTCCACAACGTCTTTAAATGTGAACGAGGTACTACATTTTGGCAAGGAAAGATTAGAAAGATGTGCAAGAGTAGTAGCTTTAGAAGACATATCCAAGGTAACGGATGCTTTGGAAAAGTGATCATTTCAAGCGTTAAGGTCCAAATTAATGGCCTCTTTACTAGTAGTTTTACCGATACCGAGGGATTTTAGAAATTGCCATACCTAAGAACTATTAATATTTTGAATGGAGTGATGTATGTGGTGCCTTTTTGCATCTCTACACATACGACTGCAGCGATTACGTATTGAGCCAAGTTGTCATCAGTAGGATCCTTTATATAAAACCTCTTCGCCCTGTCTCTCTTCGCCATGGCACTTTTGATGCCCTCTGATAGCCATGGAGCAGGAAGATGCCTCACTCGAACTTTTTTAAGAGGAGCGTGCTTATCTTACAATTTTAAAATACAGTTGTTAAAATGAGACACCTTATCATCCATGGTACCACAGTCATAAAGAGACGACCAGTCAATTTTGCTCGCATCAAAACCCAAACGCTCCAGATCAATGTTCTTGAAACTGCGAAGAAAGAGAAATTTAGATTTGGGTTTAGGAGGACAAATTTTGTAAGAAATGTATATTAGGTCATGACAAGAGAAAGAAGCAGGTAATTTTCCATGAGCAGCTACTTTGCACGAGTTGGAGACAATTATTAGATCAAGCAGAGAAGGAGTAGAGTGAGGAGAATGATGGGTAGCATTAAGCTGAAGGATGTTCATATTGACAGAAGAGACAAGAGCGCAGAGTTTACGACTACGCACATCGTCCTTGAGCAGACACGTGTTGAAGTCTCCGAGGATTATAGTGTCGTCGTATAAAGGTGATAACAATTCAAGTGTTTTTTCGAAAGAGAGAAAATAATCGATCGTATATGATGGGCTATAAAAGACTCCCAAAAGTACCTTCCTAGTATTAAAGACAACTTCATGAGACATATACTCAGCTGACTTCGAGAGTAATCACTCGGAGACTTTTCAATGACGTCATGTAAAATATCGCCTCTAAGGTAGATGGCCACGCCTCCGCCACCCTTGCCTGTTCTGTCACTACGTACTAGCTTGTAGCCGGGCAAAGAATAATGAGAAGAGGGAAGTGTGGGTTTTAAAAAGGATTCAGATACAAGAACCGCCTGTACAACTTTAGAATCGAAGGAAGAAATAAGGTCAGAGTGATGAGCGGGTACGCTCTGAGCATTGATATGAACTATATTAAAAAAAAATGTTATAAGAAGAAAAAACAGAGGTTAGGTTGTCACGGAGATGTAAACAATCGTCACTAAACGCACTGGCGAAGCTCACGTCAGACGCATCAGAAGAAGAACAAGAAGCAAAACTGTCATCTGAGTTATTAAACATAATAGTAATTAAAATCAAATAAATAATTAGTAATAAGAATAAATATATATGTTTCAAAATTCAAAATTCAAAATCAAAATTCAAAATCATTTATTTAACTTAGGCTACAAAGTAGCACTTATTAAACGTCAAAAAAAATACAAAAAGGACAGCACCCCAGGGGTCGGTTCATATCCGGCGGAAGAGGCAGCGCGCAATACCGGCCGCGCAACGCCAGAACGAACGAGCACACGATAAAACATCCGACCTCTCACACAAGACGCACCCACGCATCAGTTCAGTGTGAAAGGCCGAACGCTCCACCACGCGCAAGCCCGCCCCAGCGCCGCGCGACCGACAACACGCGCCGCCACCCCCGCCAGACATGAACCGACCCCAAATCGCCCACCCTTCACCGCTTCCTAAGTGCTCTGGCTGAGGAGAAGAAACGGCGCAACAAACTCCCCAGTAGCACGCTGTCTTAACAATAATATCAAATCAATAAGGGATCGTGCAAAATGAACAAGTGTTTAAAGTAAAATGGTATCATACTATTATCGAATGAAAGGTATACTATATATCTACAGAGACCAAGGTCAGCAGAACGACCAGTCACCGCAAGCAGCACCCGTTCACGAGCATGACGCAAGGATCAGCCATCCCCTCCCTCGCCATATTAGAGGGAAGGAGGAGACCCGACCCAAGACGCCACCGCAAGCAATGACAAACTAAGGGAGCATGACGAAACTGCTGCCGGCATAAAAGAAAAAATAAAAAAATAAGAAGAAATAAAAAAAAACCAAGCACTTATTCACTGCACAGTCCCTTAACAAAACGGCATTACAATAATACACTAATATACATACGCATTATTGAAATGATAATTATAAAAAAAAAAGGCAACATATTGTTACATACTGAGTGTATGCCTATCACATTATATAAACTATATTGTACAATAATTAAAATCTACATAACGATTATCTAATTTTAAAATATCATGTCAGCAAATAAAAAAAAAAGTAATTATACAATAGTATAATTGAGTCAAAAATATTGTAACATACTATCTGTATGGCAATAAAAAAAAAAAAAATTATATATATATATATATGTATATATTTATACTAATAAATAAATAGGAGAATAATAATTCCATACAGAACCGTCTTGTGTCTATCAAGGCGACCAACTGTTTTTATCGTTTAAATAATCATTTAATGTGTAATAGGCTTTCTTACATAGCCTAGTTTTAAGGACAGATTTAAATGAATTAAAAGGTAAATCTAACAGGCTAGGGGGTATCTTATTATAAATCCTTGTACCAAGCCCTACAAACGAGTTGTGAACCTTGTGTAGCCGGTATGATGAATTGCATAGTTTATGCTTATTTCTAGTGTTTATACTGTGCCTATCATACGAGCATTTTAGCATACGAGTGAATGTTTTGTCGGATGTATAATATGTTGGCCAGAATAAATTGTGAAGCAACAGTCAAAATGCCAATTTCCTTAAAACGCTCTCTAAGAGAAACCCTTGAGCCTAACTGGTATATAGACCGAATAGCCCATTTTTGCAGCACAAATATGGTTTCGATATCTGCAGCTTTTCCCCACAACAATACACCATACGACATTACGCTGTGAAAGTAACTAAAGTAAACAAGGCGAGCTGTATCCACGTCAGTCAACTGCCTAACCTTCCTAACAGCATAGGCGGCTGAGCTAAGCTTACTAGCAAGATATGAAATGTGAGCTGCCCATTTAAGTTTGCTGTCAATTGCAATTCCAAGGAAAACGGTAGATTCAACAGTCTCCAGCACTTAATTACTGACAATAATGTTGGGGCCAAGATTTCTTACATTTGGTAGCGCGAATTTAATACACTTGGTTTTTTTGGCGTTTAGGACTAAATTATTAACCGTAAACCAATTAGTAGCTTTAACAAGCGCATTATTAATATCATTAAAATTTGTCCTATTTCTGTCCACTTTAAATATGAGTGAGGTATCATCTGCAAAAAGAACAGTTTCACAGATGCCTTTTAAATAGAATGGCAAATCATTTATATAGACTAGGAATAAGAACGGACCTAGTATTGATCCCTGAGGTACGCCTATTGTAACTGGAAGCGGTCCAGATTTAGCGCCATTGACATCTACACATTGCAAGCGTTGTTTTAAATAGGAATCCATTAAATTTAGTCCTAAATTTCGAATACCATAATGACTAAGTTTGGAAAGTAGTGTGCCATGATGAACGCAGTCAAATGCCTTGGAAAGGTCACAGAAAACCCCTATAGCGTTCTGTGAATTCTCCCAGGCACTGTATATGTGTTTAAGTAAGGCTACACCTGCATCAGTCGTTGAGCGACCCTTGGTAAAACCATATTGATCATTGTGAAGTATTTTATTATCATTAAAATATTTCAACAGCTGCTGAAGAATAAGCTTCTCAAAAATTTTGCTAAATGCGGGCAATATTGAAATGGGTCTAAAATTACTTAGTTCACTTTTGCTACCAGATTTGAACAACGGAATTACTTTACTGTACTTCATGAGGTCTGGGAAGACACCGGAATCTATACACTTATTAAAAATCACTGATAGATATGGAGCAACAACACCTATAATATTATTCACTAACTTGACAGAAATACCCCAGAAATCGGCCGTATTCTTCTGGTTAAGAGATTTAAACGCCGTTATTACGTCTATGGGGTCAATGTGTGTGAAAGTGAATATAGAATTACAATTCGGGACACTAGTTAGTAAAAGGTTTTTAGCAGCAATCAAGGACGAGTTTAAAGAGCAAGTTGTAACTATGGGAATATTGGCAAAAAAATCGTTAAAAATCTGAGCTACATCTATTGCTTTACTAATTACTTTATTGTTACTGATAATGTCTAAATTATTATCACGTTTTACAGATTTACCTGTTTCGCTATTGATAATTATCCATGTAGTTTTAATTTTATTATTTGAGTGTTTTATTTTGTCACTAATAAATTTAGCCTTAGCTATGTTGCATACTTGCTTAAATGTTTTAGAGTATCGTTTAACATAGTTTAAAAATGGTTCATCAAACTTATATTTTTTCATTCCGTATAATTCATACAGTCTTGCTCTACTTTTATAAATACCAGTAGTGGCCCATTGGTTAAATGGAGCTAACGCATTCTTAACATTTAAAGTCTTTATTTTAAAAGATGATTGAAATTCGTTTTTAATAATTTCGAAGAGAGCACTATATATATCATTGGGGTTCTCAAATGCCAAGATTGATGGCTTAACCTTGGAAACAACATTGCTTTTAAAACGATTACAGCGACTATATGGTCGGGTGGTATGGTGTATATGGTCTACATTCAATTTTTCGCAAGTTACTAACAACTAAATGAGGAAAACTACCTAATTGTCCACAGTGATCAGATGTTAAATCACTTAAAATTTGTTTATTAGTAGCATCACAATTGCTAAATATATTATCCAAACAGGTTGAGGATGATGCTGTTATTCTAGTTGGTTCACAAAATAAATTAACCAAACCATATGACTTAAAAAGATTCAGTAACCTGGTAGTAGTTACTGTAACTTCTAGAATATTTACATTAAAATCCCCACATACTATTATTCTTTTCCTACTAGATTTAATTTTATTAAGCGAGTCTTCCATAACCGATTCAAATAAATTAAAGTCTCCTATAGGGGGTCGATAAACACACATTATAACATACCGCTCTAGTTCAACACAAGACAGCTCAATAGTGCGCTCGATAGAAAGGTTTACAATATCGGAACGTTCTTTGCATTTTAAATTGTTTGATACTATTATAAGTGAGCCTCCTCGAATGGCAGTCCTTCTTACGAACGCACTTTGTATGGAATAATAAAGACTATTAAATACTTCTACCTCATGGGTTTTTAACCAGTGCTCGGTTAAACATAACACCTGAACACTGTAATTCTCAATAAATAAACTTAATTCTAATTCCTTGCCGGAGAGACCCTGCATGTTTTGATGAACAACATTCAATTCATGCAGCCCTCCCGTTGTCCTATCTTGTAGTTTAAATTACAAGATGTAAAAGAGCTGTTAGTAATATTACTAACATTATCAAAAACATTTGATACAAAATTAGTATCTTTATCATAATATAGATTATATGCTAACAATTTAGCAATTCGTCGCTTACATTTAGTTGACATATACATACTGTACTGTGTCAGTTTAAATTTACTAATGAAATTATTTGTTTCAAAATACAAAATAGTTGTGGCGAATGGTTATATTATAAATTAATAAATTTAAATTATAAATGTGCCTATTCTGCTCATCAGTTAGATTTCTAGAAAAAGGTAGGGAACAGAAGATAAATTTTCAATTATTTTTGTGGCCTAAATCTAACATTAATTCCACACAGTCAGTAATATTTGATCTACTTACGGTCAGCCCATCACCATATAGTAAAATGCCAGTAGAACCTGACTTAAGCTCAGACCTACTAATTTGGTTTATTAACCTACTAAAACTAGCACCTGGCAAACAAGTATTAAATACAGACTGCTGGGAAAAGGAACTTATCATATTACTCATACCTTTACCTACTTTGTCAGAAAAGATATTGGTACTTATATTGTTGACTGAATCCAAACATTTAGTTTTAACAGTTTCCAATACCGGATAAGCAAGTAATGGCAATGGTTCAACACTCTGAGTATTGGCAGGAGGTGAAGAGCAGGAGCAGGTACAACGCAGATTGTTGGTCAGGGACTCATCTCTCTCTGCATTGTACCCCACCAAGTCAGCCAACTCACCGGCCTCCACCATGCGTTCATTTAGTTCTTGTTGAGACGCTTGATATTTACTAAAAATGTCCCTCAGAGTGCTTTCCCTCGCCTGAAGCTGTTCGTGAAGCAAAACTGTTTCCTGGTCATAATTATACCTACTTTGAATTAATTCATCATTCAAGTCATTTAATTGATTTGCTAAATTTACATATCGAATCCTAATATTATTTGATTTCCTATGAATTTGTTGCTGGTGTAGGCACTTTTTGTACTTTTTTATAATTTTATTAAGTTTAATATATTTCTTAATCTTATTGTGACTACTAAACAAAGGATATTCAGTACTAGAATCTTCTCCCGTCAAATCAATAGTTAAAGTTTTCCTATTATTAACAAGTGCAGAGCTACCATCAACTAATTCATTGAAAAGACTGCAGGTTTTAGCAGCCCGTTCCTGAACTTTAATAGATTCTAATTTGGTTATAGTCCTAAGGGCCTCACTTAATTCTAATTCTAGTTCAGTAATGCGATTAAGAGCCTGCTCATGTGTACCCATACACTGTTGAAATTCTAAAACTATTTGACGGAGGTTTTGATGTTCTTCAAAGATTTCTCTATGAGAAATGTGCAATTCTGACAATTCGTTTTTCAAACTAGTGTTCCTATCTATAATTTTCTTCACTTCAATTTCACTCTCGTCCCTTTCCCTCAGCAGGTCATCACATAATTTCTTGGCTGAATCTAACTCCTTCAGCGTTACTCTAAGTTTCTCTTCCATGGATGCAGCTCTGCGGGTCTGCATATTTACAAGCAGTCCTCAGCTGTTCCTGGAAGGTTTTTAGAGGGAGTTAAGTGTATGAAAAGAACTAAAGAGAAAAAGGTGTGACAATTAATAGAAATTAGGAGGAAAGAGAATAAATAATAACAATAATTGAAAAGATTTATTAAATTTAACTATTGGATAGAGTAAGTGTGCAGTCGCGATAAAAAACGATGAGGAACTACACACTTGGGACAGCCCGAGAGGCTGGACGATGACACAAACGATGTTCAGGAAGTGCAGCAGTAACAAACTAAAACACGTGCACGTACCTTGGTCTGCTATGTCTGCTGCCGATGACCCGCCTGCGTTCTGATTTCACCACAGTTGTTGCTGAAGGTCACGAACTGCTCGGAATAGGGATTCCTAGCAGAATATCGATCGAGTTGACGCGTTTAAAGGGTTTTTCTTGAGATAGATCGCGGAGCGCGCGCGCGTGCAAGATGGTGAGAAAACGAATGTAGTTAGTTAGTGGGGCGGCGGTTCGTCCGTTAGCGGTTGTGACGTCATGACAGTTGCAGCAGGAGCACCAATCGGGTAACGAGTACGGCACGTATGACAACCGTCAAAACAGTTGTGATTGCCACTGCTGAAAATCGATAAGAACATCGTGTGTGTCCGTGGTACATTCTAAACGATCTGATTTTAAGAATCTGTATGATGACGAAACATTCCGCCCACCAAAATACCTATGGTATTTTCGAAGATACGAAATATAAATAGAAAAGTTAGGAAGAAACGTTAAACCTTAATAGCTACTGAACTATGAATCTAATCAACCTAACCTACGGTGCTTAATAATCTTAAGTTAAATAATACGTTAATCCTCTATAGGTAGAGGACAGAGTTTAACTAGCGGTCGCTTAACAGAATTGCTGGTAGCGGTCTTAAGGATTGCAACTCTAACTACTCCGTCAGCGCCAGGAAGAAGATCAGTAACCCTACCGAGTGACCATGCAAGAGGAGGTCGATTGTCATCCTTGATGATCACAAGCGAGCCCACCCTTAATGGTTTTGAGTTCTTGGTCCATTTGGCGCGTTGAGTGAGTGAATTTAAGTACTCGTGTTTCCATCTTGATCAAAAACTTTGTTGGAAGGCCTGCAACAACTGCCACCGATGAAGACGATGAATATTGACGTTGGAGTAATCATCATCGGGGACAGCGGCCAAAGGCTCCAATGTAAGGAAATGACCCGGTGTTAACGCTGACAAGTCATTATGGTCCGAACTGACAGGGCACAAGGGCCGTGAATTTAACACCGCCTCGATTTGTACGAATAATGTAGTAAGTTCTTCAAATGTTAAAACCTGATCACCGACTATGCGATACAAATGTTGCTTCGCGGCTTTGATTTGAATCTCCCAAACTCCTCCGAAATGGGGAGCGGATGGTGGATTGAATTTAAACTCAATTTTCTCCGTGCTAGACGCAGTTTGCATTAAAGCAGTGAGTTGATTTCTAGCACCGACAAAATTGGTTCCGCAATCAGCGTGTATAGTTGAACAACGTCCGCGACGACCCACAAAACGACGCAATGCAGCAATGAAACCCTCTGCCGATAGTGTGGAGACCACCTCTAAATGGACGGCCTTCGTAGCTAGGCACACGAATAGGCATAAATAGGCTTTATCTATTTTTGCCCCACGGTGAGTGCCCAGCTTGATACGGAAGGGCCCACCGAAGTCGACTCCCACCACGGAGAAAGGCTTCACCTGGCTAACTCTATACGTAGGAAGATCGCTCATAAACGGTTGCAAAGGCACTGGATTTGTACGATAACATTGAATGCACTTAGCAAGACAACGGCGAATGACGCGTTTCGCGGAGACGATCCAGAATTGTTGTAAAACCAAATACTGCGTGGTATTAATTCCAGGATGACAGTAGTTACGGTGAACGAAATCGATGATTAACAAGGTGAGCGGGTGATCAGAAGGCAAAAGCGCAGGATGTCGCTGCTCAAACTCTAGTCCAGATCGAGCGAGGCGACCGCCCACCCTGAGAATTCCCTTTTTGTCGATAAAAGGATTAAGTTTACTGAACGGTTTTGAAACTACTTTACTTGATTTCAGTTTACTTATTTCTTCCGCGAATGTTTGACCTTGAACGTGTCTCACAATAGTCATCAATGCATTATGACGTTCTAAATTGTTAAGAAACGCACTACGGTTAGCAATAGTCGGGTTTCGCGAATTTTGAAGAAAACGATAGATACGCAAAGGTACGAACGATTTTTTCTAACGATGAAAAACGATTTAATACATTGTCGATAATTGAAACTTGTTGTTCCCGAGGATGCACAGTTGATATTAACACAGGAGATTTACGAGTCTCGGCCTTAACAACCTTCCGCTCGTCATTAGTAACGCTGTCAATACAAGATGTCTCGTGCGGCTCGGATAACCATCGTGGCCCCGCCCACCATAACGAATTGCGAAGAAGTTCAGTTGGAAATTGGCCTCGCGAACAAACATCTGCAGGATTGTCTGCAGAGGACACGTGCTGCCAATATTCAATAGCTGGTATTTCTTGAATATGACTCACGCGATTGGCAACGAAGGTAGACCAACGACATGAGGGTGAACGCAACCAAGAGAGTGTAACGGTGGAATCGGACCACAAAAAGACAGCTGAAATAGGAATACGAGACAGATAAGTTTCTGTAACGAATTTGTACAGATCTGAAAGCAAAACTGCAGCGCAGAGTTCGAGACGTGGCAATGAGGTACGTTTTAATGGCACCACGCGAGCTTTCGAACAAACGAAATGAACGTAAGAATTGTTATCTACGTCTGCTACTCGTAAATAAATGACCGCGCTGTATGCAGTTTCCGAACTGTCGCAGAACCCGTGTAGCTCGTAGGATTGTGAAACACAATGTACGAGTGATTCTACGCGAAATTTTTATATGGTGCAATTGAGCAAGTTGCTCCTGATATTTGTTCCATGTACTGATGACCTCGTCAGGGGGAACGTCATCCCACCCGGCACCGATAATCCAAAGCTTTTGGATTAAGCTTTTAACGTGTATTGTCAGGGGAGATAAGAATCCTAACGGGTCGAAGATTCTAGCGAGTTCACTAAGAATAGACCGTTTGGTACATGGCCGATGTGAAGATTGAACTTCAAAAAGAAACGAATCAGTTGAGGGATCCCATTTGAGTCCCAACTCTTTGAAAGAAGCCGGTTCAACTTTATCTAACGATACAGAATCAGTGAGGCAATCTTCAGGTTGAAGATCCGATAGAAGACGATTGTCATTTGACACCCACTTCCGAAGATGAAAACCTCCCTTTTTGAAAAGAGCGATAAGTTGTGTTTTTGTTCTTTGTGCAGTGGCGAAGTCCTGACTACCGGTGACGACGTCATCGATGTAGGTGTCCGAAAAGATTACACTCTTGGCAAGCGGGTAAGAATCCCCCTCATCATCAGCAAGCTGTCGCAAAGTACGGCAAGCGAGATAGGGGAATGAAGAGATGCCATACGTGACTGTGTTCAGACGGAACTCTGAAAGAGGTTCGCCAGGCGAAGCTCTCCAGAGGATTCGCTGACAGTCACGATGGTCGCCGAAGAGTATAATCTGTCGGTACATCTGACGCACATCTGCCATGAGAACGACGTCGTGTTCACGAAAGCGTAAGAGAATTTCCAAAATGTTTGAATGTAATTTTGGACCGATGTGTTGACTTTCGTTTAACGATCGAGAACGTGCATCTGTTGCAGAGGCGTCAAATATGACACGAAGGCGAGTCGTGGTGCTATCAGGACGTATGACGCAGTGATGGGGAATATAGTATTTCCCATTCCCCACGTCATCTGGAGAGACTAATGACATATGGCCCGCAGTTAGATAGTCGGACATAAAATCGCAAGATTGACGATGACATTCGGGGTCACGTGACAGCCCACGTTTAATCGCATAGAAGCGACGCAAAGCAATGTCACGTGAACCAGTGAACATAGGCTCGGACTCGTCCCTGAATGGCAACTGCACGATGTTCCGCCCAGATGAGTCACGAGAATGATTTGTGATAAAATGTTGTTCACATGTTATCTCATCTGGGGTAAGGGATGCTGTGGGTGGTAATACATCTAAACAAGTTTTACCGAGCAATAGCCATCCAAAGACTGAGTCGAAGGCGGTGGGTTGATGTGATTTTCCTTTAATATTACGATTACGAAGCGATTCCGCAAACACATCCGCACCGAACAGTAGGTCAATCCGGCCAGGAATGTCAAAACCGGGATCGGCTAACGATAGTGAATTGATGTGAGACCAACCCGATGTATTTAATTTAGCTATTGGTTGGTCCCCGCAAATTTTCGACATTACGTGCATATTTAAATTAAATAAAACTTGATCACCAGTCCCAATGGAGCAATTAATGTCTCCTAAGATTGAAGCCGGGGCTTCACCGATTCCACTTATAGTTGTGGTAGGACTGGATAGTTTTAAATTTAATTTTTTAGCAGCTGAGTCAGTAATCAGATTAATCTGACTCCCGGAATCGAAAAGAGCTCGAAAAGACACGAACTTGCCATCCGCATCCCGTACCTGCACAATGGCAGTTGCTAATAAAACAGTTGTGTTACTATTATTAGAAAATAATGAAGAGGTTGGGTTCGACTCGACCGGTTTATCTTTATGAAGTAAAGTGTGATGTTTACGGTTACACTTACGACATTTAAAAATAGAAGTACAACCTTTTAATTGATGTGAGGCTCGAAGACAATTGAAACACCAATTACTTTTGCTTGCGATAGATATCCGCTCATCTACTGGTTTATTTAGAAAATTTTGACATGAAGATATTGAGTGAGTGTCACCACAAAACGCGCACCTAACTGGATGTGACGTAGGAGGTTCACGGCTTGTAGTACTTGCTGTGGCAACTTGAGGTTTATCAGTACTGCCCACAAGCGCATGAGACACGTTTGCCCGTTTATGTGTTTGGTTAGATTTTACAGATCGTTGTTGTGGCTTACTCGAAGGTTTATTATTAGCTTCACAAAAATGAGAATCACGTAAAAGCGCTTCACATTTCAAGTGTAAGAAAGACTTCAACTGTGAATATGGAGGAAACTCAATATCAGGATATTTTTCCTCGAAATCGCAACGCAAGTTTGAGTCTATCTTAGAGAGAAGGTGGTAGACTAATACAAAATCCCATCGGTCCTCAGGTAAAATAATTTTCTTTAAAATAATTAAATTTTCCTCAAACAGGTCCAATGATTTTCTAAACTCATTACCGTCAGTAGTATTGAAATTAATGTTTAAAAGGTCCTTCCAGGATGTAAAAGCTAAAGGTCGTTTATTTTGATAGCGAGTAACAAGGGCCTGGTAGGCATCGTTGTAATGCTCACAAGTTAATGGGAATGGCCGGTCAACGATGAGAATAAATAATGAAATTTTTCCGTATCGGTAAGATTACTAGAATTATGAATCAATGCATTAAAAGTGTCGTGATATTCAGGCCATTTCTTGATGTCACCACTGAAAGTTGGAAGAACAATTTTCGGTAAACGGATATTCGATGATGAAGAACTTTGTTTATTGTTTACTTGAGGTTCACTTTTAGTTAAACTACGATGAATAGATAATATTTGAAAATATTTATCGTCAAATGTATCCTGGAGCGAATTATCTGCATGATCCGGATCATCTAAAAGCTCCAAAATAATCTGGTGAGCACTCTCAAAGCTATCTAAAATATGTTTAAGTTCCTGATAATAAGAAAGAAATAAATTCCGTTGTGAGTCATCACTTATTGCTAATGAACCTATTTCCAATGCCTTATCCAACCGCTTCATAGCTAAAGTACGCTTTCTACGTAACTGTGATAAATCTTGAACTGTATATTCATCATCCGTAGAGTGGGATTTCGATTTCTTAAAGCAACTTTGTTTACGAGACGAATGTTTACCTAACAATAATGACATGATGAAAACTATTTTATTAAACGATTAGCAAGATCGGTAACTGATAACGAATAGTCGGCGATACAAGGTTCCAACAGATGAGCGATACCTGCTTATAAAGATGTAAACACGATAAGAACACGAGTACTTACGCTAACCGGTAGTATTGTTAATGTGTATGTGTATATATATTATATATACAGATTATAGACTGAGTAAAACGCGCAACATAAATCCTTTGTTCAATGTAATTTGTTGAGTTGATTAGGTTTTGAAGTTAAACGGATGTAGGCTTCGTAATACCTATTGGCACAATTTTTCTTTTATGCAATAGGAAAGAATGTAGCTAGTATAGTCTTGCCTTGGTTTTACGATAGTCTCAAGAAGAGGATTATCGCGTTTCCAGAAGGCGGAACGTGTTGGTTGCGTTTCCGAACGCAAGCCGCTGACAACTCGAGACTATTAGCACGGTACGTTCAAATAATTTTGTCACACCTACCTACGAATTAAAAATGTTACACGAACAAAGGATTTTTATGATCGATATTTTTTTTTCGATACGATATACCTAAAACAGTTAATATAGGCCGAAAATGATAATATTAAGCACCGAGGGAAGATATATTGCCTAATATTGAGATCCTAAAGTAACTATTAAGGTTCAACTGGGTGAAAATTAAATCGTATAATGGCGGGTCCCGGGTTTCGGCACCATAAAAATGTGCAGTCGCGATAAAAAACGATGAGGAACTACACACTTGGGACAGCCCGAGAGGCTGGACGATGACACAAACGATGTTCAGGAAGTGCAGCAGTAACAAACTAAAACACGTGCACGTACCTTGGTCTGCTATGTCTGCTGCCGATGACCCGCCTGCGTTCTGATTTCACCACAGTTGTTGCTGAAGGTCACGAACTGCTCGGAATAGGGATTCCTAGCAGAATATCGATCGAGTTGACGCGTTTAAAGGGTTTTTCTTGAGATAGATCGCGGAGCGCGCGCGCGTGCAAGATGGTGAGAAAACGAATGTAGTTAGTTAGTGGGGCGGCGGTTCGTCCGTTAGCGGTTGTGACGTCATGACAGTTGCAGCAGGAGCACCAATCGGGTAACGAGTACGGCACGTATGACAACCGTCAAAACAGTTGTGATTGCCACTGCTGAAAATCGATAAGAACATCGTGTGTGTCCGTGGTACATTCTAAACGATCTGATTTTAAGAATCTGTACCCCTAGCACGAACATTTGTAAGTTTCGTATCGTTAACGTATCGAGTTGACGATACGATAACGGAATACAACTAAAGTAGGAAGCACGAAGCACTATCGTAATCGTATCGAAACCTCGATACGATTTCGATAGTGACGTCATACTAACGTAAGTAAGGAGGGACAACATTGAACGAAGGATCGTAAAATTGATTGAACGTTTCGTTCAAAAACTATAACGTATTTTGTTCGTAGTGATTTCACTGCCTTTAAAACTTTAAAACCATTTAAATATTAATGCTTTACAACGAACCAGTAATAAAAGTTAATATTAATTTAAAATAAATGGTGTATTTAATTAATATAATACTGAAACTTTGTTTATTTTGAAACTGTGTTCCTAAACGAACGACATGACATTTTGTGCCGCGAAGCTCGTTCAAGGACAACTTTGTTTTGAAGTGAAGTGAAGAACTCGTATTACTTTACATCTAAAAGTGTTAACGGGGTTTACAATCGCAGTTACAAAACCACTGAAGTTTAGAAAATGAGAACCAGCCACCCACAATACACAATTATGGTGGAATTCATGGAAAAGTAAGTAAATTTCATTTAATATGTTATTGTAAACATACCAGTTGATAAATGATATTTTAATGGAAAATTTAAATATACATATTATTATGAATCAAAAGGTAGTGTATTTATACAATTGGGTCATAAAAAATGGTAAGCTAAATTGATAGTTCTTTAACAAATTTGAATCAAATTGAAATAAACTTCCATGGGGTATGTATTTAATTTATGATATTTATGTAGGTCTAAAATTAAGTGTATACCAGATAGAATGGGAGACAGTCGTTTAATTATAAAATTATTTAAATTATTATAGGCATGGAGACTTGTCTAAACCCAGCGGAGGCCCTCGTGGTAGACACTATGTACAGCTAAAATGGAAGGAGCTTTCGGATATGCTCAATAGTGATGGCACAGGCGACTCTAGAACAGAGGAAAAGTGGCGAAAGGTATGTCTCAAATCTTTATCCATGGTTATAGTTTCATCTCACAAGTAGAAATTCATTGCATGCATTTTATGTTGGCGTTGGGCATCCTTCTCTATTATTGGTGTGGTGTTTTTATTCATATTAAGGTTTGGAGTGATTTCAAAAACAACGTGAAACGAAAGTGGGCCAAAATAAATAGGTCAGCTCATGGTACAGGTGGTGGGCCTGCGCTTCAATTAACATTAACCGACTTAGAAACCAGGGTTATGAATATAATTGGGGTGCAGGCTGCTACTGGAATGCCCATACAAGAAGCTGGCTTCATACAGGTGTGATTAAGAATTTTTCTTTGTAACATTTAAAATGAGTTTAGTTTCAATTTTTGATGCACATAATTATACAGTCACAAGCAAAGATAATTATGTTTATTTAAATAGTTACTAAAATTATAGTTTTTACCTCAGACTGATATAAGTCAAGTGTTCAACTTTTGGATTGTGTACTCATCATATTGCTCATGACTGGACATATAGTATATTTTCATAGAAATACAATAAGCTTGGTAACCATTGAAGAATTATGTGAATATGATATTCCTAAACGGGACTGAATGTGGTCAAAAGTTTTCTCTATGAGAAGGACCTACCTCTTTATAAATCCCCAGAATAACAAAAAAGGGTCACCACTTAAGCTCTTTTTTGTTAGTATAGTTACACTTAAAATTCTTTTGCAGTGGTGCATGACTTAATCTCATGCTTTTGTTTTTGCCACATTATTTATTTGAATTATGATGCTTGTTAGTCTCTTGAAGTTTGATGTTATCTGCATTATTGATTATCCTCAAGAGCAGACTTTTGATAAAAAAATAAACATAAGTAGTAGTTAGCACTGCTTTGAAACATATGATGTGTGTTCCCTAATGTAATTTTTTTATGAAAATTAGGTTGATGTTGAGGAGGAAGATAGCTTGTCAGGTACTCATCTACAAGAAACAAACACAAAAACAATAAGTGAAGTTATTGTTGATGACATACCTATAAAACTAACACCCGTTGCTGACGGTTGGTATATTTTTAATTTAAATACTTTAGATTACCTTTTGAGTTTGAAATAACTAGTACTAAATGAATTATAATTCAATCATTAAAACTAAAAACTAACACATTAAGTCGAGATAACTACCTAACTGCCCATCATTTTGCCAGATACTTGGAATACTCCGGGAACAAGTAGCCAACGCTCAATCGCTCCACCTCCACCTCCCGCGCATCCACTACCACCTTCAATAGCTTCAATCGACACACATTGGAAGCCGCCGAAGAAAAAGAAGAAAGCCGACGATGAAATTTTAAAAGTATTTAAGGAGTGTGAGGGGTCCGCAAGGCAGTATGAAAGAGAGCGTGATCGAGTTGCGGAAGAATTAGAAAGAGAGAGGATTAGACAGCGTGATGTAGAGCTGCAGTTGCAAGCGAAATGGCTGGATTTTTTTAAAGAAGCTTTGAAGGTATTGGATGCATATTTGGCGAATAAAAGTGTATAAAATCGGACATTATTTGTTTCGCCAAATATGCAACTAATAGTAAGTTATTTGGTTAGGCTTATTGTTTTGTTTGTTTATTGTTATTAAGTTTTATTTGTGTATGTAGATAAAGATTAGCTTAATAAATAACTTAGACAATATATTATTTTAAGATCTTTTAATTATGTTTCATAGAGAAATACTTTTTTATTAAATAGTGGAATAGTATCTGGAAATTTTTATTTTATCACAAAAGAAAAACCATTTCTACATTCAAAAACCATTTAATAAAACTTGTCTGCAAAACAGCTCTTTATGACCGTCAAAAATTCAAATTAAAATAACAGCACATGTACAGTCTCTTAGCGACAACACCGTTCTATAAAATACAATATAGAGCTTAAAAGTAACAACACGAAAATACAAATAAAAAACAATTAGCTAAGACCTAACACTCTGTGCAATGAGTTTAAAATTACAAATAAAGAAAAAAAATACAGACAGAGTTCTCATACAATTATTCTCTTATGACACATGGTAACACAAAACCTAGAAAAAAAATGGAAAATTAAATTAATTATTAACAATGTGTAGTCTATTGATTCTATCCACTAATATTTGTCGTAGTGTTCTACCGCGAATCAAATCATCTCTAGAACCATGATCGCGAAGAGGTTCTTCTGAAGAAACTGCTGATATTCCTAATTCTAAAGAATCTATGACATCTTCTTCAGGATCGGGCACCATAAAATCTATCGCTAAGTTGTGTAGAACGCTACATGCCATAATTATAGTTGCACATCTTTCGGGGGTGTAGTGTAATGTCCGGTCCTTACAAAGGCATCTCCACCTATTTTTAAGTCTACCAAATGTATTTTCTATTACAACTCTGGCTTTCCCATGGATGGTATTATATTTTGCCTCTGGCGTACCTTCAGCAGCATCTGGGATTGGTGTCATCATCCAAGGCCTCTGTGGATATCCAGAATCACCTGGAATTTTTTTTATTTAAAGAATAAGTTATTAAAAAAATCTATAAATTTTAATTACTGGAACTTGCCTGCTGCCCTAAGTATTTTGCAACATATCTTTTTCTAATTGGTTAATACATTTTTACCTACCTAAAAACCAAACTTGTTCATTATTTTTATTTATGTCCTGGATATATCTATTGGCTTGACTATTTTCCCAAATAAATGCGTCGTGGGTAGCACCTCCATATTTTGCATTAACATTAATAATTCGGCATTCACTGTCACATATCTGAAATGTAAAAATGTGGATGAAGATGCAACTGTACAACATAATTATTGTAATTAATTAATTGTTAGGCCATCGGTGCTGAGTGAGGTATATTAAAATTTAATATCTCACCATTTGCACATTCAGTGAGTAGAAATGCTTTCTGCAATAAAATAAATGCTCAATGTCTCTTTTTGGAGTGAATATATGAAAATGAGACCCATCTATGCATCCTATTACTCCAGGGATGCCAAATTTTGTATAAAATCTGTAAATAAAGGATTTTTTGTAATTTAATCTATTATTTAATTTCGCTATTCAATACAGTCCACTCAATTTGTGCAAACTTAGTTATTATAATTTGATTACTACTTACTTGTTTTTTATAATATTACGCTGCTCTAGCGTCGCAGGAAATTTTATAAAGTAATTTAATATTGAGGGGGTTACAAGGGCGTCAGTAACCTGTCTCACATATTTACTAACTGTGGTTTGCCCTAAACATTTAGCCATTCCTACTATTCTTTGGTAGGAGCCTGTAGCATAAAATGATAAAGCACACAGTACCTAGAAATACAAATAATAAATGAATATGTGTTTAAAAAATATTATATCCATTAAATATGTAGAGCACCCATAAAAATGTACCTATTGGTTAAAATTTTGGGTAAATTCAAGTATTTACTACACTTACTTTATGTTCCAGGCTGATCCTTTTACTTGGTCTTAGGCTAGATTTGACCCTTAATTCGCGACATAAATGCAAAAATGCTTCCTTACTGAGACGAAATCTATTTCTAAATTCTGTATCGCTTAGATATTGCACGTTAATATTGGCTATATTTTTTCTGAGGAGAGCTCTCCTCGAGATTTCTCTGAAATTACAATAGTACATTAATAAACCAACTTATTTTCTATTTATCTACATAAAGTATTGTAGTAGATGACTCACCTAGTTTCTCTTCGTACATTTCCACTTTCAACAATCAATCGCGCCGCAAGATAATGGTACAACGTGCTACGTCGATGGGTGCTTCTTGTTAATCTAAGCATTTTTCAGCAAAATTCGGTCACACAATCACTTAATTACTATTTAAATCTTCCAAGAAACTCTGACGAAAGTTTTGTCACTGTCAAATTTAAAGTGAATAAACTTTCGTAAAACTCGCAAGCCAGCCTTCGACAATCACGATACGATACGTCAATTTATACCTTCGTGCTTCCTATCTCCATACAAACGACTCAAGGTTACGATAGTTACGTTACGAATACGATACGAAACTTACTTGACTTATGTTCGTGCTCACAAATTTAGTTCATATTACGCACACTAGAGGCGCTGTTTATGTTTCCATACAAAACGCTCACGTTAACGATACGAATACTTTTTCGCAAGATGTTCGTGCTAGGGGTACTGTATGATGACGAAACAGTAAGAAAGAAAAATAAAAAACAGATAATAATGTTTAATAGAAATATTACACTTAAATAATAAAAATCAAACTTAGAGGGTAACTTTATTTACTAAGATTTACTCTTCTGTTATAATTTATACAAGGAATTAATTTAAAAATTGCCTAGGCTACCATGAAGAGCAGCAAATAAACGTAATCAAACTAAATGAATATGTGATATAAGCCTGGATTTTACTTAATAATATAACACAAAATTATTTTTTAAGTAGAATTTTGTACTTTGAACTGTCAAAACACGGACCCTAGATATTTAAATGTTCTGGTATCTGAGGGCAATAAGCGATAAAGTAACCTATTTTAGGATATTTTTAACCTAATGTTATATAAATAAAACAAGATACTCATATGGTTTAAGCGTTGATTTAAAATCCGATCCGTTGCGATGACAGCCGGTAGACTCGCCGGTTTTATAGGTATTTTGTAGAAACAAATTATTTTCTAGCACAAGTCACTTAAGTAGTATATGCAACTAACTATTTAAACTGAAATTAACTTAATATTATCATTAATTATTAATTTAAAATTATTAAAATAACGAGACACGGCTTTTGACACAACCGGTCGTCAGTGTTGCCAACGTCAAAAAAAAAATTATATATATATCGTTTATATTAAACACTTTTAGCTATAATACTAAAAATCCTTTTTTGTTTTAATAATCATACACGATGCACTCGCCAGGTTGAAAGAAATTAACACAAATCGATCAAAAAGACAAAACATCAAATCAATTTCCGAACGCACTTTTCAATGTCAAACAGCGGACTGACAACTTTACAATAATATTGATCGAACGACAGTTTAACCTTAAACCAGTGAAATGAGAATTGAACACAATAAAATTAATAACACGTAAACATAGAAACAAAAAGTTATTTTGCTAAGTTATGATCCAAACAAATGTCATTTAGCTGTCAAAGAATCATAAACCTGGTAGTTTATGATTCTTTGACAGCTAAATCGAAATGGAATTTAAAGATACCGACAAAGTGAAAAACAAAACGGTGACAATATAAGTGGGTATCCTTGTGTCTAACTACTTAGCAGGCTTTCGAGACCGCTTATCAAGAGGCTTACTAGCACCTTTTGTCATCTCACCAGCTGCAGAAGACTCTAACACAGACGTCGGGAACTGCGCCATGAGTACTTGCAGTTCAGTAGCACCACGGAACAGAAAAAACAAGTGGAAGTGCAATACGCCAAAATTACTATAGGAACCGCTGTCGCCAAACTCACACGAATAATCCGATGATAACATATGCACTACAACGAAATAATCCGTATGATTGGTAGTTTTAAATTTTGACAAAGTTAGCCTACATCACAGAAAAAAAATAAACCCTGACTTTCTAAAAATAAGGTTCATTTTGCATTAGCAACAATACGTATTTACGGTCTACAGTCGCACTCATTCGATTGACGAGTTAGTTTTGCTACTTGACCATAGATGGCGATATATAATCAATATAAGCAATTATCAACATAATTGCTTTAGACATACGGTTGACAATGGCGTGACTCTAATGCTACTCGGCCAAGGACACACCACGTATTACATTTAAATTCTTTATCGATATCGATAGATACCCGATTTTTGTTCAAATACGATAAATACGACTCGTTGGGAGTACATTTATTTATTTGTTACACAAACCGCTGTACCTTTTGAACCATTAATTAATAGACACACAAGACTGACAGACAAATAGGTAAAGGGCCATGCCCAAGTTTCATAGTGAGTTTGGCCCAGAGTGCACACTTATGATATGACGTCTTAAATTTAATATAGATTGTCAACATGTAATTAAAGAAGGACTCAGATAAATAAAACTTCGGGTTTTATAGTAAAAATTCGTCTTTAATATTCCGCATATGTTGAAATTCTCATGATTCTCGTGAATTAAATGGACTTTTTGCCGTGAAACTTGAAGAAAGGAAGTGCAGTGTCGATTTCACGAGTTTTCATCTATCCACCGGTGGATGAATCAGGATTTAGTTTGCCGGCTAGCCTCCCACAACGCAAGGACGCACTCTCTATCCATTTCTCTTTCATGCTTGTGACTTTGGGAAACCTGAAACAAATTTTTAATGAAGGTTAAAAAATCTATTACCTACTGTTTGTAACACTCTGTGTGTAACGTCTCAGTCATTAATAAATTATAATAATTATGTTACTATTTAAAACATTGATTATATTTTTGCTTTATACCACTTAAACGACCATAAATTTACTTAATATAAATTTCGTGTATGAATTACCTCGGCGACCTCGTACCTATATTGTAATGCAAAACGAAATAAATAAAAATAACTGTTTGGGTTAAGATAGTTATTCCTCGTATCGACATCAAACGACAAAATCAATTTTCGACTTGACCACATCGAGTGTACTACGTGAGCTCGACAAATGGATGTGCGATTAACGCTTATGCGACAAAACTGTACTGCGACTCACCGTAGTTCGAATGCACGCTAGTGCGACACACTGAAGATCGACATCTCGCTAGTGCGACAAACGATTGCGCGACAGTAGTTCGACACTACGGTAGTGCGACACTACGGTAGTGCAGTACGTTGGTGCAGTATTGCAGTAGTTTGACACCTAGCAAGTGCGACAAACTATTATGCGATACTGCCGTCTGTAGATATTAAATGAAAAATAAGAGAGCATTAACTTCATCTACATAAATAAAAATGAATTGCCGAAATGTATAGTTGTAGTAGTTGTAATAGTTGTAGTAGTTGTAATAGTTGTAATAGTTGTAATAGTTGTAGTAGTTGTAATAGTTGTAGTAGTTGTAATAGTTGTAGTAGTTAAAGTAGCAGTTGCAGTTGTACTTGTTATTGATTCTGAGACGGTTCGAATTTTGCCAAGGGAGCTAGTGAATAAATAAAATAAAATAAATTTCAATCTAATGAAAATTATTTATGATATAAAAAAAACATATTTAACAAAAACGATTCAATTTAAATTAAAAATTATTACCTACTTCTTTTTTAAATATAATCAAAACTATTTATGATTTGAAAAAAAAAAAAACATAATAAACAAATACAATTCGATTTAAATTAAAAATGATTACTTCTTTTTTACATAACAAATATAGGACAGGCCACGCAAGAATGATAACAAATCCATTGTATCTTTATTTTTTAAATGCTTTTTAATTTGTTCTTCTTTATCTTGTTGTTTTTTTCTTCTTTTTGGTTCACTTGCTCCTTGACCTATAATCTTTTCTATTGTGTCCGTTGTCGTTTTTTGTTCTTTTAATATTTCCTCAAAAGTTTTATATGCATTCCATTTTTTGCGACCCAAAAGGGCATTCCATCTATGGTGCCAAATTCCGACACAGTTTTTTGTAGTAGGTACCCCCATTTCAATGCTGGAAGCTACCGACCATAAGTGTGGTGGGAATTTTGGTGGTGTTTTTTTCAGTTTCAGACAACCCGGTACTACGTTCCTTCTACATAATACTTCCGAAACCACACACATACCTTTTCAGCATCTTTTGGCAGTAACTGTTCTTCAACAAGGCGGAAAGCTGCTGGAATTTCTTCTGGGCATAAATAAGCCAATGCAGCTAAGTGCCTTATTTTGTTTGCAAAATCGTTGTCACGTCCATATTTTTGTGCAAGTCCAGCAGCCTGCACATGATTCCAGATGTTCTGGGTTAAATGAAAAAGACAGCCTTTTTGTAAAGTTTTTGGGAAAACCGTCTTAACCGCTTTTATTGCAGCGATTTCAAAATCCGTCAAAACAATTTTAGGCTAAAGTACGATATTCATCTCGTTTAAAACGTAGGTGCGAATAATTTCTAATAAGATAACATAACAATGATGAGTCTTGTGTGATAGTAATCCATATATTAACGGCGCTGTTTTGTCAGAGGTTTCAGTCTGTCCTATCACTGCGTGGATGTCATAAAAGTTCCATCCATTAACCAATATGGTGAATTGTGAAGCAATTTTAAATTATTCTTAGTACTGAATACTAAAACACACTCTACTTCATCATGTATATAATGTCCAATTAAAAATTGTTCGTCGTTAAACTTTGTATATTGAGAAGGCACTTTTACATCTGCAAGTCGTTTCGGCAAATCTGGGAAATTCTTCGTCCTTGCTCGATGAATAATCATTCGCTTCGCGTTATCGTTTGGAAGACTATGAGCACTAGCGTGAGGTATAATTTGGTTACAAGCCTGCATAATTTGTCCGGGAGAATCCATGCTGTCAGTAGCTTTTCGTTTTAATGTAGTTATCAACTTTAATTCTTCCTTTTTGTCTGGATCAGGTTCATGGGTATGCTGACCAATATATTTGCTCACAAGTTCGTGTTTACCTTGTTTGTTTATTGTTCTTATATACACATTACACTTCAACCGATTTTTTGCATTGCAACACCAGTAGTATAAATCACCACGTTATTTGTTTTTACAATAAATATAGCCATCAATTTCCAAAATGTCCTTTCCTGTTCTTGATTGTAAGTTATTTATTATAGGGATATTCAGTTTCGTAAAGGTACGTTTTTATAATGATACGGAACGGATAATCACGAACAATCTCTTTACGATACTAAATGAAATGAAAGTAGTTGCATTTTAAAGCAAATATGAAGGTAGTTGTGAAAAATTAAATTTACTAATACCATTGTTTTATTACCGTACAGTAGGTACCTACTTACAATATTTATTAATTGAATTCAAATAGTAACAAATATTAAATTATTGTTATCAATATTTTAAATCAGTAAACTTATATCTACTTGTAGATTTATTAGCAAAACTTCCTGTCGTACTGATAATAGGGATGCTATGCTAGTCATATCCCATACACTAATCACTTTACCAATAGTATGTATATTATGTAAAAGTAGCATTAGCAAATGTATTGTTTAGCAATATTATGGTTTATTGCGGCGCTTTCGATGTAAGGCATACTGCCCAATAATCATTTAAGTAAAAAAAAAATTGAAAAATCATGAAATGTTCACACGGAAATTTAAGAATAATATCGGTAGAAGTGCTACCAAGTTTTATAATCCGTAATCCAATCCGGGAACATTACCAAGAGTTTGTAACTAACTAAGCCATCAAGGTCATCATTTATACATATGAATATGAAAACAAATGTGTCTTCATGTCGCACTAGCGAGATGTCGATCTTCAGTGTGTCGCACTAGCGTGCATTCGAACTACGGTGAGTCGCAGTACAGTTTTGTCGCATAAGCGTTAATCGCACATCCATTTGTCGAGCTCACGTAGTACACTCGACCACATCACTACATTGAGTAGCGAAGGTCTTTCTAGAATGTTCTATGGAAAAAAACAAACGAAAATAAACTTTGTCTTTACTGCATAAGGTTTATTTTGACTAACCGTTCTATTAAATTTTTGTAAATTGGAAGAAAATAAGATTTTTATTAGAAAACAATAAAAATCGTACTTACCGATGATACGAAATACCTCTAATTTGTAAGATTTCTAAACCTACTATCATTTTTGCACGCTAAAACGGAACAATACGGCATAGCTAGGTAAATATTAATTTGTCTCGAGACGAGCAACTCGACGCGATGACAGACGCAACTGGGATTGGTTTAGCGCAAGTTAAGCGTAACAACGCTTAATTGCGACACGCGTGCCACGCCTACTTAGCACTTCCACGTGTTTTTTCTGTTCCGTGGTTTCACTACCTTGATTTTTAATATTGTTTAATATTGTACTATCTAACGATTGCTTATTGTTCCACATCATTTTATTTATCCTATCCCATAGTTTTTTAATATTTATATTACAATTTAATATACTTTGTTGATCGTGTTCATTTCTGAATTTTGTTATTATTTTATTACATTTATATATATTTGGTATACTCTAATCGTTTAATCATATTCTTTGGTTCGTTTCTCCAAATGGTAAAAAGTCTATCTCTCTCTAATAATAATTTCTTATGGTTATCTGTTATCCATGTTTCATTATTTCTACCACCTTTACAAATTGGTTTATTTATGTAACAATCTTTATATACATATATTATCAAAAATCTATCGAAAGGATTCATAAAGTTTAACTGGACACTCAATAGTTAGTAACTCATCGAAATTAATATCTAACAATTTGTTACGCACAGCGCGGTTGTCAGGGACACGTCGGGTCACCGGCGCACGCGCGCGCGCGTTCGACTCACTGTCTTGACCTTCGAACGGTGTGCGTTTCCATTCTACCGATATTGAAACCGGATAGTGATCCGATATTTTATTTCGTATTATAGCCGATTTAATATTTGCTGTTGGTGCGCGAACATATTATTATATGTGATCAAGACATGATTCTACTAGATTTCCCATTAGTATTTCACTGCGAGTAACTTTGTCGATACATTTTATTAACCCGTATTCGGCTAATAAATTCTCATAACATATTAGGTGTCTATCTAATTGTTTAAGTAAGTTTATATTTATGTCACCGCAAAATAAGACTTTATTGTTACTTGGGAGAGATTCTAATAAAATACGTAACTCATCATTTCAGAACTGCACTAATTTATCTTGTTTATTAATTCTTGGTGGTGGTTACTGCATAAGGTTTATTTTGACTAACCGTTCTATTATTTTTTTGTAAATTGGAAGAAAATAAGATTTTTATTAGAAAACAATAAAAATCGTACTTACCGATGCACAGTGGTTTCAATAGAACATGCTAGCAAGACAAAATTATTTATTGAGGTTTTTTGGTTCGTACGGCTTTATTATGATGTTCTAATGAGGTATTAGCATATAACACCCAAAAAAAGGAGGTACGGCCACGGTGCCAACAAAACAAAAAAATATGGTAGCGATTAATCTTTTATTCCCAGGCAGGTAAAAAATAACAATGAAAACAAATAACAACAGTCATAAAATATTGTGCTACTAATGATCTAGCTCCTAATTACATAATAAGACATAATTACTACTCAATAACATTACTTTTTACTTAATGAACATGCAGTTAAAAATACAATATGTTTACAACTAATAATAAAGTTAGATCAGGTACACAGCTTAAAAAACATTAGTAAAATATTATTTACAACTTCTATATTTATTCTACATCACTAAATTCTTCTTCTGAAGAATCTTTTACCATATAATCTGACATATTTTGATGAAAACTACAATGACTTACACTAGACCTTACATTTACAGGAGGGGGTATAATTAATTCGAAAACCTCAGAAGGAATTTTACTTGTCGGTTTCTTGGGCACTTCTCTAAGGCCATTTATTACAGGATCAGATGTGATTAGCAACATATTAAGTAAATCCCTATTCGTGGCAACACGTGAATGTTTTCGAGTATTGTGCTCGCGGAACCTCCTATAATCCTTATTGCGCGCTTCCTGAGCTTCTTCTGAAAGCTGCCCAATAGGTAGAAGAGCTGATTTCACAATTTCTATACTGTGCACAAGAATTTTGTGCACGGTGCCTCAAGGTCTTCCACGCGCCTCCTTTTCGTTTTTTCACTAGCTTCAGTAAAATCTATTGATGGACGTCCACGCATCGAAATCTTACTTGATGATGATGGTGTTGAGAGTAAGACGGATGCTTTGAATGTATAATCCCCAGACAACCACTCAGAATTCTTAGTCAGAAAGCGATTGCGGCATTTCCCAGATTTTTCCCATTTTTCTGTGTATTTGGATGACAATCTTCCAATTGTCTTTTTAATTTCCCGCTCAGATGCGTCCGTGATATTAACAAGATCATGTTTTATCACTACAAAGTCATATAGTCTACTAATGCGGTTCTCTTTGGCATGTTTCTGCCATTCATCAAAAAACTCCAATTTCGAGACTGAGAATTCGTATTCTAGAAAACAGACAAAATGACAAAGTTGTACTCAAGTGTGCAGGCTAAGATGACTAAAATTCAAAAGTTAACAGACATGGCTATGATATATATAAAATCTAGCCCGGGGACAAGCGGGGTAAAGTAGTTGCTAGTCCAATGAATTCAGAAAATCATCAAAATTTTTATTTAAAAAAAAATGGGAAAATGTATACCTATTTCCTTATTAGAAATAAAAAGTACATACCTTTAACTTGAAGATCCATCACTCACAGTTCAAAATAAACTTAAACTCACTGACATAGGATGTTACTTCCGTTCCGTAAAAATGCAATTAATAAGTGATTTTCTTACCCTTTCCTTATATACTAACCCCATTAGCTTATCAGTAGGTGACATTAGCGCAAAACAATTCTCGGAATTGGGACACCTGGTTATCTGGCTAGAGGCTCAGGTAATCAATTTCAGGTAATTCGACAATGAATTTTGTCTAGCTAGCATGTTCTAGACGAATCACAGTGCGATGATACGAAATACCTCCATTTGTAAGATTTCTTCACCTACTATCATTTTTGCACGCTAAAACGGAACAATACGGCATAGCTAGGTAAATATTAATTTGTCACGAGACGAGCAACTCGACGCGATGACAGGCGCAACTGGGATCGGTTAAGCGCAAGTTAAGCGTAACAACGCTTAATTGTGACACGTGTGCCACGCCTACTTAGCACTTTCACCTGTTTTTTCTGTTCCGTGGGTAGCACATTCAATTTTATGACGCGTCTTATTGGGAAGTAAGATGTGTATCTTCCCATCAGTCCAACACTGCCTGACGCCGAAGTGTTTGCGGGCGTTCATAAATGTGTCATGCCTTGGCTTAGTAAGGAACTCCTGACAGTATCAGACCAGAACCCTTTAAAGTGGTCTTTGAACGCCATACTTCATCCCGCAGTTTATACCCCAGGAATCTAATGAGTAGAAGACGGGGCTTGCCAGTGTTGTTTCCAAGACGATGACATGCTACAATATCAGAAGCAGAGACATCAGCAATCTTCATCTTCTCTGCAATAGTCTTGACAGCTACCGCCACATGTTCCTCCTCCTTTTCCTCTGGAAGGCCGTGAACTAGCAACACCTGCTTGCGTGAAGCCATCTCATGTCGGTCAAGACCGACAGTTTTCCAAATTAAAAATTTGAAGTCAGTGAATTCACGTGACAGACTGGCAATGGTCTTGTGAGTAACTTCAGCTCCACCAGCAGACTTGAGCTCCTCCTCATAATGATTCATCCGAGCGGTGAATGTCGCAGTCAACTCTTCCATGCTGTTTGTTAGCTTAGCATAGAGATCCATTGATGTGAAGTTTCTGATGCAAGATAGGTTATCCGGAACAGTGAGAGATAGAGTGAGATAAATTAAAAAAGTGAGCCACCAAAGTAAAATAAAGACTTTTAAACCATTTAACAAACAAATTAATGAAAATTACTATTTTTTAAATTAAATATATACAAGAGCTTTTAAATTTTGTGTTGACACTTCAACTACCCTCCTTAAAATTTTCGTTTTATTTTGTTTATTAAGTTCGTGCAAAAGTTACGGAATCGCCTGTAAGTAATTTTTTGTATTAGGCTGTAGGGATCTTTATTTGTTTGCAATTGCATTTTATTTCGGAGTTTTATACAACGCAGTACACCAGCAGTCATCCAGGGTTTTAATATCATTTGGTACTGATTAAGTTGCAGAATTTAATAGCAATGACGTCTTTATTACATCTATAAATCTGTTTGCTATAACATCTGGATCATTACATATGTAAAAAAATGGCATGTCAGTGTTTATGAGGCTATTATATGCATTATTGAAGTTTATAAAGATTTTAGTTTTGACAGACTTTTTATCATTAAATGCTATGCTACGAGTTAAGTTTGTTAGTACCATAGAGTGATCTGTGATAGAAGTACTTAATACACCTATAAATGCCGAGCTATTCGCTTTGTAAATTTTTATGAGTACATGGTCTAAACAACTGTGTTCCCTAGTAGGTAAATAGTGCCCAGGTAGTAGCCCGTGTTCTGCGCTGCGTCTGTTACTACGCTGTTGGGATGAATCCGAGTTTTTGATTATTAAATAAATATTGATGTACCCTAGTATTATAATGTTTTTTTTTGTGTCTTAATAGTGTCAAGGTGAAGATTTAATGAATTTATAAAGCTATCAGCGCAAGTATGTGATGGGCAGCGGTAGATACCTATGATGGTGTAGTTTGAAATAGTTACCTGGATGCTGATGCTTGTGAAATCTTGATTTCTAGTAGTATATGATTGGGCATTCTGGACCACTTTTCGCTCGGCGAAACAAGTTCGCCATCGCGGTGGTCCAGAATGCCCAATGAAATAAACGGTCGACTCGATCAGTGATATTAACGCTAATGAGAACCTAACAATGAAACTCGGTTTTAACTATAGATATGCGATGCATTTTTGTCGTCGATCGGATTGGGTCGTATATCGATATTTTCGAACGTAATTAACCATCGCTCGCGACGCGATGGTGGTATACAACGTAAAGCGTCCGTGTAAAGATAAACGATGTCATGTGTTATTCTACTGATATCGTACAACGTACGTTCTAGTTAGACAGTGGCGTAGAATGTATACAGCTGCGTTATAATCACAACTTTACCATATTTAATAGCGTCTGTATGAGATGTGTGTGAAATTAAGTATGGGTATGTGTAGTAATAAAAACATCCGTTGAAATAAAAACATATTATTATTCTTTATTTGTATAAAACATAGGTTTATCGGGGAACAAAACATCTGCGGAACGTACAAACTCCTGCAGTTTTCACCACTGAGGAGAATCTATGTCAGCCTGGAGTTTGATACGTACGATTGCCTTCTTCCACAGCTCCATCGAGTCGGTGTTGCGCGCCTCGTTAGCTCGGTATACCTTGCAGTCGATGTAGTATTCACCGTCGGTGTGGGCTGTGCGTCGCTTGCACCCGTTACCCGCTCGGTACACGAACAGCGACGACAGGCACGTTCGACCAGATGATCCCTCTCCGACTTCCGCGCCTGTTTCGCGGCCCTGATTGATACCGAATATATCGTTATCACTCAAAGCTTTTTACTGAAAAATAAAAATATATATATATTAATAATCTCGATGAGTATAACGCCTAACACCTGAAATAATTATCCGTTACGAAATACTTATTGCTGTTATAATTTGTAGGTACTTACAGTAACAGTAACAATCACTACACTCATGACACAAATATAACGAAACATGTATGCTCAGGAGATTTTAGTGGACTGTACGAAATGATGATGCGGAATTTGGTAAACTGGTTTATTAGAACATTAACAGTAAATGGGTATGAACGGCGCGCGACGCGTACAGTGACTAGCGTTGATCGAGAGGAGCCCCGCTCCGGACCCGTTGTCGTATATATATGGTTGCTCCCTACGCCGCGCCGTATCCCCTCTGATGCCGTCGCCGGTGCCGCCTCCTTCGACGTCATCGTCCCGTTCGAGAGGTTTCCGAACATCCTGCCCGGGTTGAAACATTGTCTTCAATAGGTAAAGGACATATGTTGTTAAAGGCCCTTGTAATGTTGCCCTTCTTTGTTTTGATCTCTGCCACCCGCGTGATGCCGTCAGGACCGGGAAACACCTTGATGATACGGCCCATTAGCCATCGCAGTGGAGGTTGCGATTTCTCTCTGATAAGAACTAATTGATTTAATTTAAGTTCGCCTGTTGACGCATGCCATCTGGTTCTCTGCTGCAACGTGACAACATATTCATTACTGAATCGGTTCCAAAAGTGTTGTCGAAGATGCTCAATTCTTCTGTAGCGATCCAAGCGGGTGATGTGGATGGAGTGTACCTGTGGCTGAGAAACGGATGTAAGCGGTCGTCCAATCAAGAAGTGAGAAGGAGTGAGAGCGGTAAAGTCGTCAGGTGACGACGAAAGGGCAACAAGAGGACGGGAATTTAATATAGCCTCGATTTGGACTAAGTATGTATTCATTTCCTCATAGGTCAAATGAGAAGAATGAACAATATTTTTCAAATGTTTTTTGGTAGATTTTACGGCGGCCTCTGTTATGCCATTGAAGTGTGGACTATAAGGAGGTGCAAAGCTAAACTTTATACCATCTTGTGCCAAATCGGCCTCTAAATTTGAATTAGATATGAGTTGTGCAAGCTCATTAAATACTCCCACGAACGCCGTGCCATTATCAGAGAGGACGCTGTGTGGTTTACCCCGCCGAGCAATGAATCTCTTTAACGCGGCTAGATAAGCGTCCTTGGTAAGATCCGTCACAAGCTCCAGATGGACAGCTTTTACTGTCAAACAGACAAACACACAGATATAAGACTTAATGAGTCTGGCACCTCTACCTTTACGGTCAGCTATCAGCATGGTCCGGCGTAGTCGACACTACAATTGTAAAATGGAAACTCAAGCTGTGTCCTCGTGCATGGTAGTTGACCCATGACTGGTTGCACCGCCCGAGTTCTCAATCTAAAACATGTGACACATTCTCTATAAATACTTTTAGATAGATTTCTACCTCCTAAAGGCCAGTAAGTTTGACGAATATGTGACAAAAGAAGTTGTGGCCCTGCGTGCATAAGTTTAAGATGTTCATAACGAAACAATATTTTTGTAATGTGATGTTTACTATCTAGCAATATCGGATGTTTGATGTCGTAACTGTAGTTAGCGTTGTTTAATCTGCCACCTACGCGAATCACAAGCCGATCATCTATAAAGGGTGATAGTGAAATAAGTCTATTTTTTACAGATAATGGTTTTTTCAGACTAAGTGTTTTGTATTCGTCAGGAAACATTTCCATTTGACTAATACGCACCATGACCGTAAATGCTTCCTGTAATTCCTCACATGAGACATGACCACACAACTTTCCGTTAGGATTTTTTAAATTATAAATGAACCTAAGAATATAAGCAATAACAAGTTTTAATTTGTTTATGTTTGAATGATTACTAATCAAGCGACTTATTGCTGATTGATTTGATTCATAGTTGTCTAATAAATGAACTTTAATTTCAGGTATGTTGGAATTTGAGCCTATATTTGGCATTTTAGGCCAACGGTCTTCACCAAAATTTAAAAACTCTGGGCCCGACCACCACAATGAACAGGTGCCGATTTGATCGGCTCTCAGCCCGCGAGATACTAAGTCCGCCGGGTTCTCTTTTGACGATACGTATCTCCATGAATTTCCCCCGGTACTTTCTTGTATCTCACTGACACGGTTGCGGACAAAAGGTTTTAATTTATTTGGTGAAGTAGATAACCAACAGAGAACTATCGTTGAATCACACCAGTAATAAATTTTATTTATTTTAATAGTTAACGAGGCTACTACCTTTGCACACAGTCTTGCTCCCAATAAGGCCCCACACAGTTCAAGACGGGGTATGGTTGTATGTTTAATGGGAGCGACCTTATTTTTGGAGGTTAAAAGGTGAATGGTCGTTGTACCATCATGATTTAGGCAACGAACATACAAGGATGCCCCATAAGCACATTCGGATGCATCTGTAAATATGTGCAACTCAATCAATTTGTGGTTAAAATTAAATGCATGCCGTGGCACATTTAAATTATTTAGACATGGTAACGTAGTGACGAACGACAACCAACTTTCTTGAGTGTCACGAGAAACTGGATCATCCCACGAACATTTTTCTAACCACAATTTTTGCATTGTTATTTTTGCCAATACGACACATGGCCCTACTAGGCCTAGAGGGTCAAAGATTTGGCTAATACTAGATAAAATATAACGTTTGGTTATTTTATTAGTTGGAGGTAGATTTATAAAAAACGTTAATTTATCTGAATCACAAACCCAGTTTAAACCCAATATTTTAGAAGTGTTGGGGGATTGGTTACGATTTAAATCGACTATGTTTTTGTCATTCGGATCAAGAGATGATAATATAGCATTCATAACCTGTGGGTTGTTGGATTGCCATTTTCTTAATTTGAATTGAGCGGATGCTAAAATCGCACTCACCTCTTTGCATAACTGGATGGTGGTGGACTCAGAGTCGCCGCCCCCGAGATAATCGTCTACGTACATGTCTCGTTGTATAGCTTGCTTCACGCCTTCATTTGAGGCCTGTGATGCGAGGCTTACAAGTGACTTTGTTGCTAAATATGGTGCCGAAGCTGTGCCATAAGTAACTGTGTTCAGAACATATGTTTTAAGCGGTTCATTTCGATTAAATCTGAATAGGATTTTTTGTAAAGAACGTTGGGATTTGTTTAATTCTATAGCTCGGTACATTTTCTCAATATCCGCTGAGACTACGTATCGATGTTGTCGAAAACGCAACAAAATGGAATAAAGATCGTGCATCGTGCATAAAGCGTGATCGTGCTGCACAGTGGGACCAATCATTTGTAGTTGATTTAAAGAAATGCCTGAAGTTGTCACAGCCGACGCGTCAAAGACAACTCTTAATTTAGTTGTAGTACTTTGCTCGCGCATGACACCGTGATGTGGTAAATAATAACTTATGTTATCATTTGAATTATCTTCAGACATGTGCCCTAGTAGTAGGTACTCGCGCATAAAATCTATATACCTACTTTTAAATAAGGGATCACGATCGAACCTACGCTCCAGTGAAAGAAATCGAACTTTAGCCATGTGGTATGAGTCACCTAATGCTTGGGGCGACTGTTTAAATGGCATTTTTACAATAAAACGTCCGTCTTGGCCACGAGTAGTTGTGCGTATAAAATGTTCCTCACATGCACGTTCCTCGGCCGACAACGAATGTTTTTCTGATATTGAATCTAGTTCCCAGAACCGAGTGAGTTCAGGTTTTATTTCCTGAACGAAATTACACACTGGTTGGTCACGAGATGGACTGGGCTGTGCAATATACCCAGAGATAAGCCATCCTAATTTAGATTCGTATAATTTAGGTTGATTTTTGCCCAAATTGATTGTGTTAGTACCCAAAATATTCCAAAACTGTTCAGCACCTAGTAAGATGTCTACACTTGACGGTTTATAATAGTGAGGGTCAGCGAGACAGATGCCTGATGGTAGTGAAATAGTACTAATATCAATCAATGTTGATGGTAGTGATTTAGTTATCTCTGGTAATACTAAACAATCAATTGTTGTTTTATAATTACCCGAGTAAGATTCTAATATTACGGAACACGACTGTGTGCTTTTACAAGTCTGCTGGTTAATACCCGTTATTTTGGAGTTTACGTTACGTTTAAGTGAACCCAGCTTACCACACAGCTCCTTAGTTATAAAATTTGCTGTACTGCCATTGTCCAAGAGCACCCTCGCCACGTAGTTGCGGCCACTGCTGTCTCGCACCTTCACCCTCGCTGTGGAAAGCAATACGGTGGAAGAAGTAGTATTCTGTATGGCTTTGGCTGTTAAAGTAACAGTATCCATGATTTGATTATTCATAGGTGTCTCACTGTCTTTGTCAACGTGTAACAGCGTGTTATGTTTTGCCTTACAATACTTGCACCGAGCCCACAATTTACATTTATTTTCGGAATGGCCAGGGTTTAAACAGTTAAGGCAAACTTTATATTCTTTAGCCTTCTGATTACGTACATCTGAAGACAGTTTACGGAAACTGTCACATTTAAATAAAACATGACTTTGTTTGCACATTGGACAATTTGAGCTCAAGCCTTTATTTAGACCATTGTTATAATTATTTGATGTTACTGCAAAGCTTTTTTGTTTACTTAATTTATTGTTTGAGGTTTTGTTTTTACTAATTTCTGACTCCTCAACTGATTCAAGCAAGTCCGCCCTGTTATTTAAAAATGTTAAAAATTGAGACAATGTAGGTGCCTCGGATAAAGTGTTTCTAAATTCTTCCCAATGAATATAAGTTTTAGTATCTAACCTCTGAGCCATTATATAAATAATTAAGATGTCCCAATGTTGTGTCGGTTGTCCTAGAATCGTTAAGGCTCTCAGATTTTTTGTGGTTATATCGACTAGATGACGTACCGCTGCACTTGACTCCTTTTCTATTTGGTCGACATTAAATAACGATTGCACATGATTATTTACCAAAAGACGATTGTTATTATATCGTTTCGTCAAAAGATCCCAAGCGATGCTATAGTTACCAGAGTTAAAATCTAAACTGCGAATAATTAGGGCAGCAGCACCCTTTAACGAGGACCTAAGGTAGTGAAATTTACTTATATCGTCTAACAATGTGTTTCTGTGTATTAATGAATCAAAAGTGTCTCTAAACTCGAGCCAATGCTGATAGCTTCCATCAAAGTACGGTAAACTAATCTGAGGTAATTTTACAACACTATGCTTAGACCGTGTGACGTCATTAACATCTGAAGCATGCACGGAACTCACCGACATGCGAGCTCTTCTCTCGCTATGATGACGTTGCACCTCGCGCGCCGAGGACACCAAGGAGAAGTATTGGTTTTGAAAGGTTTCTCGGTCACCCACGGCCTCGGCGGGGTCCTCCATCATCAACTCGATCTCCCCCTGTATTTTATCATAGTCATTATATAATAAATCCATTTTATCAAGACGGGTTTCTAGTTCTGTTACTTGTAAATCACTTAATTGAGCACAAGAAAGGACAACATTTAAATAATTGCTAAACAGCGTAAGTTTAGCCTTACAGCTTGCACGTTTTTTAATTAATTCTTTAATCTTATGATCCATAGTTAAAGCAAAGTTTGATTACGTTAATCTGTAAATATAAAGCAAACAACGCGGTGACTAATTTAATAAGTGCAAAGCGACAGATGTTGACCTTGAGTTAATAAGCGGCCAAGCTACAACGTGCCCGTGCAAAACAGGTTTCTTATCATTTATTCGCTCTGCGACTACTATGCAGCGAAGTAACACAATACGTTTGAGCAATAAATAGGCTTGAAATATGCTTATATTTGCTATAACCGAAAATATGGGTAAGAGAATAGAACAGATTAGTTGGCCAGAGAAAGCTGGGATGATTTTAGAAAGTATGAAGGGATAGACTATATTATAGGATATTTAATTGGAACGACACACTATTTACCGATCTGTAGCCACAGTTGTCCGTTCTCGTAGGTTTTGTTCCTCGGTGACGTGTGCGCCACGTTGGTATTTTTTCTGCACTGCAAATACATGCGCCCGCGCACGCCGCACGCCGCACGCCTGCCGCTACCGTTAGTCTTGTCTTGTTTTCTTGCGAAGGACCATTATGTTCAGGAGATTTTAGTGGACTGTACGAAATGATGATGCGGAATTTGGTAAACTGGTTTATTAGAACATTAACAGTAAATGGGTATGAACGGCGCGCGACGCGTACAGTGACTAGCGTTGATCGAGAGGAGCCCCGCTCCGGACCCGTTGTCGTATATATATGGTTGCTCCCTACGCCGCGCCGTATCCCCTCTGATGCCGTCGCCGGTGCCGCCTCCTTCGACGTCATCGTCCCGTTCGAGAGGTTTCCGAACAATGTAAAACAATAGATAATTTACCTGGGACGGTCCGATTTAGATTTGCGTTTTCCATTGCTTTCTGCAGGCTTACGACCAGTTTTCGTTTTTGTTTCAATGGTTGATGGTTGTTGATAATATGAACCTTCAGAATCAGACCTACAACAAGAATGTGATACAAATGTTTAAATAAATTATTAAGTTTGTGGTGGTTCTAAAGTTGAGAGTTAAAAGAGTTTATACTTACATTTTTCCTTGATTTATAATGAACTTACTCCACTTAAAGACGACACCCAGCAGCAGCCACGATGATTTTCTTCAACTTCTGTTGGTGATGACGGTTGTCGACACTGACAGTACTGACTGAATGCAATTTACTGATCGCGGATCACGAGTGCGCGACTGTTACGAACTATTACTTAGTTCGCTTGAATAATTATAATGATCATAATGAAAAAACGTAGTGACTTATAAGGTTGGCAATGTCTAACATGAAAAGCTACTTAAATTCTTTGAGTTTTATCGTGTGATGGAAGTTTTTAATTTAATCGTATTATAGACCTTCAAAAACTGAATACTAAGGCAAATTAAAGTAGAATCAATTGCTGATGCATTGAAAACACTTAGGGTTTACACACCGTTTCTTTACATTTTTCACACAACGCTTATGATACAAGCCGCATAATGACAGCCCTACGTAAAAAAGCTGATTCTCTAACATTAATAATGTTAATAAATGTTGCAATAGGTGTTTGTAGACACGTGTACAAATTTCGCAATAATATCGGAAGCGCTGAAAGTTGATATGTAGCATTAGTATTATTACGAAGCGTCGAGCGTCGTGGAATCTTACCGAAATATTATTTTTTTTAGTAAATGTATATTATGTTACTAGTAAATACGTATCATTACAAGTGTAATATTGAAAAGGTGGACATTGAACAGGTAATTACTATTTTAATAAGACATGTTTAATAATGTTTTGATACTTATTGTTAATGGGTGATTTAAATAAAAATATTTTTTATTCTTTTTCAGCTACACATGCATCACAATTTACCATTGTATAAAACGATGAGATTGAAGATTTATCCCTAAGGAAAATATTTAGAAGTCCATTATTTTTATCCGATTATTTCTAAAAGTGCATAAGATTAATAATTCTCAGGTAAATATATATATATATATATATTAAGAACCTGTAACTTTAAGTTTTTGTTAAATAATGAATCCAAGTATATCTTATAAATCTTTGCATCTTATTTTCCAGAATATGGGTGTATACAATACGTTTAAAACAACAAATCAACGAATGAGGAAAGGGACGTACAACTGACCAAGAGTTTTATTTATGTTGATGGTTCTACGAATTTTCGAAGCTGTAAATCTGTATGAAAGGTATATATGTGTATATATATATATTTAGTTATACACAGCATATTATTATACATGATTTATTTATTTTTATTTATTTATTTATCAAAATGGACATTATTTACTATATAAACTAAAATATCGCCAAACTGCACAACAGTTTGTTGGCGATTGCACAACAGTTTGTTGGCGATCACAGCCATTTAATGTCGATACTTGTGTCTTAACGCTGAAATAACTACCGGATAATCCTTGGCTATCAATACTGATTTGTACATTCAATAACAATGCCGTACTGCAATGTGTGTTTCGTATCTGTAGATAATCGTCACTGGTCTGGTCATTTACGTAGTAATACACATAAAAACAATAGCGTAGCTCCTTTTAGCAGTAATGTGAAAATAATTAAGTCCTCGTTCAAAGAACGTATTGTAAGTTATAGGATTATTGCTACAGAGGAGATAGTCCATACATTTCCAGAGAATTTTCTAATAAAAATCCAAGAACAAGTTAAGGATCTGATAGATCTATCACTAAAAAAACACACGTCTGTTAAAGTTAACTTCGAACTATTTTTGATTTTTCTTTTGTTTAAAAACGATCACCAAGAAATTAAATCATTTTCTACAAAAAACTTTGTTATTAATTTCAATTACGATTTCGATACAATTTTTAAATCAACAATTTCATTACTTCTCAAAAAAATAGAAGAGTTTCAGGAAAGAGATAGCGGTTGGACCTTTTTGAATAACTCCTATTTTGAAATAAATATTAATAAATATAAGCCTCTCGGCGGATCTAAATTTATTCCTTTACCAAATTTTATAAAAAATAAAAAAGCTTGCTTGAATATTAAGAACAACGACAAGTACTGCTTTCTATGGTGTGTTGTGGCAGCTTTGTATCCCGCAACCCAACATACCGATAGAGTTTCATCATATCCTCGTTTTCAGGATGTTTTAAATGTTAATGATTTGTCATTCCCCATTACATTCACGGACATAGCCAATTTTGAAAAAAAATTATCGTAACATAAATATTTATGTATATGGATTGAAAAATAATAAAACCATTATAGGACCATTATATAAAACAATTAATAAAAAATCTAGAAGCATCCACTTATTGTATTTAGAAAATGATACAAATTCTCATTACTGTCTCATTAAGAATTTACCTCGTTTAGTTAGAACTCAAATTTCTAAACATCATGTGTCACGTATATAGGACGTGAACAAGAAAGATAAGAAATAAAACTAAGTTTTGAAATTATAAAAAGAAAAAAGAGGTATATTAAAAAAATAGTTAGGTTCGGCCTAGGTCGTTGCGCACTTGTCTAGCCTTCCACACTCCCCTGGCGAGGTCCCGTCCTCCAGGCGTAGTCCCGGTCAGCTCGGTCAATCCCCTCAGGCGATGAAAGTGACTGGGTATTCGGTTCCGTCAGTTGAACCGTGACGTAATTCCTAGGAACAAAGGCCGAATCATTAAGCTGCCGGTATAAGGGCGCAAGGGAAACGCTAGGAAGCACGGCAAGAACTAGTTTAGCAATTTAGGGCTTATAACGGCGGAAGAGTTCTAAGTGTGAGAAATATAATGTATAATATAAATAGAAAAAGTAAGCAAGCAGAGACGGTTACAAGGTTAAGCTTTGAAAGTTTAAATAGAAAATAGTGGTAAGAAGACAACAACAATAAGCATTACACACAGGATAGAATAAAGCTACAATATTTAGTCGGACTCGTACCTCTAAAATTAGGTAACGGCCGTTAGAAATCTTTATAAATAAATGTGCACAACTTACCCAAGTTTGGGAATCACGATCACTTAATTAATAGTTAAACTGTTTAAGAGTATATGGAGAAAGGCAATCCACTCGTAAGTTGAGATTACAAGTTAAATATTCGTAAATAACGTTACGGTTAAAATTAATATTTCGCAATGACGGTAAAGCAGTGAGAAAATTAGTCAAGGCGACAGCGTCCGTGCCTCGAGAGGTTCAGCTACGGACTACCTGTGATAGCTAGGAGTGCGCGCGCGGCGCGCGGCGCGCGGCCGCTGGCGGCGGCGACGAGGGACCGGTTACTTCCGTATATATAAAATAATGTGGTTGTCCGCATTGCTTGTATTTGTTTATTATTATTTTTTTATTTTTTGCTATATGTAAATAGATTAAATTATTATTCTCCTTATCTTGTATAACGATACCAATCATATTCAACTTGTTATCTACTTGAGCTGTGCTGGATATATTTTCGTTAACAACAACTTTATCCTTTGTCTGATAGTTGCCCATTTCACTAATTAATCAACTACAACGTATAAGTATCAGACAATAAATGATTTTAAAATACATTTTCTATTTCATATAACCACATACATAACCAAATGTCCTAGTTAAATTATTGTCTACTCAGCCAAATTAATCATTACAAATACTTCATCGGCTTTTTGCTGGCTCGTCCTGTTCTCGTAGTATAACCAAAGTTACTGGGTTCGGCTGTTTGAAAAGTTACTTTTTTCTGAACTTTTTTACAGACAGTTTTACCACTATTATCTAATACTTCAGGTTGTACATTATCCTCTGCTAACTTAAACGCAGGTTTAAGACGGTCTATCGAAACTCTAAGTTGTCTGTCTGGCAATTGTACACAAAAAACTTTATCAGTTACACTAATGACGCGATATGGTCCGTCGTAAGGAGGTTGTAACGGTTTCCTTACTGCGTCATTTCGAACAAAAACATAATCGCAAGTGTACAAATCTTTATGCACAAAAATTTTACGTGATGATCTATTTTCTCTACTAGACGGTTTATATTCGTCAATAACTTCTTTTAACTTGCTAACGTAATCATTATCATCACACGATTTCACATTGCTTACATAATAAAAATCACCAGGTAATCTAATATTATTACCATACAACATTTGTGCAGCGGTTACGCCTGTATCTAACCTAATTGTCGTGCGTAATCCTAACATTACAGTTGCCAGTTCATCTACCCAAGACTTATTGCTTAAACGAGCCGTAATTGCAGTTTTCAACGATCTATGCCAACGTTCTACTGTTCCATTACACTGAGGATGATACGGGGTGGTTCTTGACTTTTTAATTCCCATTAATAGCATTAGTTGTCTAAATAAGTTACTTTCAAATTGTCGGCCTTGATCACTTGTAAGTTTAACTGGACAACCAAAACGACTAATCCAACCCTCGTATAACGTCTTTGCGACTACTTCTGCAGTCATTTCCTTTATAGGAAAAGCTTCTGGCCAACGTGTAAATCTATCTACTATAGTTAAGCAATACCTATATCCTTCAGCTGTGATTGGCAAAGGACCTATTAAATCTATATGTATATGTTCAAACGTTTCGTAATCTCAAATTGTCCTAAATTAGATACTGTATGCTTCTGTATTTTCGCTCGTTGACAATATATACATGTTTTGGCCCAATTACCGATGTCTCTATTCATATTTGGCCAAAAATATCTATCTGCTATTATCCTTCTACTAGCTCTAATACCTGGATGGCTCAAGTTATGTATCGAATCAAAAGCTAAACGTCTAAATTGTTGCGGTAAATAAGGACGTATTTTATTAGTAGATGTTTCGCAAACCACATGCTTATCGGGTACATTTAAAGTTACACGCTTAAATATCAACTTACAGCTGTTATTCGATTCACTCAGAATTTTTGCAAGCTGTTCGTCGACTTCCTGCGCAACTGCCAGTTCTGCGAAGTCGATAGTCGTGGGACTTGTTATTGTTTCAATTCTAGATAATGTATCCGCTACAATATTATTATGACCGCTAATATGCCTTATATCAGAACTAAACTCACTAATAAACATGATTTGCCTGGCCCGCCTTGAGGTTTCTCTATTTGTGCCTGATTTCGTAAATGCAAAAGATAAAGGCTTATGATCAGTATAAATAATTAAATTTTGACCTTCAATTAAATAACGAAAATGAATTATGGCTAAATAAATTGCTAAAAGTTCTCTATCATACGTGCTATATTTCTTTTGCACTTCTGTTAACTTTTTAGAAAAATAACCTTAAGGTTTCCATTTGTCAGCAATTTTTTGTTGTAATACTGCACCTACGCAATTGTCTGACGCATCTGTCATTAATGAAAATGGTGTGTCTATAGATGGATAACCTAACAATGCAGCATTTTTAAGATCTTCCTTACATTGTTCAAAATTTTGTTCGGCCTCTTTTGTCCAATTAATTTTACTTTTATCTTTACGTTTAGAAGAACTTAAATACTTATATAAATGTAATTGATGAGCTGCCGAATGCGGTATGTGTGCTCTATAAAAATTTAACATACCCATAAATCTTCTTAATTCCTCAATAGTGCTAGGTTTTGGAAAATCGATAATAGCTTTAACCTTATCCGTTAAAGGTATAATTCCTTCAGTTGAAACTTCGTAACCTAAAAAATCTAATTTTGTCTTTCCGAAACTACATTTAGCAAAATTAATTGTTATCCCAAATTCGTTAAATCTTTCAAAAACTTTAAGTAAATGCTGTTTATGCTCGGTTTCATTCTCTGAGGCAATTATTACATCATCCAAATAATTAAATAAAAAATCTAAACCTTGTAACACAGTATGGTGCATAAAGCGTTGAAAAGTTTGCGCTGCATTACGCAATCCGAAAGGCATTCGCATAAATTCAAATAACCCAAAAGGTGTTATGACAGCAGTTTTCTCAATGTCATTTTCAGCTACGGGTATACAATTATATGCTCTATTTATATCTAACTTCGTAAATTTTTTCTGATTCGATAAATTATACATAAAATCATGAAGACGGGGAACTGGATAACGATCCGGTTTAGTAATCGAATTTAAACGTCTATAATCACCGCAAGGTCTAATATTTCCATCCTTCTTTGGCACGATATGTAAAGGACTTGCCCAAGCGCTATTACTCGGCCTACAAATCCCAAGTTCCTGCATAACTTTAAATTCATTTTTAGCTTTGACATACCTGTCTGGTGGTAGCTGCCTACTTTTCGCGTGCACTGGAGGTCCTGTGGTCTCTATGTGATGACAAACGCCATGCTTAGGTGTCTCCTTATATGAAACAGGCTTAGTTAACTCAGGAAACTTACATAATAAATCATAATAAGGGCAATTATCAACAATTGTCTTTACAGTGGACTCAGTTGAACTCGAAATGGTACCTCTAATGCTTAAATTAGTTAACTGATCGATTAATCTTCGTCCGTTCAAATCAATTAACAGCTTATGCTTAGCTAAGAAGTCAGCACCTAATATTGGTTGCTGTACGTCCGCTAATATAAATAACCAACGGAAAGCTCTTCTAAGATTAAGATCTAACTCTAAAAAATGCGTACCATATGTATTAATCTCGGTTCCATTCGCGGCATACAATTTATAACATACATTATTTTTGTTACCTTTTATATATGCTACGCTGCGGGGTAGCACAGACACATTAGCACCGCTATCCACTAAGAAAGTTAAACCAGTTTTCCTGTCCTGTCCATCACACAAAGACGGTTGTTAGCATCTACGCGGCCACAGCCTCCCGTCGTCGACTGTACCGACGTTAGTTTTCCGACGGCTTGACATCTTTCTTCCAGTTGCACGGCTGGACACACTTATTTGCCCGATTCTTATATCGATAATGATAGAAACACAACCAATTAGGATCTTCAGGTGTCTTCCCACGCGTCCTCGACTCTGATGTCGATCGCGATCTTGCTCCGTAACGCCTTCTGTTACCTTTCTGCCAGTGCCTTCTTGATCTACTTTCTAATTTTTCAAGTCTTTCGCTTATTTTATCAAGGTGGGCTATCATTAAATCGTCTTTATTCAAGGTCGGCGATTTTCCTTCTACCGCAGCGATACTGGGTATTGGCGTCGCGGTCTCCATTACCTTATCCGCGATAGTTGCTAATTTTTCTAAATCAACTTCATTTGTCACAGCCAATACTCCTCTGACTGATGGTGGTAGGTGATTCTGCCACATCACCACTAGTGTCTCGTTGGTGACTCTATTGCGAGCTAGGTCTTGCATTTTCCTCAATAACTGCGATGGTTTCTGGTCTCCTAACTCCATTTCACCTATTAATTTCTTTACTTGTCGTTCTTCCGATTCTTGGTAAATCAATATTAATTTTTGTTTCAAATTTTCATACTTATTCTTCTCTGGCGGATTTAATAAAATTTCTGTGATCTGCTCTATAACTTCTTGGCCTAATTTCGATATAACGACTTGATATTTCGCTTCATCAGACATCTTCTGCGGTTGTAGTACTGCTTCTACCTGAATAAACCAGGTTTTCGGCGACTTCTTCCAAAACTCAGGTATTCTTGCCGTGACGTAGATAGTGGATAAATGATACTCTTCGGTGGCGATTTTTCTTTCTTCGGTAGACATGTTTAACGTAATATCACGACACCGATATTAAAAAAAAAAACCAACACTACAGCACAAGGGAGTTGCCCGTTCTAAAAAAGTCTCAATCTGTACACAATATCACAAAAGTTCTTTTAATCACCAAATCACGGGTCGGTCGGGGTCACCACTTTTGGATACTGGTCGCTCTTGTTACTTTATTTGCTGGGGTTGCGTGTGTGTACAGAGAGAAATAATACGTCTGCGAATAACTTACTTAAGTTTATTAATTACGACTGTTAATTACGACTGAATACAATACATATTATTATATGTGTGTGCTGTAGTGCGGTATACAAGGCGACCACGGGACAACTGAGGTTCACAGCGCACTACAGTACCGATAACTCAAAACATTGTGTCAGCATTCCCGCAACAAATACATACCGGGCCAATAGAAACGAAGTGCTAAGCGCTTATATGTCTTAAACACGCCGAAATGACCAGAAATTGGTTCAGAGTGACACTCAACTAAAATGTCTGCTTGTTGTTCTTTAGGAATAACCTTCTTCCAAGCAAATTCAACCGTAAGGTCAACCTTAGTTTTCATGTACCTATATAATTCATGATTCTCCACCTTGTAATTTGGGAAATTTATAGGATTAGCCTGGCAGCCCTGGAAGATCTTCAGATACCAAGAATCCTGAGTATCAGGACCTGCAGCCGCGGAAACATCGCCGTTTGAAATAACCTCAACTGGAACACATCTAGAAAGGGCGTCCGGGATAATATTATCCTTTCCACGGCGGTGTCTCATTTCAAAGTTAAAAGAAGAAAGGCGGACTCCCCACCTTGCAAGCCGACCAGTTGGATTAGTGAGAGACATAAACCATTTAAGCGAAGAATGGTCAGTGTAGACTAAGAAGGTTTTGGCTGTTTCAAGGTAACAGCGCCAGTATTCAAGGGCAGTAAGGACGGCAAGAGCCTCCCGTTCTGTTGTGCTGTAGTTCCTCTCCGGTTTACTTAAAGAACGGCTCATGTATGCAATTGGATGTTCTACACCGTCAATAGTTTGAGCTAACATTGCACCGATACCAAAATTGCTAGCATCAGTGTGCACCTCAAAATGAAGGTTAAAGTCAGGGCAAGCAAGGACAGGTGCTTGAACTAGTTTTGATTTTAATTCTAGAAAAGCCTTGTCAGCGTCAGGGTTCCATTGAAACGCAGGGGAGTTCTTTTTATTAGAAGTAAGCTTATTAAGAGGACCTGCTACGGTACTGAAATGTGGAATAAAACGCCTATACCAAGACGCTGTACCCAGAAAACGCTTGACCTCCTTCCTATTAGTAGGAGTGGGGAAGTCTAATATTGCTTTGACCTTATCTGGGTCAGTCCTTAAGCCATGAGCATCCACAATGTAGCCAAGATAACGTAATTGACTTCGGAAGAAGTGACACTTGTCCAGGTTGACAGTAAGATTAGCCGAACGTAATTTTTGGAAAACCTTCTGAAGCAGTTCTACGTGTTCATCAAAAGTTCGGCTAATTATAATAACATCATCTAAATAAGCAAAAACTCTGAGCTCGAATTCAGGCCCGAATAATAGATCAACAAGTCTCTGTTGCGTAGCAGGAGCATTGGTAAGTCCAAAAGCTGTGACTTTGAACATGAAAGTTCCTCGACCAGGAACATAAAATGCAGTCTTCTCTCTGTCCTTTTCGTCGATTAATATCTGCCAAAAAGCTTTAGATAAATCAATGCTGGAAAGATAACGCGCATCTTTTAGATTGTCCAATATCTCCGACACATATGGCAGCTTATATGCGTCTTTCTTTGTAACAGCATTAAGTTTACGACTGTCTAGGCAGAAGCGGGGCTTTCCATCCTTCTTGCCGACCACTAACACCGGAGAAGACCACGGGCTCTCACAAGGTTCAATAACGTCTAGCGCTAACATCTCGTCAACCTGTTCAGCAACAATACGTTGTTTTTCTGGTGACATGCGGTAATATCGCTGTCGAATAGGTTCAGCATCACCAGTATCTATACGATGTTTTATGACGTGAGTACGGCCTAAACCTCTCTCTGCGTACGAAATGTCCTTAAAATTATTAACGACATTGTCAGCTAACAGCTTTTGGGAAGAGTTCAAAGCGTCATAGCCGCACAGATGATGAGTAGGTGACGAAGAAATTTCCGAGAGCCCGGGATCAGATAAAAATAAGTTTTCTGTCTCTGATAAATACTTAGGGCACAGGTTGAAAGTGTTCCAAAAATCGATTCCTAAGATAAATACGGTTTCGATCGCTGGAATAACTTCGCCTTAATAATAGAAAATTTATCTTCGAAGGTCAAGGGTAGAAGAATATAACCAAGGGATGTTATCCTTTGACCTCCTGCTGCAGTAACAGTTATTCTCTCATCGCTGGATAAAATCAGACCTAATCTTATTAAAAGTTCATGAGAGTTCTTACCTAGAATAGTGACAGCAGAACCAGAATCCAACAAACCATACAAAAACAAATCCTTATTGATTCTTACCTTCGCATAAGGCCTAGGGTCATTACTCGGTTTGATATTGAAAATTGTAGAAATATGTTTCCTAGAAAAGAAGTTTTTTACAAACATGAGCCAATCATTCCAGTTCGAGCTATCTGTACGACTAACCGCATGTTTCCTACAATTTTCAGAAACTAGTTTTTTGGTTTGCAGTTTGGACACTCTGGTGTGCGAACTTCCTTCATGCCACACTTAAAGCAAAAGACTTTACGCTCAGCTGTGCAGTCTTTCATAGAGTGCGTATTAACACGGCAACGGTGACAGTAGGGAACTTTGGAGATAGCCGAAATTTCGAGCTCAGGAGCCTGAATTTCAGAGACCTTGTGTGACCCTTGATGGTGAGCACCGTTGTACCTACTGCGAGCGTAAAAATTACCTTGGCTACTAGTCGTCGACTTACGCTTTGAAGACTGGTAGCCAAATTCCGGAGCCAAGGTATTAGCTGAAACCGAAGGTGGTGGAATTCTGAACGAACCTTTATGCGTTCATAATTCTTGCAGATTAATTTTAAGTCTTCCAGTGATTTGATGTTAGGACTAGCAGCTATAATAATAGAGTAGCAAGGACGAATATTATGCAGAATGATTTCGAGTTTAACGTCTTCCTCTAAAGGTTTACTTAGCCTGGAGAACATGCCTTGCATTATAGATAAATAAATGGTTATGTTCTCTTCCTCGCCTTGTGTACGCTGACGAATTTCTGAAACCATGCGATAATCATAGTCGGGAACGTCGAAATCATTTTTTAGCGCAATAAGTACCTCATTCCAACTGCCGGCACTGCCCCTAATGTTACGGTACCAGTGGAGTGCATCACCAATGAAAATATCGGTAGCAGAACTTAGCATTTTATTTTCAGTTATATTTTTAGACGTAAGAAATTCTTCAACTTTTTCTATAAAAGATCTGACACAAGATTTACCGTCATATTTTAACTTATTCAATTCTCCTACTAAACTACGATCACACGAAACTGCAATATTCATCCCGGTTAAATTAGGTTTATCTAACAAATCCTCTTCAGAAGTTACTGAAGACGCGGGCTGCTTCTGGTCTTTGACCTTTGACTTATCAAGGTTCAAAAGCATCTCATAATATACCTCGTAACTTTTCTTTATTTTATCTAATTTCGATAAATCATCCGCCGCCTGCGGTTTTTCAATACGTTGAAGCCTATAATATAAATGATGTAGAAGAGACCTAGTTCTATTAAAAAGAGAATCCTCAAAGTTAAGTTTTAAGGCATCGAGATTAGCCTTAACCTTCTCTAGCGTCTCTTGAGAGCCTTTACTATCCTCTGAAAACTGAAAAACTGAATCGAATATGTCATCAGACGAATACAATTGAGTTAATTTAGTGACTTGACGTCTTAAACCCGCTACGTTGTCAGAGGGAAGTTCACCACGAATAGCAACTTCATACATGAGCTCAGATTTCTGAAGCTGTAAATATTTTATTGGAATTGCCATAATGTTATTTAAACTAAAAAATAAGCAAGAGAACTGGGTAGGTTATGCACAATTTACAAACATAAATCAAGTAAAATCCGTTCTGTTGCAATTTATTTAAAGAAAAAACAACAAACATAAAATAATAAGACAAGTGAAGTCAGGTGAAATACACTAACTCACTTTTATTAAAGTAACTCAATTTTTAATAACTACAGTTTAAATTTAACTCAATAGAAATTACGGTAAACTACACAAAGTTAATGTAATTAAACCTTTTATTTAAATGACTTAATTACTTCAAGTTCTAAGAAAACACTACTAGAAATCCACCACCACATAAAACCACTAAAAGACCAAAACCAAGTGCGAAAGACCTTAAACCACGTTTTTGGGCGCCATTGTCACGTATATAGGACGTGAACAAGAAAGATAAGAAATAAAACTAAGTTTTGAAATTATAAAAAGAAAAAAGAGGTATATTAAAAAAATAGTTAGGTTCGGCCTAGGTCGTTGCGCACTTGTCTAGCCTTCCACAATCCCCTGGCGAGGTCCCGTCCTCCAGGCGTAGTCCCGGTCAGCTCGGTCAATCCCCTCAGGCGATGAAAGTGACTGGGTATTCGGTTCCGTCAGTTGAACCGTGACGTAATTCCTAGGAACAAAGGCCGAATCATTAAGCTGCCGGTATAAGGGCGCAAGGGAAACGCTAGGAAGCACGGCAAGAACTAGTTTAGCAATTTAGGGCTTATAACGGCGGAAGAGTTCTAAGTGTGAGAAATATAATGTATAATATAAATAGAAAAAGTAAGCAAGCAGAGACGGTTACAAGGTTAAGCTTTGAAAGTTTAAATAGAAAATAGTGGTAGGAAGACAACAACAATAAGCATTACACACAGGATAGAATAAAGCTACAATATTTAGTCGGACTCGTACCTCTAAAATTAACATAAGAATATAGTACAACAGGTAGGTAACGGCCGTTAGAAATCTTTATAAATAAATGTGCACAACTTACCCAAGTTTGGGAATCACGATCACTTAATTAATAGTTAAACTGTTTAAGAGTATATGGAGAAAGGCAATCCACTCGTAAGTTGAGATTACAATAAAATTAATATTTCGCAATGACGGTAAAGCAGTGAGAAAATTAGTCAAGGCGACAGCGTCCGTGCCTCGAGAGGTTCAGCTACGGACTACCTGTGATAGCTAGGAGTGCGCGCGCGGCCGCTGGCGGCGGCGACGAGGGACCGGTTACTTCCGTATATATAAAATAATGTGGTTGTCCGCATTGCTTGTATTTGTTTATTATTATTTTTTTATTTTTTGCTATATGTAAATAGATTAAATTATTATTCTCCTTATCTTGTAAATACTTAGTTTAAATTAAATAGTTTTTTTTTTTTTTTTAATTGTTTATTTTAAAGTTAATTTTTTTTCGTAAGGGACATTTATGTACACTTTGTTACACATGGTAAATTATATTATTGCGAATCTTGTTTATTGTTTTTTTCTACTCTTAGTCAACTTGAAACACATCTGTGTGGAGGGGTTGTCACAATTTTACCAGATAGGGGATCAGTACTAAAGTTTAAAAATTTTCAAAGAAAACAAGACATTCCATTCGTAATTTATGCCGATTTTGAAACACTGTTAATACCGATAACCGGCTATGATTTTGACACTGCTAATACAACATACACTCAGCGACACACGCCAGCCGCTTTTGCGTATAACATAGTATCGTCTTTCAATGATAATAAACGGTATGTAAGTTATCGCGGTGAGGATTGTGTTACAAAATTTATAGAGTTTCTTACTCGGGATGTAATTGAAATATATAAAATACTAACTAAAAACAATCCCATGATATTTACTGATAAGGATGATGAGGATTTTAAAAATGCAATTAAGTGTCACATATGTGAAAACTTGCTGTGGTCTGACAGAGTTAGAGATCACTGTCACATCACAGGTAATTACCGTGGCGCAGCTCATCGACATTGTAACCTACAACATAAAATACCAAAATTCATACCAATATTTTTTCATAACTTGTCAGGATATGATTGTCATTTATTTGTAAAAAAATTAGGCGAGATTCCTGGTCAAATAAAAATTATACCCAAGACAAAAGAAAAATATATATCATTTTCAAAGTTTATTCCCGTAGCAGATAATGAATATGTGCAATTAAGATTTTTAGATTCTTTTAATTTTTTAGGAAAGTGTTGTTATTACAATCTAGTTTAATTGATGCACATTTTATCTCAGATTTTAAATAATCACTGATATCTTGCAATTCATACGTTCCCTCCGGTATTTCAATGATTTCGGAACCATAGTAAAACTTGTTATTCGTTTCATCTATGTTTGGAATAGAATTGAATGTTGAGAAATGCAATAATGCACACTCATACTGTCCATTTAGTTGTAAAGTATTAGGATAGTACGTCGATAAGGTAGACGAGGTTCCGGTTATCGATAAAGTGAGTGACATCTTGCAAATGATTGAAATGAAAGAAACACGTTAATTTTATACATATTTATTCCAAAATTTCCACAGATATTCTAAACACAGATGACCACAATTTACCGTAATTTTTGATATCTTGTGTAATTGTAATAAACACCACAATTCTTAAAATATCGCATTAATTCCAGTGGAGGTTTTAAGTCTCCATAACTATCAAAATATTCACAATAGTTGGATACTTTAACATAAGCTACCCAATGCGTTCCTTCATGTTTAGAGTCGTCCAAGTTAACAATACCACATTCAATCTGCTTTGGCTTTCTTGGCAATTGATCCTTCATGTATACTCCTCGAAAGTGGGATGTCTCGTGCATGTTCTTGGATGTCGATATTAGTCAGAGGGCGATTAGGTAGCTTCTTTATCAGTTTTTTTGTTGTTCTATGAATAATCCTTTACCATTTTTATGCGGTTTAATGTATAAACCTTTACCCAACGCTAAAGCCTCCATAGTCTTATTATGACGTTCTGTTTCTCGCAGATTTTGTTGAGCTGCTTTGTAATCATTAACGGTTTTTGCAATACCCGCTGCACCACCAGCCAAAGTGCCTAAAGCTGATAAGCCAGCAAAAATTGGAATTAAAAGCAAAATACCTCCAGTCTTTGGTATGGGTATGATTCGCGGTATCCGAATTTTCTGAATTTTTGGAAAAATCTTTTTTGCTGCTAAGTAAACAGCATTATTTAACGCTTTACTGTCTTTGTGTTTAATTCTCTTAATTTTTGATTTAATTTTTGATACAAAATTTTGAAACGTTTTAATTCCGGCACCAGATTTTAGTTTGGCTTTCATAACTTTGCTCACTAGCCATGAGCTAAGTTTTTCACCTTTCCGGGCATCCTTTGATTTAAGTCTTTGTTTTGCCATATTCATTAGTTGTAAATCAGCTTTGTGACGATGTGATAAGTCCGTGTGGTTAGCGTATGCAATGTCGTGGTGCATACAAGCTTCATCCAACTTATTAATACCCCGGTCACCGCGTAATAAACGTTTTTGGAGTTTTGTTCCGGGTCCGCAATAATTATATCCAGGCAAATGAATCTCGAACGGTAAATTTTCTATTATACTATTAACTAGTCCACCACCTTGCATTTTACAAAGCGCAATGATATTTTTTTTAAATAAAACGATTATATATTTATATAACTCACTCCACTAATGCAGCTTTGTCAATCCAACTATTTTCACTATTGCTAAGACCCAACCATTTCACATAAAGTTTTGATCCTTTCTTTTTTAAAACTTTCTCTATTAAATAAACACCAGGATATATTAATATTATAGAACGGGGATTAGCGCGAACATGCATAAATACCTTTAGGGCTTGACGTTTCGACCAGGTTACACCGGCCGTGGTCGCAAGCAGACTGGAGATGCGGTGTCATTGCTCCGTGCACGAAGTAGATGATTTTTCATCTACCCCCTTTTCTTCAAGTACCCTACACACTACACTGACCGTGTCCGTACTATGTTCACTAATCGACTTTGCAGAGAATCGAGGTTGTGTTAAGGGAATCACTGGATACCAAGATGCAGGTAGTTTAAAGCCGTCTTCCCGATTGAAATTTGGATGCTTCTTGATTTCAATCGCTTCTCGCACTACTCTCGAATGAAAGTGGCGATCGGTGGAGAGGACTTGCGCGCGATGGAATTGAATCCAGTGATTAACGCCAGCTTGGAGTACGTGATCTGCTATTGCCGATTTAGTGGTCTGACGGTTCTTAACAGTAACTCTTGGTATCCAGTGATTCCCTTAACACAACCTCGATTCTCTGCAAAGTCGATTAGTGAACATAGTACGGACACGGTCAGTGTAGTGTGTAGGGTACTTGAAGAAAAGGGGGTAGATGAAAAATCATCTACTTCGTGCACGGAGCAATGACACCGCATCTCCAGTCTGCTTGCGACCACGGCCGGTGTAACCTGGTCGAAACGTCAAGCCCTAAAGGTATTTATGCATGTTCGCGCTAATCCCCGTTCTATAATCACTATCACTATCACTACATAGTATAAAATAAAGTCGCTTTTCGCTGTCTGTCCCTATGTATGCTTAAATCTTTAAAACTACGCAACGGATTTTGATGCGGTTTTTTTTAATAGATAGAGTGATTCAAGAGGAAGGTTTATATGTATAATACATGCATAATAAAGTAGAGAAACACGGATAATCTTAGAGATTTCTAAAGTAAGGTCGTAAATGAACACTTTTTTTGCGCTTTCATTGCGAACGCTGGCTGAACCCTACGAGCTAGATCAAAATAATGTACTACAGTATTGTGCGCCTTAAAAAGATCTACAAAAAAGTCCGCGATGGTATATGTCTATCTCTTGAGGATAACCCACAATAACCATTTTTATCGTTTATTTATTACTTATTTACGAAAAAGCGATTTTAAGCAATACAGTATTAATCCTTATCCAATTAAGTACCTTTAATAAATTGTGCATGTAATATAGATCAATATTGCCCTTTACAGCATGTAATTTAAATGAATGTTTTCGAAGATATTACAAATTTAAAATGCAGGGACATAGCGGTTGCGGCGGTACCGGCCGGAGGGCCGCGCGGGGGCCGGGGGTCGTGTGCCTCTATACCAAATAGTGCGTCCAAGGCTGTGCTTCGCCCTACAGAACTTTATGATTATGTAGTTATATTTGGTATCAGCGTTGCACCCGAGCAAAGCCGGGGCGGGCTGCTAGTATTAATATAAACATGCAGCGCGATAGTTTAAAAGTTATTAAACACCAGGATAGTTCGATTTTTCGAAGTTCTTATTCATAAAAGGTTCCTAATATAGGTTGCTTACGTTGATCTTGTATATGATATGTCACTGGTGTTGTATTATTTATCTTCTTTACAGTAAAAAGTTCTGTTGACCAATTAGGAGTATAACCTTTCTCAAAATTGTGTTTGTATCTGCTGATACGGACATAATCACCAACTTTAAACTTAGGTTTACATGGAATCGATACATGTTTATGTGTTTTCAAAATATTTTCTTTTATTACTTGTTCATTAGACTTGTTTACATCGATTGGTTTAAATTTAGTAGTTCGATGTTTTGTGTGGTTATACGATTCCAGTATAACTTCCAATGGTTTGCCCAGCCACTTATAGTTTCCATTAAGGCTAAAATATTTGTACAATTTATTTTTTATAGTTTTAATTAGTCGCTCAACAATCGATGCTTTTTTGGTAGAAAACGAGGAGTAATGGTTAATTTTATTTGTTTTCATAAGCCCTTGAAATGTGTTATTATAAAACTCTGTTCCCATATCAGTTTGTAAATTATTAGGTATTCGATGAGTGTTAAGTAATATTCTTTCAAATGCATGAGCGAAATCAAGTTTATTTTTTGATTTTAGCGGCTGCGTCCATGCATATTTTGAGAAACAATCGATCACTATTAAAATATAATTATAGCCCTTGTTATACTTTCTTAGGTTTTGCATATCCATCAGATCAGCTTGCCACAAGTCGTCAATACTTTTTAGAACAACGGAGCGTCGTAGGAAATTTCTTCGTGCAGTTTTGTGTATTTCATTCACAATTTGCTGTTTTGACATAATTTACAGTTTTTTAAGCAATTTATCAACATCTGCTTTAGTATAAAACTTTTCTTCCAAATGATTTAAAACCTCGGGTATCTTTGCTTTTAAAGTAGCTTGAACTGTCTTTTGTGCATCTAACGTGAGCTGAGAACGTAATGCACCAATTAATTTATTTAATTCATGTATCGTACTAGCACTTAATCGATCTACGTAATCCTTGTTCACGGCATCGTCTCCATCTACGGGAGATCGGATCCCCCTCAGTCTCGATGCTTTCAAATCAAACTCACCGCTTTTTGATTTTAACAATGCATTATCATTAAATTCAAATAAATCTGGTAAACGCAATCTCTTGTGAATAAAATGACCGAATTTGTCTACATTCATCTTTAAGGTGTATTGTTTTGAAAGGTTGACAGTTAAATGAAACACAAACGATTTATGTATTTATTATATTACTTTCACGCAATTCCTCTATTATAGATATAATTTCGTTGTTAACCCCTGTGTTACCAGCATCTTGAGATGCAATTAGCAATTTTAGTCGTTCTACCAATTCATTGGGATCATCCCAATATATAAAATCTACATCCTTCTTCCACATTTTTGTTAACGGTAGTCCTTTCCCTTTGGATTGAATAAAAAGCGGTTTAATAATTTGTAAATATTTTAGACCCTTATTACTTTTTATCGGTTTATTTGGATCATTATCTCGACGATGTGCATTAGTATCCAGTAGCATTGATTTTTAATGTTGCATATCACTCTCTGTTACCAATCTCAAATCTATATTCTTTTACAGTAGCAACTGTTTTAATCCAGGCGTAGTTCGATACTTGCGATCTGCTACTATGATGTATTCGTCATTGACAATTATATGAGCAGAACCCAACATCAACTTGCCACGATCGTATCTGACACCAAATGGAATATCTGCTAACGCTTCTGGGGAAACTGACCAGGATGTTGTTGCAATCCTGTTTCTTTTCACCTAGTGATTTATAAGAAGAGTCACTATCGACCTCAGAATCATAATCGTCTGTATCGTTGCTTTCTTTGTCACTGAAAACTTCTTTCTGCAAAGTTTTATCTTTATAGGGAAGTTCAATTTCTTCATCTTCAATATTTTGTGGAGCAAATTGTTTACTAATATTCGCAATTAAGTTTAAGGGTTCTGATACAGGCTTAAAAACTGATTCCAGCACCTCTTTATTATTTATTTCAATATCCTTCATTTTTCGTACTTTTTTCTTCACGGCTTCTGTAGCTTCAACGATTTGTCTTTTTAAAGATTTTTCCATATTTATGTAATAGATAGTGATTGATTCAGTATCCGTAGTAGAATAATTAGAAAAGATAGGGTAATGGATTTAAATATCACTGATTTAATCAAAAACAACAAAGGTGTCAAATTTATTTCTATAACAGCCTTTATTTTTAGAGCAATCCTTATTAATCACGACAAAACTGAAGGGATCGTCCCATATTTTTGAACACATTTCACGAAATTCAACCCATGACATATCAGTGTTGACATGTTCTTCGTAAATATGCTTCAAATTTATTTCATCTTGCTTAAAAAGTATGATTAAGTTCGCGTTGTCTCTTATTAATTGTTTGGGAATTTTACTATACCTTTGATTTAAATAAAAACAATCGATGTACTTGTGTCTTCCCATTGCAAAGTAATCACGCATATTGTTTTGATTCTCACAAGCGACATCATCGAATATAATCACAGAGTCGGGTTTTGCGTCCTGAACTCTTAATATTTCTTCATTTTCCTGATATTTCCGAAACGAAATACCCGGTACTCGTTGCAAAACTTTTTCTAAAAATATGTACTTGGGTTGGTACAGGGTTTTTGAATAAATATAAACATTTCGAAATCTTAAACCATTTTCGTGTATAAGAAGACTAATGAGTAAATTTGTTTTTCCGCAATTTGACGGTCCGCAAATGATACAGCGTACTGAATTAGGTAATAATTCACTATGACGAAAATCAGTTTTACAAAATTCATCACATATTATGTTAACATTCAACGATTGTGGTTGTTTTACAAATTTCATGATAATTGTCTGAAACAGTTCGATTAACAATGACGAATATTATTTTAGATTAATATTTATAAACCATACCACTACCATTATGTATTTTGCGTAACCAACATTAATCGAGTCGACCGTTCATGATTGGGCATTCTGGACCACCGCGATGGCGAACTTGTTTCGCCGAGCGAAAAGTGGTCCAGAATGCCCAATCATATACTACTATTTCTGTTACTTGAGCCAGGTGTCCATTCTTAATATATGCTACCACGCCATCAGCTGTTATAATTAAGCCTGCATTCAGTAAAGATCAGCACGTCTATATCATATTTTATTTATTTACAAATTAATGTACACACACAACAGACAAGCAAATAGTTATTAACACATACAGAACAAATAGGTACAAAGGAACTGCTTATTTCAAATGAAATTGCTTCCAGCAGCCCTGCAAAAGAATACATTTAAAAGAGACGTAGACACAGTGTGTAATAAAATAAATAATTATATGAGTAATTAAATAACAAAATAAATACAAACTATTATAATATATATGGATATATTAATTTTGAGAAGAAAGAAAGTGTTCTTTTACTCGACGCTTGAAGGAAGAAATAGAAGGAGAATCTCGTATGTTAGGCGGCAGCGCATTCCACAGTCGGACTGCATGAACAGAGAAGAAGAAGGAATAAAAATCAGTGGTATGGGTTAAATTTTGAAGTACGATTTAAGGTGGGATCTACAGAGGACATCAGGGGAACGCGCATAGGAAAAACGCTCACGCAAGTAGGAAGGATAGAGAATGTTACGAAGGATATTATATAAGAGACATAGGATGCGAGTGTTCCTGCGAAGGCGGATCGGGAGCCACTTGAGCTTTTTGCGGAAGTGAGAAACATGATCGTATTTTTTGAGACCGTAGACAAAACGAATACAAATGTTTTGCAATCTCTCAAGCCTATTTAATAGCTCCTCTGTAGCATCAAGGTAGCAGGCATCGGCGTAATCAATGATCGGCTGAATTAAGGATTGAGCTAGCACAATATTTGTTTTCAGAGGCAAGAATGTCTGGAGACATTTCAACGAGTGGAAAGAGAAGTGTACCTTACGAACTCGTTAACCTGATCACGCCATGATAAATGTGAATCCATCATTACCCCGAGATTTTTAGCTGTGTCGGTGAAAGGAATCGTAACACCGTCAAGACTGAGTGGCATCAGAGAGAACAGGTCAAGCGTGTTACGGTAATGCCTACTGCCAATTATCGTGGCTTGTGACTTCGCAGGGTTTATTTGCAGGCCATAAGATTTAGCCCACCTACTGATGGCAGCCAAGTCGCGGTTCATAATATCTATGGCAGAGTCTGCTTCAGACGCTGGGAAATGATGATAGATTTGCAAATCATCTGCGTCTATAATCATAGCGGTTAAAGTTAGAGGAAGTAACGGAGGAGACAGAGTTAATAAAGATGGAGAAAAGGAGAGGAGACAGGACACCGCCCTGAGGCACACCCGCAACCTGATCGCGCCATTCAGAGAAAGACTTATCAAGGCGGATCCGCTGAGAGCGGCCTCGAAGGTAGGAACCAAACCAAGCTAAAGAGGATGAGGAAAAATTGGTTGTTTGGAGAATAGCTAAGAGGATGTCAAAATCCACGGAATTAAATGCCGAACTAAAATCGTGTAGCACAAGGATGGAGAGAGATTTGTGTTCCATAGCCCAGAGGATATCATCAGTAACTTTAAGAAGGGCAGTTACTGTACTGTGGCCAGGACGGAAACCAGATTGGAAAGGGGAAAAAAGGTTATAGGACGTAAGGAATTCGGATACTTGGCGGTGGACAATGTTTTCAAGGACTTTGGAGAGAAAGGGGAGTAGGGAAATAGGCCTGTACTAAAAAAAATGAAAATGGATTTGAAGTTTTTGGAAGAGGAATAACATGTGCAAGTTTCCAGGTTGAAGGAAAGGAGCAGGAAATCAAAGAAAGTTAAGGATATGAGATAAGATGGGAAGTAGTTAAGGAAGAATAGGAATAATCATCCGGGAGCACAAACCGTCGTTACCGATTGCAGAGGATGAGATAGCTAAGACAGATTTTTTAACGTCCTCTAAAGCTACAGAAGAGAAATAGAAAGGGGGACAGCGAGGTGCAGGAAGACAGGAAAGTTCAAGGAGTGTGGAAGATTTGGTAGAAGGATCAAGAGTGATAGGCGGCATTGAGAAATGAATATTTAAGGCTGTAAGGTCGATATCCTTACAGGCATTCTCCGATTATTTGCTAACGCCAACAGACCTTAGGAATTTCCAGACATCGCTAGAGCTACGGTCAACCAGGTTGTCGTGAATTTTTTTTCTTCTGGCGGTCTGGCGTAGATGATTGCAGCGATTGCGTGCGATCTTGTAGAGTAAAAGGTTGTCACTTGTAGGTCTGCGTTCATATTTTCGCTTTGCTCTGTCCTTCCGAGCCATGGCATCCTGAATTTCGGGCGAGATCCAAGGCGCCGGTTCACGCTTTAATTTGACGAGTATCACAGGGGCATGATAATCGTAAAGTTTATGTATGATATTTTTAAAAAGGTACACTTTCTTGTCAATGTCGCTGGTATCTACCACAGGGCTCCAGTCGATAATACTCGCATCACGCTGTAATGTCTCCAGATTCATACCCTTGTAGCGGCGTAAATGTAGAAGCTTAGGTTTACGCTTGGGGGTACTGTTACGGGGCGGGATGATGGAGACTTTTCAAATAAGAATACTTTTGTTGAACTAAAAAAAAGTAATTTATTTCGATAAAATACACGTTTATAGAAGATGTGTTCAAATTCAAGTTTTAACCCGATCTGATATCTCAATGCTAACGAAAATGCTGACGATACCTTTGATTTGCGTCATTGCTTAGAAATGAAGTAAACAATTGAAGCTATGTCAGCAGTTAACTTTATATTGGACATAGATTAGTAAAATATTATAACAACCCCCCCGGTAAGATTGATCATCACGAGATGACGTGATGAGAAATTTATGACGAGACTTCGATATGGACATCACAATATTTAAACTTAGCGATTAAGATAACATAATTACTAATTACATCTAAGGACACAGAAAAACACGATTAACATAATATTTAAGAAAACTAAACATAAGATTTGGAAAATAATTACCTCAATGTCCTTAATAAAATACTACAATAATGGAGAAACTAAAATAGAATATAATCAAAGGAGTTATAATTAAAATATAGAAATGATTAGCTTATAACTATCTTAATTCAATGCAATTCATTTCATAGGATTACGTTTAATAGGAACTGGTAGAGATTTGACTGATACGTTATCAACTTCGGCTTCTGAGGTTTAAGGCCTACTGACATTTTTATTATATATTTTTATACAATAACTCGAAGGCTTATGCAATACTTATCTACGGACTTTGAACAATAAATAAATAAGGAATAATATTGAAAATAAATATGTCATTAAAATATAATGAGTGCCGTATTTATCTAGATGAGAAGGCTCTTCAATTTTATTTAACTGGTTTTCAAAATCATTAAGATGAGCGCTTGCTTTTAATAAGGGATCAAAGCTATTAAACTCATTAAGTTTTACAAGAGGAACTTGGTGTAATTATTTGTTCATCTTAACATTTTTGCGACAGTCATCATTTAATATATTGAAATTAGATACAGTGGTTGTAAAATTAAAAGTTATGCTGTCACTTGGTACGAAAGTTAGAGTCTTATAATAAGCTTTACAAGATTTAGGAATATGTAATGTTCCTGTGCCTAACAAGATTTCAACGTGGTCTTCAGAATCACCATTACACATCGACGGGTCCTACGTATACTGGTACAAGTGCAAAAACACAACTGTTCAGGAGAGCGGTTCAAAGGTTCTAAAGCTTGTAATTTTGTCATAAATCAGTAGAAATACTTGAAATTTTGAGATGTTATGTTTGTTGAATTTCAAGAAACAAGACTGCATTATTGTTTCTTAAAAAAAATATATACCTTGTAAAATAGTATCACTTGCATTGATGTAGCTTGTTTTATTTATTATGGTAAAACCTGTAAACTGATACAAGTGGCCACTTATACCAGTATATAATGTACTTGCTTATTCATAGAGTAAAGGAAAATTTAAGAATTTTACTGTTTTAATATGCTATTTCCAATCTACTGATTAATATGAGGTTATAATATTAACAATAACATCTTCTTTTATCGACTTTTAAACACTTACACCAGTTTACTCAGTACTGGAAAACTACTTACAACAGTTTTCTGCATTGTTATTTGTTAATAACCTGGAAAGCAGGAAATGAAATAAACATACAAAATAGAAGTCTTTCAGACCTACCTATGCTTAATAGGTGTTGTTATTCGGACGTTAATATTATTATGGCACTCATATTACTATCCTCTATGTGGCACTCTTAATGAGAAATAAAATCAAAGGACTTGCCATCTTAAAAATAATAAAACAAAAAAAAAAATAATCTTCTTAATTAGGAACTTTCGGTAATTATATTAATCATTTATTTATATTTTCATTAGCACTTCCTAATCAGTCTTACGTACTACTAAATCAGTCTTTAAGACATTGGCAATATGTCACATTGTTATTTATCGTTATAATAATCACGGTAGTTAATAAATAGCAAAGAAAAAAAAAAACAATAAAAAAAGAGAAACCAAATGTTGGAAAAGGCAACTAGGCTTGTTATAAAAATTTTTTTTGCAAAAAAGAAAACCGACTTCAAAAATCAATAAAAGCGCTAAAAAGTTAAAAATAATACCATAACCTACCTAACTATATTAATAAACCTAACCTAAACTACTATTAACCTATAATACAATTTAAAAATTTTTGGAGTTGGTGCCAAGCTAAGTAATGAAACGACTGGTAATTCCTGAGTATATTGTTTTTGTAAAAATATATTATATATTTATTATTATATATACACCGTGAAAATTGAATCGTTGTTTTCCCGCGGCAGGACGATTACCCATCAGTAGTACTATCGAAATACAAAGTTTAACTTAAAAAACATAATGTTTTTTTTTCAAATCATTAAAAAAGTATTCATAAACTCGAAAGAGCGATAATCAATAGTAGTTCACTCACTAGAGATAACGTGGGCACCTGTAGGTAACACAAAACGCACACGCCGCCGCCACGTGTTGTCGGCAAACTTACAAAGAAAGAATCAATAATAAATATTCAGAGCAAAATAAGCTCTCGGTCATGGTGATACGGTATAAATTAGCTTGCATGCACGCGGCAAGCGCCGAAACACAATAGAATGCCGCCAAATGTTGCGCTCTGTGCCTACGGCTTAGTACCTATGACCTATTACTTATTAGTTTGTGTTCTGTGCGCGAACGTCGATGACGTCAAGTGATGAATGTGCGATGAAAGTGCTCAACACAGAAGGACTGCATCCTTATCATTTTTTTTTTTCGTGGCGGGCCATACCCTTGGCCACCGAGGAGCCCGGCCTTGACTCCCTTGGACTTTTATTTGTGGTCTGAGCTCAAGAACTTGGTGTATCGTGAGGAACACCAAACACGCGACTCTTTGATAAGTGCGATAGTGGACGCTTTTAATATCGTGAGACGTGACAGAGACACTTTAATGAAACTGAAAGACAATCAGTTAAAACGTGCTCGTTTGTGCATTGAACGTAGTGGTTTACATTTCGAACAATTACTCCGCTACCGTTAAGTGTAAGTACTCGTACTTTGTTAATAAACATTTAAAAGTAGGTTAGATAATCAAAATCATTGTAAATAAGTTGATTCCATTTTTAAATACCTACGCCTTAAATACTTAATTATCAAATTCCGACTTTTTTTAAAGATACCTATTTTTATTTTTTAAGTATTTATGACGATCCTAAGCCCGTAAAAGTTTGAAGCGAAAATTTGAATTACTTATTGGTTTGGTGTTTTATTAAATCACGAGTAGCGATCAGCTGATTTACACGCGAAGTGCAACGACCGCGCGGCGTTCGGGGTAACCGCGCGCCCGCCCGCGTAGGTATAGCGCGATGTATTACTACTGATTCAAGTCACTTTCGAGTTTTGTTTATAACAATTGTAAATCCGCCATTTATTGAGTCTAATTTTTTTTATATTATATTAATCGATTGTATGACCGATACAAACTCATTTCGCTTCGGGAAAACAACGACTTAATATTCACGCTGTATATATATATATATTATATATTATTTACTTTCGTAATTTCCTGGAGTGTTTATTTTACTATATTGTTTTTCTTTTAAATCTATCATTACTTGACCTCGTGAGTACTTCATTGTTGTGACTTGTTACCACTTCTTAATCAAGACAAACAAAATCTGAATAGTTTTTAATAAATGAATACATAAACTAAAACGCATCGCAGTTATACCAGTGTTTAACGTGCTCCCGACTCCGTAGACGCGCGTAATAACATTTTTATGTTTATTAAAAAAATAAAATAAAACAATAGCAATAACTTATTGGCATATAATAATTTAAAACAGATATATTAGGTGTTTAGGTAGTTAAGGTTGTCTTTCCTTTAGCACAGAAAATGCAATGAAATCACCGTGTGTTCTGTTCAAAGCTTTATTTTCAACTGTCTTCTAAATACTTGTGCAACATCAACATGCGTGTTCACGAATATACAGCGTGAATATTAAGTCGTTGTTTTCCCGAAGCGAAATGAGTTTGTATCGGTCATACAATCGATTAATATATATAAAAAAAATTAGACTCAATAAATGGCGGATTAACAATTGTTATAAACAAAACTCGAAAGTGACTTGAACCAGTAGTAATACATCGCGCTATACCTACGCGGGCGGGCGCGCGGTTACCCCGAACGCCGCGCGGTCGTTGCACTTCGCGTGTAAATCAGCTGATCGCTACTCGTGATTTAATAAAACACAAAACCAATAAGTAATTCAAATTTTCGCTTCAAACTTTAACGGGCTTAGGATCGTCATAAATACTTAAAAAAACAAAATAGGTATCTTTAAAAAAAGTCGGAATTTGATAATGAAGTATTTAAGGCGTAGGTATTTAAAAATGGAATCAACTTATTTACAATGATTTTGATTACCTAACCTACTTTTAAATGTTTATTTACAAAGTACGAGTACTTACACTTAACGGTAGCGGAGTAATTGTTCGAAATGTAAACCACTACGTTCAATGCACAAACGAACACGTTTTAACTGATTGTCTTTCAGTTTCATTAAAGTGTCTCTGTCACGTCTCACGATATTAAAAGCGTCCACTATCGCACTTATCAAAGAGTCGCGTGTTTGGTGTTCCTCACGATACACCAAGTTCTTGAGCTCAGACCACAAATAAAAGTCCAAGGGAGTCAAGGCCGGGCTCCTCGGTGGCCAAGGGCCCGCAAAGAAAAAAAAACAATAAGGATGCAGTCCTTCTGTGTTGAGCACTTTCATCGCACATTCATCACTTGACGTCATCGACGTTCGCGCACAGAACACTAACTAATAAGTAATAGGTCATAGGTACTAAGCCGTAGGCACAGAGCGCAACATTTGGCGGCATTCTTTTGTGTTTCGGCGCTTGCCGCGTGCATGCAAGCTAATTTATACCGTATCACGATGACCGAGAGCTTATTTTGCTCTGAACATTTATTATTGATTCTTTCTTTGTAAGTTTGCCGACAACACGTGGCGGCGGCGTGTGCTTTTCGTGTTACCTACAGGTACCTACGTTACCTCTAGTGAGTGAACTACTATTGATTATCGCTTTTTCGAGTTTATGGATACTTTTTTAATGATTTGAAAAAAAAACATTATGTTTTTTAAGTTAAACTTTGTATTTCGATAATACTACTGATGGGTAATCGTCCTGCCGCGGGAAAACAACCATTCAATTTTCACGGTGTATATGTATGTACATAACTATAGACCAATTTTCCTAAACATACCGCCCACCAAAAGAGCTCAAGTTCTTTTAAAACATAATTAATATTTAAATGTATGTAATTAATTTACACAAAGCAACATATAACAATCAATACTAGAAACAAAATTGTAGATAGTCAAAACTATAACAAATTGTAAACTTATGAAATTATATGTTCAGTAAATAATTCTACTTCACTTAACACAAAACAAAATTTAAATAAACATGTACGATATTCTTATGTAATTTAGGGCTTGGTATCTATAGGTAGAAGGCATAGTTTACCAATTGATCTTTTAACTATCTGGTTACCGGTTTTCACGCTATATACTCTAGTAACCGCCAGGGTGTTTATCTACGATGCGTCCAAGTGGCCATTTCCCTGGTGCAGCATGGTCAGTCTTTATTAGCACTATCTGACCAATGTCTAAGTCTGGAACCGTCTTTAACCACTTCGGGCGTTGTTGTAGTCTCGCTAAATACTCATGCTGCCATCGGTGCCAAAAGTCGTTTAACAGCTTTTGCTTATGCTGCCATCGAGATAGCTGGCTGACAGGAATGTCTTTCAAGCTTGGTGAAGGTACGGTAATTGGGGCTTCTCCGATCAAGAAATGTCCTGGAGTGAGTACCTCCATGTCATTTTTGTCTGAATCATCAATGGGGCACAAAGGTCGAGAGTTTAGACATGCCTCGATCTGGCACAAAAGTGTAGTCATCTCTTCAAACGTCAGGTGACTATTCAAGACTCTTTTGAGGTGATATTTAGTTGATTTTATTCCGGCCTCCCATAGTCCACCGAAGTTCGGACTGTATCCCGGAATAAAATGCCACTGATTCCCATCCTTGGCCAAGGTATCTACAATTTCACCTTTGAATTCTAGCTTAGCTGCGTTCCAGGCTTCGGCTAGATCTTTGTTAGCTCCAATGAAGTTTCGGCCCTGGTCACTCCACATGTGATTGCATCTTCCTCTACGCGACACAAATCTTCTGAACGCTCCGACGAAGGCTTCGGAAGTCAGGTCGCCCACGAGTTCTAAATGTATGGCCTTAGTTGCCATACATATAAACAATGCAATATAGCCTTTGTTCGTTTTAGCGCCTCTTCCTTTAGACATTAGGATTTGATACGGGCCAGCGAAGTCGACGCCACAGTGTAAGAATGCTCTGGCAGGTGTCACTCGTTCTTTGGGTAAGTCTCCCATAAATTGGTTTCTTATTTCAGCCCTCTGCTTAGCACAGATTAAGCATTTATACACTTGAGACTTTATTAAATTTCTTCCTTTCACAATCCAGTATTTAGCTCGAATGTAATTATACATCAACTGTAAACTTCCATGTAAAGTTACCATATGTGCATCGGCCACAATCAATCTTGTTAAATATGATTTATTGTCTAGAATGATAGGGTGTTTTCTATCCTTGTCTACATTGGCGTGTCGAATTCTACCGCCCACCCTGAGTATATGATTTCGATCTAAATAGGGATTGAGTGACTTCAATGCACTTCTGTTTTTAACATTTCCTTTGCTTTTCAGGTCTTTAATTTCTTCTTCAAAACATTCTCTTTGTGTTATTTGTATACATTTCTGTAATGATTTTTCTAATTCTTCTGTACTTAAACTTTTCTGTGTTTTTTCTTTTTTCAGGTTCAAGAATTGTCTGCAGTATTTCACTGTTTGTAGTAGCTGCATCAGTGTATTACAAACCTCGAAATGGCTAGACCAGTTTTTCTCTTCGACCGATTGTTGTTCTGTTACCACGTTTACATTTATATTTTTTCTCATTTCTAGGTCCGTCGAAGTGTTTATGTTTGTAAATATTATTTCTTTTTCTTTCAGCCATTCAGGTCCTTCCCACCATAATCTACAATTCTTCAAATCTGACAGCAGCATGCCTCTGGATACGACATCTGCAGGGTTTTCCTTTGAAAGTACGTGAAACCATTTGTTACCGATGTTATCAATTATCGTAACGACTCTGTTCCTCACAAAGGTTTGCCATCTTAAAGGATCTCCTCGCAACCATGACAAAACGATAGTCGAGTCTGTCCACGAAAATATTTGCTTAGTAGGAATTTTCATAGCTTCGCTTATTTGCTTCAATAATTTTGAAAGAAGAACTGCGCCACAGAGCTCAAGTCGCGGCAGTGACATTGGTTTTACAGGCGCGACTCTGGATTTGGCAGCAATGATTGTCGTTTTGAACTGATTGTCCTTTCCCAACACCCTCAGGTAAGCAACAGCTCCATATGCCCTTTCAGAAGCATCACAGTAGCCATGAACCGAGGCGTGCTTCATGCTTTCACTTGTGCATTGTAACCATCGCTGCAGTTCAACATCCTTCAAATGTGATAAGCTTTCTCTTATACTAATCCATTCTTTTTCTGTTTCAGGGTCTACATTGTCATCCCAGGCGCTTCGCTTCACCCACAAACTTTGGATTAATATTTTTGCAGGTACTATCGCTGGAGCAAGCCATCCCAACGGATCAAATAGCCTGTGAATATCAGCTAAAATCTTTCTTTTGGTCACGACTCCAGTCATCAGGGCGTAATCTAACTGATAATTAATAGTGTCTTCACCCATGTTCCAGGATAAACCTAGTGTTCTGATGGTACCATGCAACTTCATGCCTATTTTAACTTGTTTGCTATGCTGTTCAGCGTCAAATTGTTCCAGAAATTTGCTACTGTTAGATGCCCACTTCTGCAGCTTGAAACCTCCTCTTTGCAGGATAAGTTTGATATCTTTAGCAACTTCTATAGCTTGTTCTACTGTATCCTGTCCAGACATCAAATCATCCATAAAAAAATCATGTTTTATGGTTTCAGCTGCTTTAGTATAGTCTTTACCCTCATCTTCTGCTAATTGTTGCAGCGTTTTCACAGCAAGGTAGGGAGCAGAAGCAGTGCCAAATGTGACCCGTAGCAGACGATAATCTTTAATTGTATCACTTGGTTGTTGACGCCAAAGAATACGTTGGAAGTCGGCGTCTTCTTTCATCACCAACACCTGTCTGTACATTTTTTCTATGTCAGCCACGAAACAGATAGGTTTCATTCTCCACCTCATGACTAAATACCTCATGTCTTCCTACAGCGGAGGTCCTACCAGTAGGTCATCATTTAGAGATATGTTATTGCAGCCCTTAGACGAAGCATCAAAGACAACTCTGACCTTCGTTGTTTCACTTGTTGCCTTTAGGACTGGGTGGTGTGGTAAGTATACTGCCGAATTATCTATCTCATTTATTGGAACTATTTCCATGTGTTTCAGTTCAATATACTCCTTCATTACCTTTGTGTACTCCATCCTCAGCCTTGTATCATTCTCAAAGCGTTTTTCTAGTTGCATGTATCTTCTCAATGCTATATCTCTAGTTTTACCTTCACATGACCTTGGTTTTTCTTTCTTAAATGGTAATTTCACCATGTATCTCCCTTCGATATTTCGCTGGTATGATTTTCTGTATATTCTCTCACACTGTTCTTCTTCTTCTGTCAGTTTCTTCTTACTGTCATCTTCTAGTTCCCAGAAAGATTTCAGCATACCTTCTATGTCGATATGCTGATGCATGACTGTAATATCTTCCGAAGAAGTGTTTTCTTCCACCCTTCCAAACAGGATCCAACCTAAGCGTGTATCTTGTGCACTTGGGGAGCCTAGTGGACCCTTAACCAGACCGTCTTTCAAAATGCTGTCATAAATTTGTACACCTAATAAAAGGTCCACTCGTCCTGGTTGATTGTAACTTGGATCTGCCAGGGCGAGGCCTTGTAAATGCTGCCAGTCAGCGATTTTGTGGGTGAAATGTCTGGGTGGTAAATTGGAGGTTAAGTTCTTGGGTATGACGTATGCTTTCAAAGAAATCTTAAAATTTTCTTCACACCGAGATACTATCTCCAATTCTACCATGTGATTTATTTGTGTCTGTTTTCCTCCAACTGTCGTGATTGTTCCTCTGCTTGATTTGCGTTTTATCTTTAAACTTTGTGCTGCTTTTTCAGTGATAAAACTTTCATGTGACCCTTGGTCAATTAAGGCGCGCAATACTGTTATGTGTCCATTATTATCCTTAACAAACACTAATGCTGTCGCCAGCAAAGCTGTGGACTTCTTCGTAGTGAAGTGTGATGCCATTGCGACGGCTTCTTTTGTATCTGTTTTGTTTGGTTCCATTCCTTCGAGTTGACTGTGTGGAGTTTGTGTGTTGTCTGCCTGTTGGTTTTTATCTTTCTGTTGGTGCAGCAGTGTATGGTGCCGGCGATTGCATCGACGACAGAATGCGACACTTCCAGGCTGAATGCCCTGGTGACAGACAATTGTAGCAGAGGTTATTCTTCCTTACAAACTCACTTCTCTCCATAGGTTGAAGCTTTATGAAATCTTTACAATGGCATAGGGCGTGACTTTCCTTGCACATTGTACACGTCTTCGCCGCTGTGTTTGCAGAAACATGACATGATTTATCTTTGAAAGTTTTTTCTCTTGAAATATTTGTAGAAGTACTAGATGTCACCAACTCCAATGTACGGAACTTATTCTCCAAAAATGTATAGAAATCTTTTAAAGTGGGTCAATCGTTTGACTCCTGAGTGTATGTATACTCTTCCCAATCCTTATGGGTCTCAGGGTCTAATTTCTGTACCACTAAAAATATAATTAGAGGGTCCCAGTTGTCAATAGATAAATCTTGATTTCGTAGACTATTCAAACATTCAGTTGTAGTGTCTAGCAAGGTCTTTATCTGATTTGCAGTTGGTGTCTTGATCGCCCTTTGTCCAGTAAGTCGTTTGAACAAAGTATTTACTATCACTCGTTTATTCCCGAAGCGACTTTTCAATATATTCCACGCTTGGTTGTAATTACTTTCCGTAACCTTTATATGTTTCAGCAAGGCTTCAGCTTCACCGGTGATACTTGATTTCAGGTATTGCAACTTCTGCACCATACTTTGCGAGGTGTTGTGATGGACTAACGATAAAAACAAGTCATGATACGTGGGCCAATCATCGTAATTTCCATTAAATTCGGGCAGCTGTACTCTCGGTAAACTCAGGTCAAATTGACCTGAGTTTGGTTAATCGCTGTGTTACTACATACGTCTGCTGAAGATGACATTGTACCAAGCATGTCCTTTAAATCTCCTTGTAAACACATAAACAAGTCTTCAATAACATAAAAATCTTCGTTAACAAAATACTGAATGTTCGCACGTTCAACTTTCGGTTTACGCTTCACAAGTTCGTCATGTGTTGATCTAAACGACTGCCAATACTCTTCGATACATTGTAATCGTACTTGAATATAACCCTTTGTTAATCGTGCCTTCGGACATTTCTTTAAGTTAACTTGAGCCTTCTGTAGTTTTCCAGCTGTTTCTTCCAGAAGATTCAGTAATTGACTGCTTGAAGTACTCATTTTTGGTAAAAGGACACTTTACTTGCTTGTTTTTAACCAAATTCCAATTGAAAACACAACGTGATGGCGATGTAATAATAACTCGTGCCGTAGTAATATTCACTAATGTTCACTAATGATCTTGTTGATGCACTCTTATCGCTAAGGAATGTGTGATCCTATTGTATTCGTTCGGCCGCCCGGCCGTGCAGTTTTATAAACTTATTTAATCCTCCTTAATGGATCCGGTTCGGTTTGGACCATATGTTTAGGTAGTTAAGGTTGTCTTTCCTTTAGCACAGAAATTGCAATGAAATCAACGTGTGTTCTGTTCAAAGCTTTATTTTCAACTGTCTTCTAAATACTTGTGCAACATCAACATGCGTGTTCACGAATATATATGTATGTACATAACTATAGACCAATTCTCCTAAACATTAGGTTATACCCATTGTGTAGGTTGTCACACCACATATACTGTGCTCATATACCTGCTTCTACACAAATACATAAGATACATAATGTAAATAAGTAATAGTTAAAATTAATCTATTTTTAGTTGATCAAATACAAGACTCTAATATTAACTTCAAAGGTAGGTAGGTAGTATTTTGTAGAAGTGATACTTCTATATATATTTACGATGTTGTTAAAAAAATTGAATAAAAAGACAGGACTAAATACATTGCTTTATTATTTCTTTATTAATTAATATTATATCTTAACTAATTATTTACCTAAACATTAATTAGGCAACATAATAATACCAGTTAGTACCTGCTGCATTAACGTGTATTTAACCAGCAGTATTTTTTTTTCCTGATCTTTGGCCTTGACATACAAGCACCTATCACCCGCTGCAGTGTGAATTTCAGTGAAGTATCAGGGCAAAGATCGACCAGCAGTTTTTTTTTTGTGGCTTCTAACCATGGCATATTAACCATATCACCCGCCGCAGTATGATATTCAGGTTATTATCTGGTCAGAAGCCGACCAGCGGTAAAGTGATTAAACATGTGTGTGTCTTTACAAAATGCTTCATTTTATCTTATTACACAATCATAACCTCAAAACAAAATATTTGTAAACAATACAACAGTTTTAGTTTGTTATTTTTATATAAACATGCAAAATCAACAATCATAATATCTTTAAATAATAATCTATCATGGTTCTACAAAGATTCTTCAAAAGGAATATTTTGCTCTAGCCATTCGCCTGGCCATTTTTTTTTTTTTTTTTGGTAGAGATCTTTGCAGTTAGCCTGAGCGCAGGCTTTGACTGCTTCACCGGACTTTTGGCGAGGACCTTAAGGCATCCAGCCAGAGCAATAGGAAAAACTAACTACGTTAGCAACGTCTACTAAGGGCACCTCCTGCGGGGTTCGGGCCTCGACTTAGTGCGTTGCTAACAATCGTAATAAAGCAAATCAACAAGGGATTGCTGGATCTAAGTTTTTATTATTTAGGGACATATTTTCACTGCTAGTTTGGCCGGCTCGGGCCAGCTTGATCTAGGGACGGGAGGATAACATTTACGTTACTATTATTTATAATACGCGACGGGCCTCGCCGGCGAGGACGTAATATACGGCGGTTGTGTTTTGTATTGCTACTGCTAGCTAAATCGAATGCTTCTTGGAGCAGCGTTGTTTTATCGTCGGGGTAGGAGAGAGTATGTCTGGGGCGTTTAATCTTAGATATTACGGAAGGTTCGTATCGCGCGGCCGCTACGATTAGCGGGTTACGGTGGGTTTCGGAGGAGTCGAAAAATCGGATCGCGGCGCGTTTCATGAACAGCTTGATTGTTGGCAGCTTTAAGTCACAGTGCAACTGCAAGCTACGAACGTAACCTGGAGCGCCTGTGGCTCTACGCATGAAACGGTTTTGGAGAGTTTGCATTCGTTTGAGTCGATAATCGGGTAATTTCGCCTGGCCAAGCTCGTAGTTTCTCTTTAGCTACTGTAATCGCCCTAATATTATTTCGACCCCGTAGCCTAAATCTGTCATGTTTTAATACTTCTATTATTTCATATGGACCTTTAAATTTGGGGGCAAGTTTGTCATGGCGCCTATGGTCTTGGCTAACGTAAACGGTATCGCCAGTAGAAAAAGTTTTATTATTTTGTCTTGTATTGTCAAACCGGTCATTAAATTTAACAGCGCTTTCACTAAGTCTTTGTCTCGCTAAGTCACGGTCACTATTTACGTCAATCTGGGGTTGATTAGACTCATCTGTCACTTCATCTAAACGAGCTTGTATGGGAGGTATATTTCCCTCTCTACCTATCAAAAGTCTCACCGGCGAAAATCCTGTACTTTTTTGAACGGTGGTATCACGGAACAGAAAAAACAGGTGGAAGTGCTAAGTAGGCGTGGCACGCGTGTCACAATTAAGCGTTGTTACGCTTGCGCTTAACCGATCCCAGTTGCGCCTGTCATCGCGTCGAGTTGCTCGTCTCGTGACAAATTAATATTTACCTAACTATGCCGTATTGTTCCGTTTTAGCGTGCAAAAATGATAGTAGGTGAAGAAATCTTACAAATGGAGGTATTTCGTATCATCGGTAAATACGATTTTTATTGTTTTCTAATAAAAATCTTATTTTCTTCCAATTTACAAAAATTTAATAGAACGGCTAGTCAAAATAAACCTTATGCAGTAAAGACAAATTTTATTTTTGTTTGTTTTTTTTCCATAGAACATTCTAGAAAGACCTTCGCTACTCAATGTAGTGATGTGGTCAAGTCGAAAATTGATTTTGTCGTTTGATGTCGATACGAGGAATAACTATCTTAACCCAAACAGTTATTTTTATTTATTTCGTTTTGCATTACAATATAGGTACGAGGTCGCCGAGGTAATTCATACACGAAATTTATATTAAGTAAATTTATGGTCGTTTAAGTGGTATAAAGCAAAAATATAATCAATGTTTTAAATAGTAACATAATTATTATAATTTATTAATGACTGAGACGTTACACACAGAGTGTTACAAACAGTAGGTAATAGATTTTTTAACCTTCATTAAAAATTTGTTTCAGGTTTCCCAAAGTCACAAGCATGAAAGAGAAATGGATAGAGAGTGCGTCCTTGCGTTGTGGGAGGCTAGCCGGCAAACTAAATCCTGATTCATCCACCGGTGGATAGATGAAAACTCGTGAAATCGACACTGCACTTCCTTTCTTCAAGTTTCACGGCAAAAAGTCCATTTAATTCACGAGAATCATGAGAATTTCAACATATGCGGAATATTAAAGACGAATTTTTACTATAAAACCCGAAGTTTTATTTATCTGAGTCCTTCTTTAATTACATGTTGACAATCTATATTAAATTTAAGACGTCATATCATAAGTGTGCACTCTGGGCCAAACTCACTATGAAACTTGGGCATGGCCCTTTACCTATTTGTCTGTCAGTCTTGTGTGTCTATTAATTAATGGTTCAAAAGGTACAGCGGTTTGTGTAACAAATAAATAAATGTACTCCCAACGAGTCGTATTTATCGTATTTGAACAAAAATCGGGTATCTATCGATATCGATAAAGAATTTAAATGTAATACGTGGTGTGTCCTTGGCCGAGTAGCATTAGAGTCACGCCATTGTCAACCGTATGTCTAAAGCAATTATGTTGATAATTGCTTATATTGATTATATATCGCCATCTATGGTCAAGTAGCAAAACTAACTCGTCAATCGAATGAGTGCGACTGTAGACCGTAAATACGTATTGTTGCTAATGCAAAATGAACCTTATTTTTAGAAAGTCAGGGTTTATTTTTTTTCTGTGATGTAGGCTAACTTTGTCAAAATTTAAAACTACCAATCATACGGATTATTTCGTTGTAGTGCATATGTTATCATCGGATTATTCGTGTGAGTTTGGCGACAGCGGTTCCTATAGTAATTTTGGCGTATTGCACTTCCACTTGTTTTTTCTGTTCCGTGGGTGGTATTAAGGGATTGCTGCACATTCCAAAGAGCGTTTGGCCATTCTGTAGTTTCATTAATCGTCGTAGTTAGCATATTTAAACTGTCGCCACATAACGTTCGACTTGGCCATTACTGCGAGGTGTACCGGTAGATATCATATGGTGTTGAATTTGCAATTCTCTAAATAGCGATTGTACATTGTTTGAAGAAAAGTTTGTTCCTCTGTCTGTAATTACCAGGGAAGGGTTGCCAAATAATGTTATAGTCTCGCGTAAAATAAATACTAATTCCTCCTAGATTTTTAAGGGGTTTTAGGATACAAAACTTTGTGAATCCATCTACAAGTAATAACATGTGCTTATATCCATTCTCCGTTTGTCGAAAAGGTCCAGTACAATCACGATGCAAAGAATGAAAGGGTATACTTTTTACTAAGGGGTGGAGCAGACTTTGTTTAGGTCCCGAATGAACTTTGAGAAGTGCAAATTAAACAATGAGAAATATATTTTTTCGTAAAAGCTGCTATTCTGGGAAACCAAAAATGTTCTTTAAGTTTATTGTTTTATCATAACCTACGTGACAATTCTCGTCATGATAGAGTCGTAGCATACTCAGCCTATATCCCTTGGGAACATATAATTTTGGTACATCGTCAGGGTCGGTTTTATAATGTAATAGGTCGTTAATAATTACATACTGAATAGCATCAATATCACCGGTTTGAACTTTGTTTACTAAGCCTTGAGTTTCCTGATCATTTTGCTGGGCAATTTTTAACCATGACGGTGGATCATTTAAGTTTTCAATGATATTAACTGAATGTTTCACAGATACTGGATTGCGACTTAAGTAATCAACATGTTGAACAAACGATCCCTTTTTATATGAAATTTGGAACTGAAAGTCTTGCATAAAGGTCCACCATCTATCTACACGGGGGGACAAATCTTTTTTTGATATAGTGGATTTGATAGAGTTGCAGTCTGTTACTATAGTACAATTTATGCCTAATAAATATACTCTAAAATGTCTAAGGGCATTATAAATAGCTAATGTTTCCAAATCATATGAACAGATCCGTAAAAAGTAGTTTTATTCAATGTCTAACATTCGCGTAAACCTAAAAAACCAATATGTAACCCAGTACGGACTGGACATAGCAAACAAAATACGCCGGTTGGAAGATCTCAAGACTAAGCGCGCAAGATATACAACATCTTTAGCATTCTTGAAGAGATGCCGTGACCACAATCTCATCCCAACATGTCTCAAGATATCACCTAAGAAGGACATACGAGGGAGCGCCAAGATCCTCAACCAGGCAAGCAAAAAGTTACTCGTCCTAAAAATTCACGAAACTCGTTCCGACTTACAAAATTTAAATAAAAACGTTGAGATCGTGACTAATGATTTGAAAACAGTTTTATCAACTTTTATTTTAATACTTGCTTCGAAAATCTAAATAAGCGCGAAAACACCGAATACCTCGAGAACAAACAAAAAATTAAAATTAAAATCAAACGCGTCGAACAACACAACTAACGAAAACGGAACGCGCCCGTCAAACGTCAACCAATCACGCGCAGTTATAAATCTGTCAAAACAAACATTAGATACACCGACCGTGCAAGTTCTACAAAAAGGTTTAAATTTCGCTATAACACCGCGTAGGATACCGTACGAAGATATTATTTGCAATGTTGAGACTTGCCTGTTCAATAACAACGTGAGGAAGGAAGATTTGGAGGCGATACGCCAAGATATATCATCTGTCTTACGTCGAAGTGTAGTGCCCAAACCAAACCTCCCTAAAGCCGAATATCTCGCTTTAAAGAACCTCAAGAACAGACAAGATGTAACTATACTCCGTGCAGATAAAGGAAACGCTACGGTTATCATGGATACATCGGACTACAATGCTAAAATACAAGATCTATTGTCGGACGCAAGTACATATAAACCAGTGAAAACTGATCCTACCAAAAAGGTGTTAACAACCACCACCACCTTGGTTAAGAAACACTCCGAACGTTAAGTCTAGATGTCACGTACTTAATACCTACATGCGCGAAACCACCTAAACTGTATGGGTTACCGAAGATACACAAACCAAACGCCCCGCTACGTCCTATTGTAAGCCAAATCGACACACCAACCTACTGATTGGCTCAACACGTTGCGAAAATACTATCACCACTCAGAGGCAACACGACAGCGTTTGTGAAGGATTCATACCATTTTTTCAATGAGATTAAACATCTACGTCTTCATGACAATGAAGTAATGGTTAGTTTCGATGTACAATCCTCGTTTACATGCCTACCAGTTAAGTATTGTACTGAAATTGTTTCCAAGAAGCTAGCAGAGAATAGTTTACCTTTAGAATATGCAGAACTCCTTGAACACTGCCTCACATATGGCTACCTGCTGTGGAACAATAATTTCTATGTACAAGTAGATGGTGTAGCAATGGGCTCGCCTGTATCCCCTGTCGTTGCCGATATATTCATGGAAGACTTCGAGGAGACAGCCTTAAAAACAGCTCCTTTCACTCCCAGATTTTATAAACGGTACGTAGATGACACATTTTCACAATTTTACCATCTAATCAAGTAAATGCATTCTTAAAACATCTCAACTCCATTAATAACAAAATTCAATTCACTATGGAGTTGGAGGATAATAAATCTCTTGCCTTCTTAGACATATTAGTCAAACGAAATCCTGATCAGACAATAAGTCACACAGTGTATCGCAAAAAGACCCATACAGATAGGTACTTAAACGGTGAATCTCACAACCACCCTAAACAGTTAGCTACCGTGGGAAAATCTTTGTTTCAGAGAGCACGCGGACTCTGTGATGACAGACACCTTGCCGCTGAGCTTCTACACGTCAAGCAAGTACTGCGAGACAACAAGCTCCAAATTCCACGGCCCCGTCACAGGGAACGAGTGAAGCCAGCCACAGTTGATCGTTTACCTGCTGTACTACCATACGTCAGAGGTGTCACAGACAAGATTGACTACATCCTAAAACGAGCTTCAATCAAAACATACTTCAAGCCGCCCAAGAAGATTAGTCAGTCATTACCATCCATCAAGTGTCACATACCTCTACAAGATGCAGGAGTTTATAAACTAGATTGTGACTGCGGTCTCTCTTATATCGGTCAAACTAAACGAAGCAGAGACCCGCGTTAAAGAACACATCGCTGACGTAAAACACCGCCGCTCAACGAAGTCTGCAGTCGCCGAACATGCTGAAGGCTCCAGCCATTATATTAGATTTGATCAACCACAGATCCTCGCTAAAGAATCCAGATTCCTACCTAGGATGTTCCGCGAGGCTATTGAGATTAAAAAACACCCTAATTTCAATAGAGAAGATGGCTGGAAGATATCACCTACTTGGGACCCAATAATACACAAACTCAAGGCCAAACCCAAGAGCAGCGCTGCAAGACATCAAGACATAGTGAGCTCATATTGCGTAGGTCGGAACTCAACAATAAATTAAAATATGAAGGTAGAACGAGCAACATCTTCTGTCAAGACGAACGCCATCTCAGTCTGCCCGTGACCATAATACCTGCAAAGGTGTCGAAACGTCGGGACCTAAATCTAAAATTAAAACCGCGAAAAAATCCGTAAAAAGTAGTTTTATTCAATGTCTAACATTCGCGTAAATCTAAGAAACCAATATATACTAATAATAATTTTAAGTGCTGGACAGCTTTGCTTATAGCTTTTTGAAATACAGATGGACCGCTACATATGCCAAATGCATTTTTATAAATTTGTAATGGTTATCTGGGGTGACAAAAGCAGTATATTTGATGGAATTTTCAGACACGGGAATCTGATGGAACCCACTCTTCATATCTATTGAGATATAAAATTTTGAGTTACCCAATCTATCAAGTTGGTCCTCAATTAAAGGGAGAGGATATCTTTCCTTTTCAATAATTTTATTGAGGGCTCTAAAATCAACACACATACGGTCATCTTTCTGCTTAACAAGTAAAACGGGGCTAGCGTAGGGGGAATTACTTTCTCTGATTATATTTATATTTAAAAGATCTTTGCAAATTTCTTTGACTTTTTCTGCCTCAATGGGTGCTAGTCTATAAGGTCTGTAATGAATAATCTCATCTCGTTTTAGATGTAACTGTAATGAACCAGTTTTGACAGTCCCAATGTTGTGTTCAGAGGGTATGACAGATGGAAATTTATCAAACACTGATTTTATTTTAGTCTGCAGGTCTATGTCTAAATGATTAATCAAATTGTCCAATAACCCTTGGCATGCCTGGTAGGGTCTGTCAGACCCACACCAACGTGCGAACCGTTGTAGTTCATTTAAATTTGAATTTCGCGCCTCACCGTTTTTAGTAGCTGGCCGTTACTAACCGCGGAATGCCCACCGCCCGCTTCCCCAGTCCGCGGCGAGCTACGAGCGTAAAAGGACGTGCGTAAAGTGCGTGCGGGTCCCACAGACCCCACCAGGCATACGGCGTGACTTTATTTTGTAAGTATTTATTTTTGTTTTTTTCTTATAAATATTGTCATTTGTCTCTGTATATAACATTATCCTATTATTTTTTTTCAGTTTAATCATGAATAAACAAATAACAGACGAGGATATAGCTAGTTTATTATTCCAAGAGTTGGATGAGGAAGACTTAGTTGCATTTGATTCAAGTGGAGAAGAGTTTGACGTTGCTCTAGAGGATGAAGAAGCTGTTTCTGAGGAGGAAGAAAATGATGCAGGCTCCACCTCTTCGGATTCTGAAATGGAGGTGCCTCTGTCCATCCTTGCTACTGTGCCCACAGAAGAAACTTACAGAGGTAAAGATGGAACAATATGGTTTAAACATCCACGTAGACCTAATGTACGAACACGTAGTGAAAATATATTGACGGGCACTCCGGGAGTAAATGGTCAAGCAAAAAATGCAAAGACTCCATTAGAATGTTTTGAACTCTTTATAAATGATTCAATGTGGTCATATATTTTGTGTTATACCAATACAAGGATAACAAAAACTAGAGAGAATTCAAATGCTTCTAATGAATATTCATATTGTGTTGTTTCTATGATAGAACTACGTGCCACGATTGGTCTTATATTTTTGGCAGGGCTTTATAAATCGGCTAGACAAAACTTACAAGATCTGTGGTCCAATGATGGTCTAGGCATTGCTCTTTTTCCCATGACAATGAGTCTAAGAAGATTTTCTTTCATTGTTAATCATCTGAGATTCGACGATGCCAATCTTCGTGAAGAAAGATTAGCACAAGATAGATTGGCACCATTTCGTAAACTGTTTGTAGATTTTGTTGCTAATTGCCAATTGCATTATACGCCTTTTGAGAATCTAACGATTGACGAAGAACTGGTGGCATTTCGAGGACGTTGCAAATTCCGTCAATACTTACCGAGTAAACCTGCCAAATATGGTATTAAAATATTTGCGCTTGTAGATGCTTCTACATATTACTCCTTGAATTTAGAAATTTACGCAGGAGATCAGCCCCAAGGAGACTATAAAGTCAGTAACAAGCCACATGATGTAGTTGATCGTCTTGTGACACCGATTTCCCGATCAGGACGCAATGTGACAATGGATAATTGGTTCACAAGTCATCCTACTTATGAATATTTACTAAATCATCATAAACTTACGGCAGTTGGTACAATGAAATCCAACAAAACCTGTATACCTGAAAAGTTCAAAGCCGGGAAGCGCGAAGAGAATTCGTCAATGTTCGGATTTCAACAAGATTTGACTTTAGTATCTTATGTTCCAAAACCCCGAAAAAATGTTTTTTTGCTGTCATCTCTTCATCACCAAATGGAAATTGACGAAGCTACTGGCACAAAGCGGAAACCTGAGATCATAAGTTTCTACAATCGGACAAAGAGCGGCGTAGACAATGTCGATAAACTCATACGTTCTTATGATGTGTCGCGCAACTCAAGAAGATGGCCACTAACTTTGTTTTTTTGGATGCTAAATACTGCTGGAATCAATGGCAAAGATATCCAAATACTTAACATTCCAGAAGATAAGAGCAATCGAAGAAGTTTTATAAAGGGTTTGGCTTTAGCGCTTCTTGAACCACATTTGCAATCAAGAAAATCGAATAATCGCCTTTCCACCGATCTTCGTAAAAGAGTAGCCGAACGCACAGGTGATCAAGGTTGCCCACCGTCGAAAAAATCAACTCCTGGAACAAAGCGAAGATGCCACGTTTGTCCCGCGAAAAAAGATCGGAAAACCCAGTACATTTGTGAGACATGTAGTTGTCACATTTGTCTTGACCACTCGATTTTTCAATGCGCAAAGTGTTACCAAACCAAAGCTTTACAAAGTGTAAATGCAAGTGATGAAGACTAATTATTTTGTTATTTAGATTAAGTATATGATAGTGCCTTACACTGGATTAAAGTCTGATTATGATCTCATTACTTTTGATACTAATTATATGTTAACAAAGTTATAGTCACGAAATGTTGCTTAAAAATGTGAGTTAAAGTTCAATTTCAAATATTTTAATAAAGTTGATTAATTTCTAATGTGATTTTTTTACTATCTCTTTTTTTCCCTTTAAGCATGCGTCTTGAATCATTAAATCGCCTTACATAATAAAATTTATAGAAAAAAATGCTATTTTGAAATCGGGGTCTGAGAGACCCACCAGGCATAGCGTGTAACTTATGCCCACCAGGCATGCCAAGGGATAATCCTAATTCATTAGTACTAGTCTCTGTATAGTTAACAAAGTCAGTTACGAGTTACCCTACAACCCATGTGACGGTCCCTATTAATAAAGTCGGATGTACGTTTTTGGCGATTTTCACTTTTTTGCATATTCGTGTATAATTTTAATTAATCTTTATGATGCACGAATCAAAATTTAATAATGTCATATAATTACAGAGTTTTCAATTGAAATATTGAAGGATATTACTCCACTTACCGCGCAAAAATGTCGGTAGTTCTATTACTACTTTGTTAAAGGGAGGCGCAGGGCAGGGAAGCCGTCGGTTCCGGCACTATCGCTCTTGGTAACGGTGGGAACGCAAGTTTGAGTTGCTTGAAATTTTTCGCGATAAATAGTAGTAGTTTTAATCTATTTTGTGTTTTTTAATTTAAAACATAATTAAAATGTCGGACTGATAGAGACGTATATTAGGCCTTATTCAAAATTCGCCTCCCAGGCCTCCTAAAAAAAGGAAGCTTCAGCTAGATTGCATCAGTAAAGAAGATAATATATATAAAAAGTAAAAATAAAATATTTCATATCTTTCAATGTTTTGCGATTATACATTATTTTTATTAGTATTATTTTTAGTTAAATTATTGGCTATATGGCTTTTTATTCATTAAAATATGTTGTTCTAATTAATAAAGTCGATTAAGGTACTTACGACATAACTATCCCAAAATAATATTGGAATCTACATTTAATAATGTAGGAAGCGTCATATCCAACATCAGCCGACAAAAAAAAAAACAAATAAAATAGTCGAATGTGTCACTACCAACACGGAAAAATTAATCGGCACCGTTAAAAAAAAACAGTTGTGACTTTTCTTTAAACATATGATATATTCAGAATTATAACATAGGCATATTTATTAAGCATTAGCATTTAAAAATGTGTTCCAAAGGACAATGGCGAACTCCCATACAAATTTTTGTTGACATAATTTTATTGCGTCTACTAATAAAAAAAATCTTAAAATATAGAGTTTAGATTTCTGAACAATATTGTCTTAAGGTTCACTGATGAACGAAGTCACGAATAAAAGATATTTAAGTTTTAAAGATTTCAGGCTAGGTGCATAGAGAATAGTAGGGTAGGTGCACAGAGTACTTTTTTATAATGGTAGGTGTCTTGTCATTTAAGATTTGTTCAAACCATAGACTTTACATATACGTTGACCGATACCATCGCTAGTTTCCCCTTGTGCCAAGCAAGAGCACTTTTAGTCTGTATCTAGTACATTCGTTTACTGATTTTAGTTATTTTTCACGCAACGAGAAACTTACATACGAAACTATCGATGGTTTTGACATTGTTAGGATAATATTAGTGTTTGAGATAGAATTAATAAAACGGCAAGCTCCACATTCATACATAATTCACGACAAAACTGGTTCATACTAGTGCTTACGGTTCAAACTCTGATAGACTCACTCTTTAGTTTCTTATCTATATACTCAGAGGTTCAAACTAAAAAAAAACAGTTATCTAAAAGTGAAATTAATGGGCAAGCAATTAATTACTTTTGCTCGACCTTGCATTTTTATAACAGAAATTCATAGGAAATATGTTGAAGAAGTAAACCTCGTGATAGTAGTATTTTTTTTAAAGATTTAATGCGGTTATTTCATAGTTATTATATTAACATAGATATAATTGAACTAGGTTTTCCCTGGTATCGCTTTGATAATATAGAGAGTAATAATCAGAGGTATCTTTTAAAATCTATTATCCTGACAAAATATGTTAATGTTTTCTTATAGGCTTTCTTGTTATATTGTTAAATGCACAAAATTGTCTATAAAATAGATGACCAACTGCAAGAATGAAATAAAAAACAGCATTAATTGTAACAGGGGATTGTCAAAGAAATTAAACAACATAGCTATATTTTCTTTTTATTATCTATTTTCATCCTCTCTTATCACGATATCATCCAGGAAACTAGCCGGTGCTGAGAGGCTTTACACGACTTCCCATCGTGAAAAACAAATCGTCTTTTACACGCAATGAAATCAAAAGTAAGAAGTAGAATCGGAGTAAAAAGTTCACAGCAAAATGTCGTCTTAAGTGATAGGTAATAGGAATCCTTTGGCAAGCACACGTCACAGGAGATATATAGAAAGTCCATTCGCATTCCAAATCAAAATCAAAAAGAAAATCACTATCACTATCACTATCACTACATAGTATAAAATAAAGTCGCTTCCCGCTGTCTGTCCCTATGTATGCTTAAATCTTTAAAACTACGCAACGGATTTTGATGCAAATAGATAGAGTTATTCACGAGGAAGGTTTATATGTATAATACATGCATAACATAGTAGAGGAACACGGATAATCTTAGAGATTTTAGTAAATGAACAAATTTTTTGCGCTTACGTGGCAAACGCTGGCTGAACCCTACGAGATAGATCAAAATAATGTACTACAGTATTGTGCACCTTAAAAAGATCTACAAAAAAGTCCGGGATGGCAGATGTCTATCTCTTGAGGATAACCCACAATAACCATTTTTTATCGTTTATTTATTACGTATTTACGAAAAAGCGATTTTAAGCTATACAGTATTAATCCTTATCCAATTAAGTACCTTTAATAAATTGTGCATGTAATATAGATCAATATTGCCCTTTACAGCATGTAATTTAAATGAATATTTTCGAAGATATTACAAATTTAAAATGCAGGGACATCGCGGTTGCGGCGGTAACGGCCGGGGGGCCGCGCGGGGGCCGGGGTACAACAAGTAGTGCGTCGAAGGCTGTGCTTCGCACTACAGAACTTTATGATTGTGTAGATATGTGGCAGACAAATAGTATAATTTGGCATTTTACATACGGCATCGTCAGTTTAAAAACGTTTGCGGTTATGTAATATGCCCAAGGCAAAATGTAGATTGCCGTGTCACTTTATAATATGCCTCAACATTTCATCGAAAATTTATACATAATGCCGAGGCAAATTGAAGTATTTCGTTTTTGAGGTTATCCAGCACGTCAAAAATGCTAAGGTATCCATAGACCCTGTCCCAGCTGTTCACGCCCAGTTTTCTGCGTCGACGGGGAGGTGATTGCCGCTCTGCCCTGTGGTCGTTTTAGCAGGTAAACCCTTCTTGTATCAAAAGAAGCGTCCAAAAACGGCCTTTAAACCGTAAATTTTTTGTGCCTGCAACACAGGCACGGATGCCTAAACTTGGTTTCCAAGTAAATTAACTTGAAACCTACAAAGAACGACAGAACGGTTTATCACCTGTACAACGCCGCAAACCGCAGCCCTCTAGCTCTATCGATTCCGGAGATATGGCCTCCCAAAATTATTGGGGTATAAAAAGCTGTATGAAAAAAGTCTCCGGAATCGATATGCCTAATGAAATAAGGGTGGGTGGGCGGCAGAAATTCGTAATTTCCTCGGCTCCTGGTAGTCGGAGCGCCACGGGAGTGGTACCGTTGGATTCGGCTGGACGTATGCAAGCGAATGGCGTGAAAATTTTTGGGGGTCCGGGAACAAATTTCCCTGAAAAACCGTGAAAAACTGATATTTTTAGAATATTTTTACAAGTTTTTAAAATATAAATTTTTTTAAGAACTATAGAGACACGCAATACGTGTGCTATATATTTAGGAAGGTCTGTAAGAGACCTACAAACTAATATAACCAGATGAAATTTTTACTGAACCGTTTTTGAAAATATGCAATTGAAAAATGTTAATAATTTTGAAGGTTTTTTGCCAAAAAAGCTATTTGTTTTTTAAAATAGAATATCAAAATTATGCTCAAACGAAAGCCAACGTCTTAAGCTGTAGGTCAACAAAGCATCACGAAAATCCACTGATAAACAGCGAAGATATCACGTGTCAAAGAAAAAATGTATCGCTATATAGCAATAAAAACAGGGCGGAATCCGGACCCACGTTCCGGCCTTCCGCGGATCTTCCTAGCCGTAAGGCCGTGTCGGTTTCGACATCGTGCGCGATCGGCGCGGTTCTGTACGACCGCCGTTCAACGGTCAGCTCAGAACTGGCACGGACAAGGGGAATCCGACTGTCTAATTAAAACAAAGCATTGCGATGGCCCTCGCGGGTGTTGACGCAATGTGATTTCTGCCCAGTGCTCTGAATGTCAACGTGAAGAAATTCAAGCAAGCGCGGGTAAACGGCGGGAGTAACTATGACTCCTAGGGGGGTTCCCGCCGTTCTCGACGCTTGCGCTTTACGTGTAGTGATACACGAACAAGCGGGGCGAAGGGGACAACAGACCCCCCGATATGCGGAGCGTCGGGCCGGACGCAAAAACGACCATCTAATAATCCGCATAGTTTAACAACTGAACGAGACTTGTTACTCAAGTGGGGGAGGATGCACCATTCAGGAGTGGCTATCGAATGGATGGGGAATGCATTCTCTCTCATGGCAAATGTCTGAGTGCGGTAACCTCGGTTGCTAGACACGAAGGCTAACTCCCATCCTCGGCCTGCTCTAGGCGCCGCTGCGATCGCAAATGAGGGGGGGGGGAGTGTCACACTGCAAGTAGGTTGCTATAGCCAAGTAACCGGCGAACCATCTCGATGGTGTGACCCTCTTAAGACAGTTCGAGGTGTGTAGCGGGGTTTGCCTTAATTTAACTACGAAACCTCGGCCCTGTCGTGTAGACACTCAGCCGGGGCGACGTGGTACGTAAGGCTTATCTAGACTGGATTCCTCTTCATGGGGTACGCGGCGTCTTACCATCTTATAGGCGTAATCCAGCAGGGCTGGGGGGGTAATTACCCCTCGAGCTACCCCAGTCGCGGACACTTGTGTCTGCGAGCCTACGGCTAGCTTCGGCAGGGGGAAACGATAGCTGTAGGCAAACCGGGTGGAAGGGTTAGCAGCCCAACCACCAACGGAAACACTGAACGCTATGGATGATTTACAGAATATTACGAGTCGTCCCCCTGGCCTCCCACAGGAGCCAGGGAATGCGACAAGCCGTTGCTCAGGCGCTGGAATCTCGGCCCCGCCGGGTAGAGAGGTCAGCGAGTGGAAGTGCGAAGTTTGTCTGCGGCTTTTTCGCACCAAGATAGGGTTGGGAGTGCACAAGCGGCGCGCCCACCCTATCGAGAGCAACAAGGAGGCTGCTCCGCCGCAGGTGAAGCGGAGATGGCGCGATGAGGAGGTGGACCTACTCGCGAGGACGGAGGCGCGTTTGGTGAGGGGTGGAAGCAGTGCCGCATCCATCAATCAAGACCTGCACAAGGAGTTGCCACAATTGGGGCGCTCGCTTGATGCAATTAAAGGGTATCGGCGGAAGGAGGCCTATAAAAGTTTGGTACAAGCGTGCCTGGCCGAGGAGGCCCCTTCCGACCGCACAGGGGAGGCCGAAAATAGGCCAAGGAGCGACCCCACAGAAGAGCAGATGATGATGGATTGTGGTGCTGTGGACATTACCTCGTCGGTGCGTTTGCCTGAGACGCGGGGAATGCCCACCGAAGTCGCGCTGGACCGCGTAAGCCGGCGTGAAAAGTGTCCGCCCGAGGCGCCGCGCTGGGCCGGAATCGTGGAAGACCTCTTACGAGGTGCGGAAACGAGGAAGGCGAAGTGCGGCGGTAAGGGAAGGAGACATAGGAGACAGCGGAATCAGACCGAGGAGACCACCAAGATATCAACTCGCAAGCGGCGAAGAATAGAGTACGCGAGAGTGCAGGAGCTGTATAAGGTTTGTCGTTCACGAGCAGCTGCTGAGGTCATCGATGGCCAGTGCCGGGGTGTAAGACATAGCCTCGCGGAGCTGGAAGCCTATTGGCGACCAGTGATGGAGGCGGTGTCCGAAGCTCCGGGTCCCACGCCGGAAAGTCTTGACGCCTTACGGCGTTTGGATCAGTACGGGGGTGGCCGCGACTATACGCAGCTGTGGATGCCTTTCACTTCCGACGAGGTAAAGGCATGCCGGGTGGACAACAGATCTGCTCCGGGCCCTGACGGAATTCTCCCAGGGGCTTGGAATGCAGTACCTGCGGATACTCAGGCGGAAATGTTCACGGCTTGGATGATGGCTGGCGAGGTCCCTGAACAACTCAGGCACTGCCGCACGGTCTTCGTGCCAAAGACGGAGAAGCCTGCGTGTCCTGCGGAGTACCGACCGATTTCGATCGCCTCGGTGCCTCTCAGGCACATGCACTCTGTATTGGCACGGAGACTCGAAGCATGTTGCCCTCCCGATGCACGTCAGCGTGGCTTTGTGTGTGCCGATGGCACTCTCGAGAACTCGGGGGTGCTAGACGCTGTGCTAGGGGACTGCAGGAAGAAGCTGCGGGAATGCCATGTGGCTGTGCTAGACTTTGCCAAGGCGTTCGATACGGTGTCGCATGCGGCCCTAGTCGGACTGCTGAGGGAAAGAGGCCTGCCGGATGGGTTCTGCAGCTACGTTGCGAGGCTGTATGCGACCTCCAAGACTGTCTTGGTGGTCAATGGAGCCCGTAGCGAACCTGCAAGGGTTGGTCAGGGAGTTCGCCAGGGAGACCCATTGTCTCCAGTGCTCTTCAACATGGCAATGGATGTGATTTTAGCATCTTTACCGAGGGGAGTCGGTTACGGGCTAGAAGCGGAGCGTGTATCCGCCCTGGCCTACGCCGATGACCTGGTGCTGCTCTCGAGCTCGAGAGTGGGTATGCAGTCCTCCATTGACAGTGTTTGGAGCGTTGGGAAATCAATGGGCCTCTTCGTCAGCCATGCCAAAAGCGCCGTGCTGTCGATGATACCTGACGGAAAGCGCAAGAAGCTGCACTACCTGAGTGAGCGCACCTTTAAGGTGGGCAAGCGATGGGTGCGGCAGGTGTCTTGCGTGGAACGTTGGCGTTATCTGGGCGTTGATTTCAAGGCGACTGGATGCGTGACGTTAGAGCATGATATCAAAGAGGCCCTGAATAACATCAAAAGGGCCCCCCTGAAACCTCAACAAAGGCTTGAGATAGTAAGGACGCATCTCGTTCCGAGATTCCTGCACGGGTTGGTGCTAGGAACTATCACGGACGAGAGGCTAAGAATGCTCGACGTACAGATCCGGACGGCCGTGCGGTCTTGGCTCAGACTTCCGAAGGATGTGCCTGTTGGTTACTTCCACGCAGCTACATCGGACGGTGGCCTGGCGCTGCCCTCGCTGAGGACGTGCGTTCCGGACCTCATTCACAAGAGGTTCGGGCGCATGGCTTCATCGAAGTGGTCGGTGGCCAGAGCTGCCGCTCGATCGGATAAAATCCGGAAAAAGCTGGCGTGGGCAGACAGGCAACTGAGGAAGTTCACTGCTGAGCACCCGAGTACTGGAGAGCGGACGACCGCGATGTATTGGCGTAACCGTTTACATGCTTCCGTGGATGGACAGGAGCTTAGGGAGTCACCACGGGTACCCGCGTCCACGAAGTGGATTAGGGTCCGTAGCATGGAGGTAACGGGCCGTGACTTCGTGCAGGCTGTGCACACCCACATTAACGCGCTACCATCGCGCGTGCGCAATTCGAGGGGGCGCAGGGGTGGTGATGTGTCGAAGTTGAACTGCCGTGCAGGTTGCATGGTTAGGGAGACAACGGCACACACCATTCAGGTGTGTCACAGAACGCATGGAGGACGGATCGAGCGCCATAATTGCATTGCGGACGTCGTCAGCTCTGCCATGACTGGGAAAGGGTGGAAGGTGGTGAAGGAGCCGAGGATAAAGACCGCGGATGGTCTTCGAAAGCCCGACATCATTGCTGTCAGGGAGGGTGTGGGAGTGATAGTGGACGCGCAGGTTGTCTCGGGTCAGCGGCCGCTTGACGACCTCCATCGTGAGAAACGTAAAAAGTACGGGAATCACG